>OZ007574.1:10640341-10985247 GCA_963931925.1 Onchidella celtica
GTCCCATACAAATACTAAACCCAACCTTTTGCTAAGCCCGCTCAAAAGTCCCCTCTTTAGTATGTTTTCTTGACTGGTGCGGACGGGTGGAGGATCTCCCGATCGGTGTGCAGGAGAGTGGCATGGAGACATGTGCCGTCCGGCAAGTTAGTTGAGTTAAATTGAATTTTGATTAAAGCGTGGCTCGGCAGTTAGCTCTCAGAACATGAAGTAGGTGCCAGACTAAAACCGTACACCTCAAATAGTTCTTCCCAGGGTTATATTTTAGCATTGACAAAGAAGTGTTGTCTCAATAACCTGTTTTGATTTCACTCCATTTTCTGATAAGGGAAGAAAATTGTTTCTAAGTTACGACTACGCATGCCCACTCTTTGATAATGATGTAATATTAAAAGAAATGAAGCTTATGTGAAAGTTTAGACATAGGTTGTAGAAGGTCCATTCCATCATGGGTCCCCCAAATTGGGAAAATTAAAAATTGAACTGAAGTAATGAACATGAACAGGGATGTAAATCTTCCGAGAATCTTCGGAAATCCGAGAATTTCTTTCTGGTTCTGATTTCCGAGAGAATCAGACTCCTGATTTTTACATTTTTGTTTTAATGAGTAGACGAGAGCGAAATTCTGTTCCGAGCGTTGATTCATTTCCATAGCTACCGCTAATAGCATCGGACCTAGCGATTCAACAGGTGCAACCGTAAACGCGGCAGCTCTACCCTACCGTGTTCTGCCGTACTCCGTATGCCTGAACTCGCGATAACTTTCGTCTCCCCGCCGCGGCCCCGCTCAACTAGGTATTAGTAATGTTGCATAATAAGTTATCACGGCATACAGTGATACACCTTCACCCATGTCCGCGCGCTTCGGCCGTTCATACAAGCTCGAGTATGTGAGCACGTGTAGGTCACACATTGATTTTTATCGTCTCGTAAACGATGGCGGTCATTGAGTAAGAGCAGTGGACACATTTAGTGAAAGGGTTTCATTTTATTTCGCTGTCATTTTTTTTTTTTCAATTTTACACAGCTTACAATCATCTTTGGCGGTGGTAATAAATAACTCCCGGTAGATCTAGGTCGGCAGACTGTTAGAATATTCAAACGTAATTGGCGATCACGGATTATAACTAGGGCTAGGCAAAGGCGCACACGTGTTTCAGCGACGTTAGAAAGATTTATGTTCCATAGCATATTTCGTTTCATACGATTGTGGTTGTTTCGTCATGTTTCCGAGCATGTTCATAGGGTTTTAAAGGAGGCGCACATTTCCATGTTTTTAATAATTTTTGTGAAATCCGACAAGACTCTAGTCATAGGCCAAGTCTACTGTCAGGCCTAGTGAAGATTCGCACATCATTTCAACTTTCAAATCTTGTCAGTCTCGTACCTTGGAACAACAGATTTTGTTACACATAGACTTCTTCAAATTCCTGGATTTCTCAAAGGATTATTTAGATCTATATTGTTTTAATTTTTTGACTCTATAAAGATATAGAAATATTGAGTGTGGTGGGTGATCTTTGCTTAAATTAATATAGGTCTAGATCTAAATCTTCTATAACCGGTCTGTTTTGAAAAGTTCATTAAGTGACAAAATGTTGTGATCAAGGAGCAAGTGCTGGCTTGTGAAACGCAGAATAGATCTATATTGGTCCAGAAATCTAGATCTTTTTCTAGATTATGTAGATATTATGTAGATCTATACTTTGACAGTGAGATCATAGACTTAATAATCAAAGCCCAAAAGATATGTTACTTTAAATATTTGATGTAAAACTGTAAAGTTAGGTTTATTAGGTTGTTATGTGTTATGTTTTCCATCATGGTTCATTAGAGTTAGACAAATAGCCTGCACGCCGCAGTGTCAGAACTTGTTTCAAAGAACGCCATGTTGGTTTCAGAGAATTTTTCAGGAGGCCATTTACATCCCTGCATGAAACTACTTTGATATAATCATTATAATGTTAGTAATTTATAAACTTCTTTGCATGATGTGAGGTTTAACTGATGAATTTTGATGAATGTTTTTTTTTTAGCAATAATGTGATTTTTTAATTGGAATACAGTGGATCATCATGTTTAATGACACTGCTAATAATGAGACTTTGCCAACAGCGAGAACAGCGTGTTCTATGAGTAATGCTCAGAACCTGAAATATGTACCCGCTTCAAGTTGTGTAACCCATATCGTCCTCCTCCCCTGATTTGACTTGAAGTTAAAAAGCCAGACAGAGCAGGGGGAAAAAAAAGGGACTTTGACCTTTTCAGCGGCAGTCACAGCATATAATGCCGTGTTCTAAAACCCCTCCATTGCATGTCAGTTGCGGTTGTGTTGTTTTCTGTAGGTTCCAACAATGTAGTTTCTCCTTATCTGCAACGTAGTCTTTTGTTTTTACTGCTGGCTGTTGCCAGACTAGTTACCTGATGAAATAGATGATTTTTAGTTTCTGTCACCAGAATATAGAGTGTGTTGCTTGAAATATTTTTTTCTGATCAAGGGCATCAAGATGAGATGTTAGGCAAGCACAAAGTGTTGCAATGTGTTTCAAATAATAAAAGGTCGAGGTGGCGTAGATTTAGATCTTGATCTAGACATTGAAATCAGATGGCATGGAGATAGTTACTCCTGTCCCTGTGCGTTTCATCCTGACACCAGGCCTGAACAACATTGAGCTATCGTAATGATCCTAAAGCTGTTGATTTCTTCATTCAATTCTCAATAATAATCATATGGGGGGGGGGGGGGGGGTTACCATGATTTTTTTAAAACGATGATCTGTAAGTGTTTCAGACAAGTATGTTATAGTGCCAGTGGGGAACTGGTGACGCCTCATTATAGTGCCTACTGTGAGGGCTAATTTAATCATTATTTGTTGTTGAAACTTAAGATAAAATGATGATGATGAGTTTGAAATTTATACTTTGATATAGATCCGATCAAGGTGACCAAGAAATTTGCAGTGCTCAGTAATAAGGACTTCATTTTTTGACTTTACATGACCATACAATTTCATCCCCAGCCCAAGGGAAAACAAGCAACGAAAGGCAAGAAGCAAATTGCAGAGGAGAATAAATCGACCCTCAAGTTCTATATCTATATAATTTTTGGTGTAAATGTGAGTATTCACTTCCTGGAAAAACATTTTATAAAACCATGAAGTTTCAGATTTGTTCTCATCTTGAACATGATTTTGTTTTTTCTCAGATTCATTCCCTGCAGTTGAAATTTTGACTAGACCCCCAATCACCCACAGTTTCTCATCCAAAGTCTAAGGCAAATCATTTCCAGTGCTGTCTTAATAATTGGTCAGCATCATTTTCGTTCAAAATACAAAATAAAATTGATTATCGTGGTCTGACAAGGACTGCTTTGTCCCAGATAGGAGGAAATGTTTAAGCCATTGATTTAGATAGTTTCTTTCTGAAGGACAGATTAATCAAACAGTTAATTTTTCAAATTTAATGAGCTGCCTTTCTCCGTTATTAACAGGTGCCTACATGTACTTGTTTCAGGCACTCTACTATACAGTATGGTACTTCCTGTTCTGGGATGATTTTACAACAGGACCTGTGGTATGTATTATGGGTGTTACCTTTGAAAATTGATGTATACAGTTTTACACACAGGCAACAGAATATTTTATCAGGATTATATCAAATGCAAGTTTCAGTAAGAAAATCTGGAAATTTTCATTTGTGCACCTGTTACACTTCATATCACAATCAACATCATTCCATGGCTCTTAGGGTAGATGTTTACTACTTTCTTCAGCTACAGTGTATTTCACTTCATCAGAACCCAAGAGCCAATAATGTCATAAAGAAACATTATGATACAAAACAATATTATGCATTTGCTTTCCTTCTCTTTTCATTCATTCACTGTAATACAATGCCCACTGTCCTCTATCTGTTTAGTAATCCTTGTTTATAGTACAATGTATCCTGTGAGATGTAAAGAGGACTTTTGGTGTAATTAGGAGTTATTAGGATAGAGCTTTTTCACTTTTTGCATTATTCTTGTGATTTTACCCTGTCGCAATTTAGCATGCATTATTATTAAAAAATCTAAGGTTACTGTAGTAAGAGAAGTCAGAAATGTTTTGCTTACTTGAGGCTCCACCCAAAAAGACTTCCAGTGGGAATAACAAGTCCCACAAGCACATTTATCTTGACACCGTCTCATAATAGGTTGTTTGTTTTTTTATGAAGGAGTTTTCATTTGCTAATTCAATGCACAACAGCAGTTGAGGGAAATTTTTGAATATACTTTCATTCACAGTTTATGTCGGCATTATGTGCTGCCATATATTTTGGGAGTTACCAGTTCATGGCCAGTATGGGCAAGGTAGTGTATCACGAAGGGCAACTGATAGATGGTGGTATTGATCTCAACATGGAAGCAGGCATGGCAGAGTGAGTCATAACATTGGGGTCAGATTTTTCTTACTTTTTTTTTTTTCCAAATCTACCTGTAGAATCCATTCAACTAGACACATGTAGTTCCCCTGCAGTTGGACATCTCATCAGTGGGCTCTTCTCCACACAGATGTTGAGGTGTCAAACATTTGACTGACAGTGTGATAAACAAATTCATCCACACACATACATACAAAACTTATTGACAAGCAGGCCAACACACTGTCCATCAGCTGAATATTTATTGTTCAAGAATACTAATTTCATCAGTGAAACATGCAGCAATCAGTTCCTATCAGTTTTGCTCATATACTCATAAATGCTTGGAATTTTTATGTTTTGATGCCACAGCAGTTGTGGAAGTCTGTTGCTGGTGATTTACTGTTTTTTCCAAACCTTTTGAAAAACATCATGCCTCATTTTGTACTATAAAAATAGTGTATGTGTTTCAATTGATGGTTCATCATTTAGTATGCCCAGGAAATTCACCCGTAAACACTAATTAAGTAAAATTTCATCAATTAGATCATGTTCTTGCAGGTTGAGAACTCATCATCTTACTTTGTTTCCTTTGCAGGCACACAAAAGATCTGATTTTATTGACAGCAATTGTTCAAGCGTGCACACTTGTATCATCATATTTTTGGCTACTGCTTTTACTGGTAAGTATACTTTTTGATCAAACACCCATCCCTCAAGTTATGCAAGCATACATTGCGGGGAAAAAACTCGACATAAATTGAAATTATGTATACATATTTGTATACACATATATTGAAATGCATTAACATATGCAAAGATACCGGAGTTTGATACAAACATGTAAAACATCATTTAACCACACTGAAATCACAACCAGATGCAGCAATCTGCATTTTAGAAAAACATTAAGTGAATTTTTTTTTTCATGCTTGTGGGACATTTCCATTTCCTTTTTAAAACAAATTAACAATCACCAAGATAAACCATTAGTCTGCTTTAAGGGGGTTACTGTACTAATCATAAACCTTTACACATTGGCAGTGAGAGATGCAAGTTCATTTGGATCAGAATTCACCAAACAGATCCACATTATAGTGAAATTCTCTTACATGTAACATGTAACTGGTAGGATTTGGTCTCTGACATAAAATGAAATGCGGGACTTGCATAAATCTAGGTGCAGATGTTTTAAGCTGGTGAACTAACAGGCAGTACTGAATATGAAAGGCATGAAACAGAGCTTTGACCAAAGTAGCAAACAGGGAAGATTTCCAGAATCCTCCTCAGGTTATCTGTTAAAAATAAAATTTTGGATGTTGCTTTCATTTCTAGGATTTGGGATATCTCAAAAAATAACACCAACCAGCAGTGTTTCATTTTAGAGGTCATCATTTGCAATGAAAGAGATGTGGATTTGAATATACTGTTTATTCATCCTTTCATTAGCAGTTGGTGGAAAGAGGTCAGATTGTTTGTGAGTGATATTCGTCATTAAAAATCAACTAACTAATTACCATGCATTTTCACTACAAAACACCTAAAGACAATTTCTGTCTTGAGCTCAATGTGACGAGAAAGTTTACATATTTTGAATGGTTGAATCATTAAAAATAGCCTGCTCTGTATCTCTTTGTATATAGTGTCATGAAAATTCAATCAGTTTTCAAACACTAAATGTGTCTTTGCATTTTTCTTCTATCACAGGCCCCTGGCCGAGCTTTTTACATGTTGTGGGTCAATTTTCTAGGACCATGGTTCTTTGCACCAGCGGAGGAACAGCAAGTGGATGAGAAGAAGCAGAAGAAAATGGAAAGAAAAATGAAAAGGCAGCAAATTGTTAGATGAGAGGGACCACTAGTGTAGTTTACAAGGGTGTCAATGGGTTATGATGAGTAAGCATTTGAAGAGAGAACTTTTGAAATCAGTTTCTTAGTTTTTACTCTTAATTAGATAATCAGTTTGTTTGTTTTATGCTTTAATTCCTACAGTATGACATGACATAAAGTATGCACAGTAGTCACCATAATTGATATCACTATTACTAGTACAAGAAAATGATAAAATATTTAACCCAATACTGCCTATAATATGCCTTGAATTGCTGTTAGAATTGCAGGAAGGATAGGCAGTATTGGGTTTTTTAAAAAAAACAAAGAAAGAAAGAAAATCTTTAGGGATGCAGCAGAGCAGGGACAAGGTTAAAATGGCAAGAAAAGAAAAGCTGTAATGTTGTAAAGCCCTGCATCATATACAAATAATACAGAGCATTTCAATATATCACAAAAGAATGAGAAATGAAAAGGAAAGAAAAACAAAAGCAAGTCTTAGTGACCTGTATTTGTAGCTCCTACATGTTGGTGTTATGGCATGATCTGTAGGTACTGTTAATCAAAAACTGCAACATTCTGAAGTTACTCATATGTCACGGTGCCGAATACCACTCAGAACCAAGGTACTTACTTCGGTCCGGGCCACCAATAAAATGGCTCACTGATTGGGGTTACACCGAGGTCATGAGGCAAGACATCCTGCATTGGTTACAGGTGTGCAGCTAGTAATGTCATTGGCATCTTTTTGTCTTACTTTACTCCACAATTTCTTCTCCCCGTGCACAAAAATGCCGCTGAAATACAAAGGCACAAATTCTCTATTCTCAGCCTGTCAGAATCTGATGTCAGTGCAATGTCCCGTTTCATGATATTTTGTGCTTATCATGTGCTTAAGTTCAACAAAATTGAATTTTTAAGTGGTTTATTTCTTGCCTAATTGCTTTAAAAGGACTCTGTTGATTGCCATGAGCTTTGCCTCTCTGTCTTGAAAACCTTTTTCCCTTTCATGCCTGTAAACTTATTGGTTGTTGGTAGTATCGTTGCTGAACAATATCAGTTTACATCCTATCACCTTTATACTTTTCTGCTGATGAGGTTCATTCTATACTAACACTAACAGCACTTCACTTCACTTGATGAACTTTGTAGATAGGAATGAAAAATGTGACAAAAAAGAAAACCAGAAACAACTCATAAACATGCCAAAGACTTGTGAATCTGTGAAGAGTGACATATTAGTAATCTATGGAATTCTCAGCAGGAATGATTCAAGTGACAGACATTCAGAGTTTATCTGTCGTAACGTGCTCATTAAAAATAACCTCCAACACTTCATTAATGAGTCCGAGACAATTAGCAGGCCAAGGCGGACTGATTTGGTGTTCTGTTTACATTCATAAAACAGTCAACCAGTGTAGCCTGTGTCAACACCATCTCAGTTTGTCAGAAGGTTGTGTGAAATGTTCAACGCATGGACTTCAAAATGGATCTTGCAAATCGCCTGGCATCAGCATGGCACAAATTCAGTCAGTAACACTACTAACATATGCACTAACGAACCAGGGGCCAGAGCAATTACATCACCCTTACCTGACACTGCACAAAACAACATAACAGATGTACATGCACCATCTTGTAACCATTCAGAAATGCTGGGAGCTGAAGGGATTACAATTTTCACTGAGCCTTAAGCAACATTAACTCCTCATAAAAGGCCAGAGAAAAACATGAAGGATAGTGCCACTTCTCCAATCTTCAAGGAAACTGAAAAAAAAATCAGCTGCAATAGCACAGCATTGCCCACTTTCAAAGCCTTTGTCGTTGTGAATGAGTCAGATACATTCAAGTATTCACTATGCACCTCCCAGTAAGAGAAGGGATGATGTAAGTACACATTTATTCAAAAGAAAACTTTCACAACTGAAAATCCCCAGAACATTGCTAGGTACAAAGAGGAGGTGGGGCAATTACTGTACAAAAGTTAATTATTCCAAGAAGCAGCAAGCCCCACAATGAGGAAACGAGCACGTTTACTAGTAGAAACCAGAGCAAATGTTACTGGGTCGTCAACAAGTATATGCAGGAGATATTCAGTTTGCTATACACATGTACATGTAGTTGAAACAGTTCCCAACTGAGAAAAGACAGAACTTCTACAGGAAAGCTGGGCTTCACAGCAAATCGAACTTACCCCACAACAAACTTTGGTAACCAAATAGACAGCAAGATTTAGTGGCAGGCCGCCTTACATGGTATGCATATGACAACATTCCAGAGGACGAAGTGTGGATCAAGATTGGAGGAGATCATGGAAAAAACTTCAAAGCCATGCTTCAGGTTGCCATCTCTGCAGTTAGGGACAAATATGAAAACAGTTAGGTTTCTGGCCATTGGCCTGGGAGATGACATTGCATCACTTACAACTCGAACATGGAGAAGAAAGAATTTCAGGGTCTTCAATATCATTAATGGAGATTATGATTATCAGTGCACAATGTACAGCTTGTCAGACCCGCAAGGAACATTTCCATGTTTGTGGTGTTTAATACCCAAAACAAAGAACTACATTCTCCCTGCAATTGGTCAACAAAGAGACCTGCACATTACACACAGACCTTGCTGCATTCATGACACAAGACAGAAACAAAAAAAGAGCTGTTAAACATCTCAACAGCCTATGTGAACCTCTGCTCTTGACAGAACTGGACCACGTCACACCTCCAGACTTACACATATTACCCAGTGTCTTTTTCAAGCACGACAAAGCATTTGAGATTGAAGCGCATAAGCTTGATGTTACCATTGCCTCTGTGATATAGGACAAGCTCACAAAGCTTGGTGTTTCGCTTGGGGAATATGGAAAAAATTACAAGAAGGCACAGCAGTAAAGACCAGATACGCCATGCAAGAACTTGTGTCATCATGAGTGACAGTAGGGGAGAAGAAAGAAAGTACGAAAAAGAAGTGAAAAGCCTACGGAACATTCTGTCTCAGATTGATATGAGGAGCTGTCCCCTCATTCTGACTGGTGGCTTCACGTCTTGATGACATGCTAACCCCACAAGCTTATTACAGTGGTTCATTTGTTGGCAATCACTATCATAAATACCTCAACCCAGAAGTTCGTAGGCACCTCACACAAACATGTATAGGACAGCTACAACTCTACGCACGTGATCTGTTCACCACTGATGGAGGACACATCGTTGCATCTATATTCATTCAACCATGCCTACAGTCAAATTCACAACGCTGTCGCACACAGTGCGCACATTGCACAAACATCGATTGCTGTATTTCCAGACAGCAATAGACACACACATGACACTATACAGGAGACATTTTGCAAATTCAGTTATTCCAAAGCAGCATATATTAGAACATCACTGCATTCCATTTATAAAGTGAAATGGTTTTGGCCTGGCACTGCTAGGAGAGAAAAGGACAGAGCTTAGCCACCAATCACTAGAAAATGCGCACAAGGTCTGAAGGAATGCCTGACTAGTGAAATACATTTTAAACTCACACCTACTTCAAATTGCACTGTGGCTGTGCTTTGACAACTCCAGCTGTAAAACAGCTTGAAAAGTATGGCCTACATGACAGTACTGAAATCAGTGCTGCATTTCTTTGAAGAACAATGTATAATACACAACTTGTATTAGGATGTAAATTTTGACACCACTGCACTGAGTACAGCTGTAAAATAAATCTTCTCAAGGTGGGTTGTTATTCTACCAACAACTATGTCTTTTTGTAAGAAAGTACATATTCAGGAAACGTCTTGTCCCGGGTTTGAGGTAATTTTGGTGCCTTGTGTGGAGTACTTTTTGTGTACTATAATTTTAAAATGCCTAAGTATTACATCTTCTCCAGCAGTAATGTTCAATCTTTCCTTATTTGTCATTAAAAAACTATAAAAGGTAGCTTCTACTTTTCACATGGCAAAATTTGAAGCATCGCCTCTCCTGGGTACAGAAATAGTTATTCCGTCTCTGGTTACAATCCAAGGCGATAACATAATACATGTAGTACAACTATGACATTTTCTCCTGCGTGAGTGTAACTGTAAGGACCCGTCACTGATCTCGGTCACAATAACCCAGAAGGGCTGTCGGTGGCCAAACTACATGTAAATGACCAGGTTTTCGGCACTGTGGTGTATGCTAAACTGTATGGAATAAGTGAAACACAGCAGTAACTTATGAGATATGTGAGATGTAGTCAGTATGATGAAGAAGAGTAACATGAAGCATTCCCCAAGTGTTTCAAATGCTGGACACAAATAGTTATGTTTTGATATTGTCTGGCGAATGTGTGGATTTTTTTGTTGCACTCTTCATGTTAATTGTAATTATTGTCAAAATCAGTGTGACTGTTGTGAGTAGTTGCTGGTATCTTTTTTTGTTGTTGTTTTTTGTCTGTAGAGGAGCATGGAATCATTTCTATAACCTGAAGACGTATTTATCAAAAGTGAAATAATGGCATTTTCAGACATCTTTTGTCAAATACATGTATGACAGTTTTTCAAATGCGTACATTGTATTTGGAAATATGCGTGGGTGAAAGCGAAAAGGAAAAAAAAATCAGTTTTACACTGAAATCTTTTCAATCACATTTCCTTTGTTCAGGCTGGGGTTGGCATAATTAGTGACACGCATAATATTTGTGATTGTCATGGATAAAAAAAGAAAATTGTCATTGCCACTTGTATCTCTGTTTGTGTGAACGTATCTGTTGATTATTTTTTTATCACATCCAATTTAATTTATATGTAGAACTGTTGTATATTGTGTATTTTTGAATAAGCATGTGATGTAACTCACAATTTTGTGATGTTTCAATGGTCCATGAGAATTTCAGTATGCCCTCTATATCTATGATCACCAATGTGGTTGAGTTTACTTTATGTAAATGATGTTTGCCAAAAAATGAGAAATGTTCCACCCGGATTCTCCTTTCCCGTCTTCCAAGAACAAATTCTTCATTAGACCAGTGCAGGCAGAATCATGTATGTACAAAGTACATTATAATTCTCACAATTATTCAACACATTGCATGTACATTTATTTGAATTCCAGATATCTATAATGTGCATGGATCTCTAAACCCAGCGGTTACGAAACATTTTTGGGAATCTATAACCAGGGGCCTTGGTCAACTGATACGAGAAGTGGTTTGTTTTTTGTGAGTTTTATTGGTTAAAGAAGAAAAAAAAAGGATCCTGAAAAAAAAAAAAACCCCTAGGAAGGGCAAAGATAGATTTGTATAGTATTTATATAGCCCCGTTTGGAAACCCTTTGATGAAATAATGTCGGTGGGGCCACATAATCACATTTATACATGTTTCTGACTTCTAAACTTTTAGGAAATATAATAAAAAGTCTGTCTAATCCTGGAATGCATGAGCATTATATTATAAATATAATTTATATTTAAATGTGTGCAAGTACGTGAGTGATGACTTGTCTGCCTAAAGATTTTATTTAAGGTATGACATTATATTGTTTTTCTTCTGGTGAGAATAAAGACAAAGTGAACATTCTCTGTGTTTCGTGCCTATGAATTATTAATAGTGTGGAGCGCCTCCAGGATAGTTCTGAAAACCTTAAATATGAATTGAGAAATCAAGTATCACACAGCTATTTCTGCCATCAGTAACTTCCAAATTACCTTTTTTTTTTCTTGAAACAATTTTTCTCGGAAAGGTTGGAATAAAGTGTTCAGCTGCATGTCTATGTTTATTTCGTAGAAATAGCTATTAAGGAGCATTTATTATCAAAACACTTTCATGTTGGCCTCAGAAGTCGATCTATATATTTATCAGGTGATGAAAAAAAAAAAGCCCCAACACTGACACCAAATATCTCGCAATCCTTTTGATGAATCCGTGAGAAATTTTGCTAGAATTATGTCCATTATATGTGTAATGCTATGTTAACATTTCATCAAGATTTAATCATTATTGTTAAAGATATGTTAGATTAAGTGAGTGTCTGTCAAAAATTAATAAAACAAGAACGATGAAGATATAATGCAAATTCAGCTATCCAGCACACAACTGTTGAGTATTTTTTCTCCAATTTGTACTATCATGTATGACAAATAGTTACGAACAGGATGCATTGTAATAAATGTAATCGGACGATACCATTTTGTCAGACGTAATAGGGGTGACAGGATACATGAATACGCGAAACTAGTGTGAAAAAAAAAACCAACAGACACAACAACTGAATAAACAAAACACGAAGAGCAGCGTTGCTATACAATAAATTGGCCTCCCGCAGGACTTGGTTTGCAAAATGTAGGCAACAATATTGGCCTCGCGTACACGACCAGAATACATGACTGAATTATTGGCATCCTTTAATCTGGAATGATTACAGAACTGCACGGAAGAATGTTGTTTATGTGTTATAATAAAAGATGTACTTTGTATGGGATGAGAAATTTGATACAACTAATGTACCATGAAATATTGAGTATTATGATTTTCACAATGACCAAGAAGTTGAACTAGGACAACAACAAAACAACAATAAATGATAAAGTGTCCACAAAGTTTTCTGTAAATCATTCTGTTTTTGCATTATACACAGACAACTTGCATCTGGGATAACCTTACGAATAGCAACATGAGATTACTCTTCATTCAATCCAGACTCACACAAACTAAACAAGTGCATAAGGGAAAAACTGCCATAATGTAGATTTTCAAACCATAAGAATCTGAGTATCCAATGGGTTAGCCACACCAAATTGTTTTGGTCTCCCACTAATATTAATAAATTTTAGCATTATTTGATATAATTATGCACTTTTGTTGAAAATAAATTACCCAAGATAATTCTTCACTGAGTATGGTAGGATACCAATCTTTAAGAGGTCTTTTTGCTTCTGAAAAGTTGAAGTTGAACAAAAGAAGTTAATCCTCATTGCCCCCAACAGCCCATTGATGCATTCATTATTTGAAATGCCTGTCATCATAGCTTATGTGACATGAATACCAAATTGAAGAATTATTTAAAATTATATCCTTAAGAGTAAAATTATTTAGCTGTAACACAAAAGTCTTCTATGTTTCATCATATTTTCTCATCTGCTTACAAATATTTACAGCCACACATTTATACATTCGCTCATTCTGATGTATTCCATAAAGCCTGAAACATATATATTTGTCTGTTTATGTATACAACTGGAAAAGAAAAACAGCTGTCACTGATTATATGACAAATCAGGGTTCATACAAAGTCTTGAAAACTAATTTTAAGGACTTCCTAGGGACTCACAGTAAACAAATTAAGGACCTGTGTGCCCGTGACCAAGAAATATTACAACTATACATGTGGTGTGCAGCTCCCATTGAAACGGGATGTTTCTGTATCCAGAGTTCAAACATGGTAAATTCACTCCGAAAAGTTGAATCTCAAATGTTTCAATTGAAACACAAATTTTAAGGACTTTTTAAGGACCTGTGTGAACCCTGGACAAACCTTTATCAGAATAATATGAGACAGCCTCTGCCATAATTGGAAAAGGCAATCATGAAGTTTGTAAATATTCCAGGGACAAAATTACAAAATGTCTGGCCGGCTCAGCCATAAATGCAATGTGGTTTGGGGAAGAAAATAAAAAAACAACAGAATCTGAGAATGTCACATGTTTCTCTCTTTAACATAATGCTCAGCAAGAACATGTTTACTATCTCACAACTGCCCTGACCACACTCAGGATTTCTTTCATCATTTCCTAAACATTCGCTGCACAGCTTGTAGTAAGTATTTCTTTTTCTCCAAGCCTAGACAAAAATAAGCGATCTCTTACCAAATTGTTCTTTGAAAGAATTAAATGGTGAATAAAAACATACCATCTCCTGATTGACTCGTTTTCAGCTATGTACAACAGTCAGTTCATTTGCACAAACAAACTAGCTGACACACATTTTTCTCATCCTTATACAAAATATTCTTTCTGTATTAATAGTATTATACATTGCAGCATAATGAATCAATTTGTTGTTTTCTGCATTTGCAATATATGCACCCTGTGTTTTGTAAATTTGACTTTATGATAATAATCAATATTACAATCATCTCCACTTAAATTTCTGACCTATAACTACATGTATAAAAACTGTGCGCAATATCGGAAATTTGTTTCCACATGCTTTCTTGCATACATTTCTCTAATATTTAATCCAGGGCTTTCCAACTTTCATGTCACCTTCAGTATTCTCTTTTAGCTTTCTAGACCATGGTGAGGGTATCTGATTCATTAAAACTGCCCAGAGACCACCGAAAAATGATAGAAATGTGTAGGTTGGCCACATTCAACTGCCACCTCAATGCTGGGTCCACTTGATAGTCTTGAGATCAATTCCTTCTTGCACCATCTCCCACAGGGGACTGAAACAGGGAGGGGAAACGACATCTCTTGAATAAATACAATTGTAATAAATGTTGATTTAGCACTGTTGCATGAAGTTCCAGTTACTGCTATGACCAAAAATGGAGGCCCTTATTTCTACGAGAATGTGAAAATTCTTAAAGATTATGAACATAAGAAAAAGTTCTATACAGTACAGACTGATAAAATAATTTACACAATGCTGCAACCTCTCTGAACTATACTGAAATAGTATTCTTTGCATAACAATCTTGATTCATGAATTCATAAATCCAGCATGCATCTCATTGAGAAATTAACTACATGTATCTTCCTCTACCACATACACTCATACAGGACAGAAGTGCTCACATTGTTCATAAATGACATGCATTTCTTTATCCACCTTATCTAACAATAATAAAAGGATTCATCACATGGAGATTTTAGTTCTCAAACATTTTCTCCACTAAAATCATGAGAATATTACCAATGTATTTTCTTTACTCCTTGTTTGATCAAAGCTGTCTTTTCCTTTGAAAGTCACGATTATGTTTCAACATATGTACAAAATCAACTGCTTTTTGCACTTTAACAACAGCATGCTTTTTTTTTTGTTTCTCATGCTCAGCATTTATTTGCACATAACTTGTAAATTTCTCCTTATAAAGAAGCTTAGGCTCCAGCAATTAAGATTAACACTTTCTCATGCATTTATCACCTGATACATAAATCAGAGATGGAACCACACCACAAAAAAATTTCCTGAACTTTTTCCGGCACGCGCGAATGTAAAAGATGACTCAACAATACATAAAGGCATGTCAATATCACCATCAGGAATCTGTCCTAAAGATATGAATAAATGATAAGTATGAATGACATGAGGTACCATCTTCATCCCGTGTCATTTCTCACTTGTCTCTTAAGCCGCCACTATCTTAGATCTAGATCTAGATGGGTTATAGTGCAAGTTTACATGCTAACTAAAACGTACGATATACATGTAACTTATTTATATCACCAGTGACTTTATCCAAATATCTGATGAACTAATCCCTACCCAATGCAAGGTAGACCTAACTTTGTTTGGTAATTCTTCTCACTTTTATTTAACAAACAAGTGAAGATGAAGATAAGCTCTATTTCAAGTCCAATATTCTAACTAACAGTAACACAGCTCATAATCTTTAACCTACCAAGTCACAATTCATCCTGAATGAAACACTAAAAAGAAAGGCAGGCCTACGTATGCTAGATATGATCTTTTTCTTTTTCTAGGTCTCTGCTAGATTTTGAAAAACGTGACTCTGACATTACACCATGCTGACAAAGTGTCTTTGTGCCTGGTGGCTGGTTCTTTTAGATTTAGTGCAGACCTAGGTCTTGAGGCTGGTTCTCTACTTTTATTTGAACGATGCCGTGAAAATTAAAGTCTATATCCTAGATCTACTAGATCTATTAGGTCTACTTGCTGTGAAAATTAAAGACTACCATTACTATACTGTTACGATCACTGGCACTACCGGAAGGTCTTCCGCCCGTCCGCGCCAGTCAAGAAAACACAACTACCCCAGCCCCTTTTCGCCTGATTAGTCAATCTGACTACCGCCCATTGATACAAACTGGCTAGACCTTCACGCCCCCAGGTCCATCTGACCATTCCAATGCAGGTTGTTTAAGCTTATATCTTAATCATATTATGTTTGTTAACTTTTTGGTAAGTGGCGCGGACGGGGGGAAGACCTCCCGCACTACCTTGACATATCATCTTACAGGCTTCACCAGTTATAAATCCAACAGAAAATCACTCATGAGTCACGAAAACGATCACACTCGATGCTTCATCACGTTATCCCTCTTTGAGGATGCTGGATCTATCACTCAAACGCAAAGGAAAGAGCTGAACTGACAGACAGTAGTGTAGCATAGACCTGCACAACGAAAATTACCCGGGGCGAAAGACCGGAAGTGCCAATTTGTTAATTTCCGGTCATCGTTGTTTTCCAGCAATCACTCTTTTAATGCTCTTTTCGCAGTTCAACTTCTTTGCCGGACAAAATATCGATAGCGAGGGAATAGACGACGGCGGAAAAAAAATTTCCGGACCTCCGTAATTTCCGGAGCCGGTTCCATCCCTGATAAATGCTTCAAGTTATGTTACCTCATTTCCCTTAATCTCTTGACATGAGAAATGCACCTGTCAGCAGTGTAATCAATCTCTTCTTCTGTTGTGAACCTCCCAATGCCAAATCTATGGATACACACAAACATTCTGTATCACTTTAAACATGTCTCCTTCACGCATTTTAAGACTACATACGGATATTTTGTAAAATAATTCTGTGCCAATACTGTAAGTGAGGTGATAACTGGTGTACATGTACCTTAATCTATAATTTAAATGACATTACTATGCCCCAGTAATACTGTATTACCACTAAAATTACATTAGCAAATCTTAACAGACAATTGAAACACCATTAAATTGTTATGGTAAAATTATTACTACTGCTTCACATTAGATTAATTATCCTCTGTATGAGAGTATCTGACACAGCCCCAATTTGATCCACCCTGTGGCTGTTGCAGTACAACAAGTCCTGAAAGACTCATCAACTAGGAGTACTAAATATGGACTCACTGAATCATTTCAAATGTGTGTACATCTCTGCATGTCAAATTGCTTTACTCTTTTGGGTTCCATGAGGTTTTTGAGAAAACTATGTGCACTGCCCAAGCTGGACGATAAGAACAAACAATAAAACCAATGCTCTTGGCCCCAAGTAAATTCAAAATAGGTCTATAACCCATAAATATATGTAAATCTTACCTAATTGAGGAGTGGGCCAGATCTTCATCTGCTCCAATTGCACGTAAAACATAAGAAGGTTCCAGAGAAGCTGAAGTACAGGCACTGAAACATCAAAACAAAGATATGTGCAACACGCAAAACAGTATAATAGATTCAGCAATATAGCACTGATACAGCCATTGATAGTGAGTAGTTTACCGATGTCCACCTAGAGTAGTGATGCCAAGAACATATGAGAAATACTTTATTTTCCATTTACAGTCGAGCACACGAAAGTCAAACAGATCTAAGACGAAATCACGGATCCCACGAACAAAGATCTAGGTCCCGAATTTATTTCTCAATATTTTTTGTAGTTATTTCACGCAAACCTCGAACTGTGACACGGATTCATCGAATCAGTTTTCCTGCTGCGAGTGTGATCCAAGTAGCCTAGACGTAGAAGAACAAAAAAAAACAAACGCCAGAAACTTCATTTGGTTAGACGTAGCATAGCCTGGCGGTGGCAGGACAGTGCGTATAGCGCCACCTCCCCCTTCCCCCGATAAAAACGGCGACTAAAATACCTGCGATACCCATTCGGGCAGGAAAAGTTTGTCCTGCGCTCATGCCTCAATAGAAAAAAAAAAGAAAGGAAGCGCTGCTGTACGAATGGGAGGAAAGCTGAACACAAAAAAATGGTGAGTTGTGTTCATCCTTTAGTTTACTTCATCGCTGTTGGGCTTGACCTGGAAACCATCCTTGCCGAAGCATTTCAGGAGAGAAAAAAAAAAGTGTTCAGGCACAAGGTCACGTGTCGCCCAGGCGTCAGTTTAATATTTGCTTCTCTTTCAACTGACCACGGGGGTAGAGATTAAGGGAGGTATTTCGTGGTACACATTGTCAGCTGGATTATTTTCCTTCAATATGCAAAAATAATACCTCATGATAAGTGCTTCACATATTCCTCGAAATTCGGCAAACTCGAACTAGATGAAGCCACCCCAAAGAATTCGAGTCTTCCGTGCTCGGCTGTATGTCTCTTTTGCGCAAATATGATGACAGTGCAGGATTATTTTATTTTCACTTGATATGTCCATAGTAATAGGAAATGCTGCATATTAGGCGCCCAAATAGTGAAACTGCATTCATGAATTCAACTACTCGCAGTTCACTAAAACTCTTTTATCTTAAGCATTTCTTTCACAAAATAACTTTCTCCAGCTATGTAAAATTTTTTAGAATGTTTTCATGAAAAAGTTTAGTGAAATCCAGAGTCTAAGCATCTAGAATCTAAAGAGTAAAAATAAATATATTTCTTATTCTTACCTTCCTGATGAAAGAGCTACATCTTTCAGCGCCATCAAAAGACTCTCTCCTTCCACATATGCAAAAGACAAGTTGACACAGCCTGGGAATGAAATATACAAAGGATGATATCATGAGTTCCCAGCCTAGCTCTGTCTCAGCAGCAATGAGGATGGCATAGATAACTCTGGCAAATACCCTTGAATCAACAAATCAAAATGCAATATTATATTGCCAGTCCCAACCTCTTTTAGTCACATCAATTTGTGTCTATGTAAGATAAGATAAGATTGGATAAGAATCATTTTATTATCCCATAAGGGAAATTCTTTTTCACAGAGCGTTTAACAGCACACACGTGGTACACATATCTTACGTATCATGATATAAACAAACTCAATAAGTCAATAACAGGCATACATGAAGTGACATGGAAAGAACCTTAGTGAAATGTGGCACACACCTAGTTAAAATGACTTGCTGAGGCGAATTGCGGAAGCCAAAAACGATCTTATGTATCTCTCCCTGTTTGTTTTCATGTGTATTATCCTGTTGCTTTTGGATGATCTAGAAATTAAATGAAACAGGGGATGGTGGCTGCCATTTAAGATGGATATGAATTGCTTCATACAAGCACTTGAGTATACATGGCTAAAACTGAAAAATGCCTTGTCTGTCATGTTGCATATTTTCTTGATGGTTGTGTTGTTAAGTTTATGCTTGTCACTTTCTCTTGCATTGCCTTCTCATGCTGTAATACAATATATGTACTAAAATTTGGAAGTGACCTGGGGTAATGTAATAGTCTTAGTGATGTGCACAAAGTTAAAACAACAAGGACAAAAATATTCTGGATTCACAACAAGAATAATAAAGTAACAACAGTATGCAGGAACAAATTTCAGCTACAAAAGATTAATTCTTGATATCTAAAGGGACTGTTCACAGGTAAGAATGTATCTCCAACTCTAAATTATTGCATTGCAGTCATGCTGTTAAATTTCTTTCAGGACAGGAAATTTAAATGACTTCATATTAGGGTGAAACAGACCTAGCCTGCGGTAGGCGACAGATTGGAGGCTCATCGCCCATCAATTTTGCTTCACACTAGCACAAAAGGCACTGCGACCCAGCAATTACAGTGGGCATTGCCTGTTGTGCTAGTGTGAAGCAAAATGTATGGGCAGCGAGCCATTGGTCTGGCGCCTACACCAGCCTTGGTTTGTGTCACTCCTTATGCTTACCTGGATATGTTTCATTAGGATCACCATTTCTCACAACCTGTGGACATGCCTCCATGATCCTGTCAATCAGTCGTTTCGACAGGGATTCTATTCTTTTGGCATCATACTGTAAAAAATATGAAATCAGGAAATAACCAGAAGACAAACCCTTGCCATGATATAAGTGCTCCAAATATTCAGTTTAAGTATGTGATTGATTCTTCACAAAACTTCACAGAATAACATAGTATAGAAGAGTTCAATGAAAACATACTATGGCCAATAGCTGTGAGTACTTGATCCCTCCCAGATAGATAACTTGTTATTCTCTGATTTTCAAATAAGACTTACTTCAGGGTGTGGAATGAAAGAAATATTACTTACTGCCATCTCCTCTTCTGCAAGTTCACAGGCAGCACCCATACCCACAACTAAGGGGGTGGGGACTGTTCCACTTCTCATTCCTCTCTCTTGACCTCCACCACTTTGCAAGGCTTCAACCCTGACCCTAGGGCGTCGTCGTACATAAAGCACTCCCACACCTGTGAATCACAAATAAATATGAAATGACCAATACACCCACTATCACCTGGAAACTTTTGTGTCACTTTAATTGTTGTGTCTAATGGCAATCAAAGTGTCCAATAAAGAGACACACTACAATATGTCCTCCCTAATAGGACAGTCAACTGTTATCACTTAATTATTTACACAATGAAATTCCAATATTTCTTATACATAAGAAAGACAACACAATACATCCAACATACAGCAATATTGATTTTAATGTTACAGCCCACATGACCATACAAACCTGTGATGGGCAGTAAATAAGTATGCTGGGGTAGTAAAGTATGATATCAGACCTGCCAACTAAATGACCACTTCCATAACAGATACCCTGTATAAAGGCAAATTGCAGCTATTAATCATGATTGCTGTGGAAAGGGAACGCAAATATTAAAAGACAATAAAAACCCATATATAGGCCGGTCCAGCAAAATACAGGATGGTTGGCAGGGCTGTGATTGTTCATTGCAAATCACTGCACAAAACTTTTCCATAATCCCATTATGCCAACGATAAAGTGCAAAAATGAAATGACTGATACATTCAGAATACTTTTCAAAATTTGTAATCGTTTTCACTAATGACAAACCTTTGGGACCGTAGATTTTGTGCCCGCTGATAGACATCAAATCAATGTTCATCTCATTAACATCCATTGGGAGTTTGCCAACAGCTTGGGCTGCATCAGTGTGGAAAAAGACCTTCTTGGATTTGCACAATGCACCTAAGATAAACCAAAGTGCCAAAATGCCCTTACTTGTTTAACATAAAATGAAGCTTAAAACCAATTGTATTTGCTGTGCGGGGTCTCAGCTGTTGATATGCTTTATTTGTCTGCTTAAAAAGTAACAGATTATTTCTTTGCTCTACCAAGACCCGAAAATGTTTATTTATTACATACTAAGGTAACAGTCAGCTGAAAAGTGTTTCTCTGTAACGGTTCATTTTAAAATCTAAGTGATTTACGATACCTTTTTAGCAAATAATCTGAACTGGAAAATCTAACTTCTGATTTAAACAATAATGCCAACGCATAAAGATGCAGTGACTGGGAATGCACACCATGAACGACGTCATCAAGGGTACAGAAGATCGCGAGAGATGGAGGGTCATGATCGCCAACGCCTGCCGGCAGGGTACTTAATTAATAAATGAATGAAATGACTAAAATCTCAATGTTCTACACACTGGCTGGAAAGCAATGCTCTACACATTAAAAGTAAACAAAAACAGAAATCATATTGGGATAATAAAAACTGCCTTAAATGCATGGTCTTATTAATCAACCATTGTAAAAATATTAGCATTCTACAAAACCTGTTCTTACCTATTTGTTCGATAGGCTGCCTGACCCCAATTTCATTGTTTACTGCCATAACTGAGACCAATGCTGTCTCAGGACGAATGGAATTCTCCAGTTCCTTGTGCAGGGCAAGAGTGAAACAATACAGGATGAAAACTGTGGTTTACATTATTCTCTAATAATAAAATAGCAAATGATTGTTAAACATATCTTTCCAAACCATCAAATCATTAGATGTGAGACATAATCTTATTCACTGAAAAGTTATTCAGCATACAAGAAAACCACAGCAAAACTACTGGACACCAAACGGCCATAGTAGGAACTGGAGAACAAGAGGAAGGCACAGCAGTAGACAGGGCACTGGTATGAGGCACTCCACCCCCACTCACCCCCTCCATGCAAGAGAACACAGAAACATGAGACTTGTCTGTCTTACTCTTAGATAATACTCAAACAAGAGCATCTGATACCCATCACTGACCCCCAATCCCCCCAACTCCTTGTAAAAAATAAAAAGGCACTTTGTATGAACAGAAAACTTAATTGGTTATTTGGAAGTTACATCCCGAAGCATTTCACGCATTCTTCTTGCAGTTAATGTTGCAGACAATCACCGATTGAGCTATTTCATTTACCATATTTCCTGCATTCAATTTGCAAAGAACTTACCTTCATGTCAATAATTCCATTAGGCTGCACAGGTAAGTAAGTAATTGAAAATCCTTCAGCCTCCAATGCTCGACAGGAATCAAGGACGCATTTGTGTTCCTTTGAATAGAGAAATTGCTGAATGTACATACACCACTACAAAGATACATACATGTATATAATCAGATGGTTGTCTTAGCTAGACAGCTTGGGTCAGTACCCTGAGCCAGCTGGCTGAAAAGAAGAAAAAAAAACCTACAAAGCAACTTACATATTTTGCACAGCCAATAATTTTTTTTTCACTTCTTTAAACACATTTTAATTCAAGTCAAGATAAGTTTTGTCAATTAAAAAAAGAATAGGAATTTTTTTTTTTAATTAAAGACTTCCTTCACCCTTTCATTCCAGAATGAAGACAGCCTTTTGTGTCCCTGTTTTCTTGCACGCCATGGCCAAGCCTCAAGTTAAAAACTGAATAAATTATGCTCAATAATTTCAACCACTTTATTTCCATCACCTTCATTTATTGTCATGTTAATCGACACAACTATCTTCAGCATCATTGCTTGAAATGAAAACTTCTGTCTTTTTCTTATCCACACACTATATACTGTAAATATTTATGGATAATGTGAAAATTTTTGTACCTCAATTGTAATGCCAGTTTGGGGAGTCGCATTATATACAAGTGTAAGATTTTACAAATTTTGTCCCGCCAGCATTGCCCATCCCTAAAACTCAGGTGAGCTCACTGCCATGTGTGTGTTATTCATCACACAGTCCAGCCAAACAATGTAGTGCAATATAACAGTAAATGGTGTTGTTTTCTTTTTATTTGAATCTTTTGGGGGGGATCTCTTTCTTATGCCTTTTTCCCATAATACAGTCGAGCACGGAAAACTCGAATTCTTTGGGGTGGCCTCATTTAGTTCGAGTTTGCCGAATTTCGAGGAATACGTGAAGCATTAATCAGTAGGTATTATTATTGTATATTCAAGGAAAATATTTGTAAATACAGCTGACATGTACCACAGATTCCCTCCCTTAATCCCCTTCATCTCCCCTTTCCTGTGGTCAGTTGAAAGAGGAGCTAAAAAAAAATTTTAAACTGTTGTGCATGGCGACAGAGGCACGCGACCTTGTGCCTGAATGCTTTTTATTTTTGGGAGGACTTCCGAATGTGTTCCATAGCTCAAGTGCATAGGCATTGACAGATTGATATGTAACGATGTGAGGGTCTAGTCAGTTTGTATCATCAAGGTCGTAGGCCGATGTTCGTCTGGGCAGTAGTCAGATTGACATATCAGGGAAAGCCGCCGGGGTAGCTATGTACTGTTTTCATTCGGGCTATGGAACGCATTCGGAAGTCCTTCCTTTTTTTTTCTCTCTCCTGGAAGTGCTTCGGTAAGGACCGCGTCCAAGTCAAGCCCAACAGCGATAAATCGGTCGTCTCAGGTATCTAAGTCGCCGTTTTTATCGGGGGGGGGGCGACTATACAGCCACCACCAGGCTATGCTACGGGTAACCGAATGAAGTTTCTGGCGGTCATTTTTTTTTTTTTTTACTCCCAGACCACTTGGATCACGCTCGCAGCAGGAAAACTGGTTCAACGAATCCTTGTCACAGTTCGAGGTTCGCGTGAAATAACTACAAAGAATATTGAGAAATAAATTCGGGACCTAGATCATTGTTCGTGGGATCCATGATTTCGACTTAGGTGTGTTCGAGTTTCGCGTGCTCGACTGTATATCTTCAAAATGCTCAGTGCTACTGATACATGTATAACAGACATTTAGGGGGACATCCTCCGCATAGGTCGGCTTCTGTAACAGTAGGAACAGCGAGAAAAAAGATCACCCACATTACGGGAACGCATGCAGTGATCTACCATACAATAAGAATTGTTTTCAGAGCGAAGGTCAGCACCACATGCTTAGGAAGTGTCAGAGGAAAGTAGGCAAAAAAAAAAAAAACGTATTTGCAGAGCCCTACGGGTATGGACAAACTGACAAGGGAGACGTTACAAACAAAACATGAATGTAAACAAAATTTACCAAACGAAGTCCAGCATAGCGAATTGCTGGCCGCAAGCGGTAACGTTGGGGAAGTATGAACGGTTGGATAGTTACATTGAAACACGCAAGCTTTCGGTCCCTGGGACCTTCATCAGGCACAAACAAAAAGGGGAAAAGAAAGCAACAAAAAAACAAAGAATATGGAAAGCGCACAGTTAGAAAAAAAAAAAAAATGTTTTTGATACTCTGACCGAGGCAAAGGTAGTAAAGCAAGAGCTAAAATGGGGGGGGGGGGGGGGGGTGAGGAAGAGTGTGTGAAGATGAGTTGTTGTTTTTTTTTTCTAACTGTGCGCTTTCCATATTCTTTGTTTTTTTGTTGCTTTCTTTTCCCCTTTTTGTATGTGCCTGATGAAGGTCCCAGGGACCGAAAGCTTGCGTGTTTCAATGTAACTATCCAACCGTTCATACTTCCCCAACGTTACCGCTTGCGGCCAGCAATTCGCTATGCTGGACTTCGTTTGGTAAATTTTGTTTACATTCATGTTTTGTTTGTAACGTCTCCCTTGTCAGTTTGTCCATACCCGTAGGGCTCTGCAAATACAACGTTTTTTTGTTTTTTTTTGCCTACTTTCCTCTTACTCCTAGCCCTACTGCGACTCCCCGCCTGTCGATTAGGAAGTGTCAGCGGCACACACACTCCATTCATCATCGATCAGAGACGTTACATTAAGTTTGGCGCCACCTGACGCAAGTGTGACAAGCAAGGAAAAGGATGGAAAAGAGAAGGTCAACGGCCAGGGATCCACTGAAGGGCCAGCATGAGTTTGAAATACTTTGAGTTTTTGTAATGTCATCTAAAGTGTTGTAGACCTATGCTTGCTGATGTAATTAATGGCATCAACGTCACTTTCCGATTGTCCCATAGTATTGCATTGATATAGGTTGGGCTGACCAGACTCGTTAAGACCCAGCATGAAACTCGTGTCAGATTCTCCGTAACTCTGTCAAAAAGGTTTCACACATAAGACCAACCAAGGTCTTGCAAAGTCATTGCATTACACATGGATGTAGCATTTTTACCCTTATTTTCAGTGCTGAAGCATGGGGGTTGTATCATATGCTATCATATTATACACAAATATTTACTGTAGGTGTGCCTGTAAACACACTTACATATATACATGCAAACATAAATGAATAAGCAAAAAAGTAAATTAGCACAACCTACTGTTTGGGTTGTGATAACATGCGATTTTTTGCTCTTGTAAAATCTGGCAACACCTTTGACGCTGATGTTATTGGATTCTGTTGCCCCACTTGTGAAAATAATCTCTCTTGGGTCAGCTCCAATAATATGTGCCACTTGCTGAAACACAAAAAAAGAGGTGTCATTAAGACCCACATAACATTGCATTTTAGAAAAGGGTTGATCATTTGATTTCAGGCTAGATTACCTTATATTCCTAATCTAATAGCTTTGAGATAAACGAATAGGAAATAACATTTGTTGTGCACTCTAAGTAGTACCTTGCTCCATGTGTTCTATATTTTATCCAGAGGCATATTCCGTGGGCACTGGGTAAAACTTTTTGCACTTCACAAATTTTAAGGTGATCTGCTGCTGTGAAAATCATGATTTGAGCACAAATTATGGATTTTGTGCTTTTTGGTATTTCTCAGTCAATTACCCATTTACCTTTCCCATCTGAAAGTTTCAATTTAAAGAAATAACTACAATTTCTTCAATATTGCAGGTTTGTAAACAATACACTTGAGCAGATAGTGCTATGTTCTGACAAAAATGGCCTTTTTCTCAAAACTTTACAATAATTCACACACACACATAAAAGAAATAACTTTCTGAAAAAGTTCTTCACATATCCTGAAGCAGCTTGGTAGGCCTTTTCTTTTCTTGTGTTTGGTGATTTTTTCAGTAGATTTCAGTTTTAACTGCAGCACATCCCCTTAACTAATTCATGTAAGAGCTGAGCCAAAGTTCATACTCTACCTTACGAGCTTTCTCTACAGCCGCTTCACTTTCCCATCCATAAGCATGAGTTCGAGAATGAGGATTTCCATACTGGCTCACCATGTATGGCATCATTTTATCTAGCACTCGAGGATCCTGCAATTAGGAAGTCACATCTTAGGTTAACAGATCAGCTTCTCCTTCGGATGTTTAAGGATCTGTTTGTGACCACTCAAGTCAAGGCAATTTTCACAATAAATTACCTTGAATTGTACTTATCTTTAGCATAACTGAACTCACACAACACAAAATCTGAAATTTATAAATTACTTAAATTTGGAATTCACTGATGACACGCAATTCTGGTGACACCAGTTGTGAAAGTATCCTAGTTTCTGGGATTCTTAATCTTCAGTATTTCATTTTTGGAAGGACAACATCTTGTATTCAGAATTTTGTGGATGTTACACATATGTTTATAAAATATTCTGTAAAGAGTTTTCTCCCTGCTTATGATGTAGACATCTCTTGCATCAGAACATCATCAGAGTTTGAGACAGCTGTGCAGAATACCCATTCCACTGTAAAGTTTGAATTTAAGGACAGCAGATAGGGAATTTTACAACAAATCTAGCATTTACATTAAACTGTGTGATGATTTCCTGATATGCAAACCAGAACCGTTGTTACTACTCACCAGAGGAGTTGTTGCTTGGGCATCTAGGTACAGTGGTCTCATGTCTGGTGGGGGCAACTCTTTGCTGCCTTGTTTACCTCCATTATCTGTGAAAGAAACAAATTATCATCAGAAAATTTTCCTCTCTTCCGTTAACCCTCATCCCGCGTTGAGTGAACTAGTCCACGTTACACCCTGTGTGGGGATAGCAAGTGGCCAGTCAGCCAATCGTTCTCATGTTGCCTATAACCTCGGTGGTCGGATCAATCAGATCCTTTTGAACAGTATATCATGTTTACTTTACGACGCAATAACTGAATAACAACAATAAAAAAATAATGGTAGATAAATCGTAAGTGATCCCTATGATATTTGGATAAAGTACTTGTGATGAGATGCAATAAGTTCTATTGTTAAATAGAAGGCCCATAATCAACAATTTTCTGCATTTACATGCCATTTAATGTATGTTAACCTTTTCCCAGTAGCTCTGCGGTGTTTTTTTTTTTGTCCCCAAGTCAGGCCCTTGAGGTGAACAAATTATTTTTTAAGCCAGGCACTCAATATACTCAGGGACCTCGAACATCTAGCAGTCACAGGGAAGATCGAAGGCAGGAAAAGCATGGGTAGGCAGAGAAAAACTTTCACTGAAAGTCTTAATTCATGGACAACAAATAAACATCACAACAACAACTCCTTTTCCTTCTATTATAAAAACCACAGAAAAACTGGGGTCGCAGCAGGGCTATAAGCAAAGACAAAATTGGGCAAAAAGAAAAGGTTGTATGTGTATTTTCTGTCTTCTCTTTAGTTTGCTTTGTATTGTTTGGGTTTTATTTCTCACGCGGGGCTTTGCAACATACAACCTTTTCTTTTTGCCCAATTTTGACTTTCCTTTTCCTTCTGGAGGTTGGCTGATGACAGATCCGAGTGGAGAGCCATGATCACCAATGTCTGTTCCAGACAGAGCAACTGATGACTTAATATAATATACTATCCGCATGTATCATGGCATTGCCATCTCCCTCCTCCACCATGTAAAGTTTCATGTACCATGGTGTTAATTTTCTTAGCATATCTTCAGCAAGAGATTTGATTTCCATCTCATACAGTACATACACGTACTGAAAAGCAGTTTAAAAATCAAAGCAACACAATATCTCTCTAAATTACCACATCAAATAAAGATGACCAGCAACAAAGACGGTCATTTTCTCCCAGTTTCCCTGATGTAAAACTTACTACCAGACGCCCTAATGCAGCATGCCCTAGTATAACATTGGAAATTCATTATTACAAACAGAGAATGATTTCTCCAATACGCAGATGGCTCCTTTCTGCTCATTTCACATGCAGATGACAACCAGCATCAAAGTCAAAAGTTTCTCTAAGATTTTCCCAAGTTCGAACTTCAGACCCTCTGCACTATTACATGAGTATGACAAATAGTTACGAACAGCTGCATCATAATAAACGTAATCCGACAACATCACTTTGTTGGACACAGTAGGGGTGACAGGATAGATAAACAAGCTAAACACACGCAACTAGAGTGGGAAAAAATATGTGAAAGAAACAATAGGCTCCGCAACCGAATAAACAAAACACGAGGAGCAGCACTGCTATACAATATGTCATTGTATGGCATCCTACAGGACTCAGTTTGCAAAATGTAGGCCATAATATTGGTCTCGCATGCCACCCGGAGGCCAATATAGTGGCCTCCCACAGGACGAGGATTAAGACCAAATTACGAACAGGAATAAGCTCTTCTTAGGGGATTAGCTGATATTTTTAAGCACTTCATTCACCTATGCACTCAAACGTCATGTTCGGGAATTCGACACACACTGCAGCCCATGTTCCGAATTCCTCACCAATACCATTTCTCAGAGAGAAACCACCACCTTCGGTCATCCCTGATTTATGCAGTGATTATGTTACCAAGACAAAACAACTTAAACTACTTCGGTTTCAACTCAACCACCATTTCAGTTCCACTTCATTCCAAAATTAGCCTGGGCCCAGACAATCAAATATGGTATACATTATATCTACCATTCATATATTTTATAAACTTAATGAAATGAAACAAATGACAAAATTAAAAACTTGGTCTATTTCCCATTATGCAATTGTTGTAAAGTTATAAATTGTTCAAGATATTGTTCCCTTCCCACTGTCATGGGTGGTGTCAAACTCTTCGTTCATTCTTACTTTCAGACATTACTGTTTTTTAAAAGTAGATTAGTGTTTCTGTAATTAAACAAAGTCTTTATCTGCTGATACTGTTGGATAAAATTTCCTCAAGGATTTTTTTGCCCACTAGCATAAATTCTGTATTTGTGAGTGATCTCCCCTAATTGAACCATTCTTCGTCTGCCTCCCTTGTTCCATTCATCACAATCAACATTCGTACTGCGCACGTGTTGAAACGATGGCATGATTGAAATTGGAGAGGCTTTTCTGAATGAAACTGAAATTTTATTGATAAAATTTTTGAATAGATACATGATATGAAGGTTCAGGTCTTATGGGTTTCTTGGTTAGTCATAGTCATGCTTATTTAGTAAGAATTCACTCACAATTGCACAGGGTTCTCAGTGTCACAAATCCCAGACTGGGAGATGTAATAAGTTATGACAGGACAACAATCACGAACAAACAAGTTAACACTTAACAGAACAATCCATCAGACTCACACATTTATTAAACATAATTATACAAATAATAGCGCAATTACATACATTATATTATTGAAATCAACTGCCGTACAACGGCCTTATTCTCACACACACTCTCCCTCGGATCCACAATCCGGTAGTTACTCCTAAAGGCACTTCGGCCTCAGCCTCTCCCCTCAGGGTCTTAACAACACATTAGTAATTCACTGGCACCGCAGTCTCTCAATATCACCTTCCTATTGTCATACACCTTAGCACTCCCCTAGCACCTCAGCAGGGCAATAACACATTATCCTTTCAATAGACATTATCATTTCAATAGTCATTATCATTTCAATAGTACATTCTCCCCTCAACATGGCAATAGTGCATTATCACATTCACGCTCATATCTACGTCCCTGTCCATGGCCTGACTGCCACGACTTTATGTGCTTCTACTGTCCTGCACTGACAGCCTCACTTCTGGCCTATGTGTGGCCTCCGGCCCTATGCTGGCCTATCCCCTGTGCTCATCGAGGTGGCTCTGCGGCCCGTCCTCGACACCTACAAGAATAACATTACATTGGTATAATACCTTACCATTTCTATTCACTCCACCTCTCCTTACAACCCATGAAGCGTACACACACTAGTTCACCTTTCACTCACCACACATCTTACGGTAACACACTTCCATCGGAGTACACACTACTCACTCGCGCTACAAATCCATGAACTCACTTTCATCTATCGCTCATGGCGCACATTGCTATATCCAATATCAAGGACTTCCACATTCCTCACATATACTTATTTACATCATGGTAATAGACGAATATAATATAATACATCAATCATAATAATCAATCAACATTCTACGTACCAGTCACCACTGGAAAGACTCTCTCACTAGTCTTCTCGACTGCTTCCCTTATGTCCGCCCGATGGGCTCTTATTCACAGGTCCGCTCCGTAGGGCCTTCTAACTTGCAGTGATAGTAATACAGCGCTTTCGCCTCATTCAGACCCCCCCACTACTCACAACAGCACGCTTAACTTGCTGTCTACTGTGAGCCCTTCTTACTCTACACCCGCTCTGTAGCAATCCCCTTAATTGCACTCACTCCACTCGTGACACTCAGTAGTGTAGTGGTTAGCATCGTTGTCTGTCTGTCAGGGGACAATGGTTCGATTCTCAGCTGGGCAGTTTTTTCTAAGTATGTCTTTTTATTAGGAATTAATTATTTTTTTTTTAATCCAAGAACAATAATACAGAATAAATCTAGCTGGTTTGTTTTTTTGTATCTGATCTTCACCTGTCAATTGGGAGATTCTCAGCAGAGTAGGTTTTTCTTTCTTTTCTTATAAAAGTCTTTTTATCACTATCAGCAGTCACTCTGTTTAATGTTGTTTTTTACTTTTTAATCCAACAACAATAATTGGGTATAAATCCACTTTGTCGTTTTTTGTAATAAAAGTCAACACCAATACCTGTGGATAAACCCTGAGCTTTATCCGCTGATACTGTTGGCAGCCCAGTCTGTATCTGCCAATACTAGTAGTGTTGGCGGATAAACCCAAGCAGTATCTGCCAATAATGCTGGTGGATAAACTTGGGCAGTATCTGCCAACAATCTAAACCTGGGCAGTATAATTTGCTGATAATGTTGCCGGCCGAGGCTGCATCCACTGATAATGTTGCCGGCCCAGGCTGTATCTGTTCGTAGTGTTGGCAACCTAGGCAGTATCCGCCGATAATGTTGGCGGATAATTGCAACCGTCTTTATTAACCCTCGTCCTGTGTTGAGTGAACTCGTCCGCGTAACGTCCCGTGCGGGGATAGCCAGCGGCTAGTCAGCCGATCGTTCGCGTGTTGCCGATAACCTCGGCGGTCGGGTCAATCGGGTCGTTGTGAACACCTGTATCGCGTATACTTCAGGACGCAACAACAACAGTAGTGGTGGATAAATCGTAAGGGACCCCTAAGATATTTGGATAAAGTACTTGTGATGATATGCAGTAGGTTTTATTGTGAAATGGAAGGCCCAAATCAAGAATTTTCTGCATTTACATGCCGTTTAACACACGTTTTATCATTTTCCCAAGACCTCTGCGCTTTTTCTGTCACTAAGTCAGGCCATTCAGGTGAACAAATTATTTTTTAAGCCATTCGCTTCATTTACTAACCACACGTATCGTGACATTGCCTTCTCCCTCCTCTACTATGTAAAGCTTCCACGTACTATAATGTTAGTTTTAGCGAGAGATTTGATTTCCAGTTCCAGGGCGTAGAGCACAGTCACACATGTACTGAAAAGCGGTTTAACCAAAGGAACACAATATCTCTCTAATTACCACATCAAATAAAGACAACAACCAACAACAAAGTGGGTCATTTTCTCCCAGTTTTCCCTGATGAAAAACCTACTGACGGACGCCCTTATGCAGCATGCCCTAATATTACATCGGAATTCATAATTACAGGCGTAGAACGGCGTCTCAAATACGCACATGGCCCCTTTCTTCTCATTTCACATGTAGACGACAACCAGCATCAAAGTAAAAGTTTCCCCAAGATTTTCCCCAGTTCGAACTTCAGACCGTCAGTACTATTACACGAGTATGACGAATAGTTGCGAATAGTTGCATCGTAATAAACGTAATCGGACGATACCATTTTGTTAGATATAGTAGGGGTGACAGGATAGATATAGGCCTACACGTGAAAATAGTGTGGAAAAAAAAACAAAAAACAACGACAGCCTTGGCAACCGAATACACAGAGCGCGAGGCGCACCGTTGCTATACAAAAATGTGGGCACTACCGGATAAGTGCGGTCCCTATCTTGCCCGCGTTCCATCGTTCGAGCGAAAACAATACATAGCTACCCCGGCGGCTTTCCCTGATATGTCAATCTGACTACTGCCCAGACGAACATCGGCCTACGGCCTCGATGATACAAACTGACTAGACCCTCACGTCGTTACATTTTCGGTTGTTCCCACCCCAACTTACCTAGGCTATATCAGTCGATTGTCAGATTGATATGTAATTATGTATTATAATGTAACGACGTGAGGGTCTAGTCAGTTTTTATAAATCTAATCGACTCCCGCTTCTTACACCCTTATATATGTAGATCTATATAAATTTTTAACTCCCAGGGACACGGGCCGAGTCGATTTTTATTGCGCACTGGTGAGATACTCAAATCTGAGAAAACCAGTTTTAAGGAAGAAGAAGAAGTGCCAAAATGTGGCCTCCCGCAGGACCCGCGGTTAAGCGTGGCGGACAAAATAATGGCCTCCCGTGTCTCGCGTGTTGCGCGGGGAGGCCAATATGGAGGCCAACTAGACAGACCCAACATGTGACTACCATGAGGTTCAAGTCACATCTATTTCCACCCAATTAATCTTCTTCTTCTTCTTCTTCTATAGTTGGTCCGTCTAGAAGACGACTCCCCAACTGCACTACTATATATGCGACTCAACGTCGCTCCTCTGAGGCTAAAAGCAGGGTAAAACCTTACATAGATGTTAAGACCATTTAAAAATATATTAGTTGTATAAAGTCTTTTGTATATATAACTCTGGTATAAATATCTCTTGGTTTCCAGATTGTGCACAGAAATACAACCCGCACTTTAGTTACAATGGTAGCTGCAACGGATAATAATGTTCTTAAATTCATTGTCGAAAGTCGTTGCAGACGATAGTGTTTGGACTTCTGCCGGGAGGTTGTTCCACATCCTGATGACATTAGGGTAAAAAGAATAAAGATGGCTGTTAACCCGTGAGCTTGGGATGTTATATTTTATATTATTCCTTCTGTTGCCTCTGGTATTAATGGTGAGGTGGTTCAGTGGGATATGGATATTTCCTTCCCTGCCTTTATAAAATATTTTTACTTTGTTTTTTGCTCTCCTCTCTTCTAATGGTGTCCACTCGAGGTCTCTCATCATTTTATTTACACTACTACTTCTAGTATAGTCATTTGTCACAAAGCGGGCAGCTCTCCTCTGGACCCTTTCCAGTTGGTCTATGTTTATTCGACAGTGGGGGTCCCAGACACTGCAGCCATACTCTAGGGAGGGCCTCACAAAGGTGTTATAGCATTTTTCTTTTACTTTCCTATCGCAGTTAGAGATGTTCCTTTTTAGAAATGCTAGTATACCGTTTGCTTTGTTACATGTGTTATTAATGTGTTGGTTCCATGTAAGTTTTCTGTCCAATGTAACTCCCAAATATTTAGCCTCATGTGTTTCGCTCAATTTTTCGTCGTGTATAAAGTAGTCTGAGGTGATGTTGTGTTTTTTATTTGAAATTCTCAGGACTTGGCATTTATTGGGGTGGAATTCCATACGCCAGTCCCTCTCCCATTTTTGTAGACTGTCTAGATCTTTCTGTAAAATTTCCGTATCTTCTTTTGAGTTTATTGTTCTATAGAGGAGGCTATCATCAGCAAACAGTCGTAATTTAGTGCCTGGAAAGATCTTACTTGGCATATCGTTAATATAAACTAGGAATAGTAAGGGGCCCATTACAGTACCCTGGGGTACTCCCGAGAGAACAGCTGCAGGATTGGATGACTTTCCATCAACGACGACTATCTGTGTTCTATTTTCTAAGAAAGACTTAATCGTTAGAACTGCGGTCATAAAAACACACAAAAAATATTCTCACATCACAAAATCGTTGAGATTCACTTACCATGACTAGGATCAACAGCTGTAGCCGATGCAGCGCTGGCATTGAATGTGGATTGTGTCTGGAGAGTTCTTGCAGACCCAAGAGCTCGAATTCCACCGCTTGCTAACCGTCTGGACAATCTCGAAATGTGAGACAACATGTTTTACGTGTTTTAGGACTAACCAGTCCAATAGTATGAGTTACTTTTCTCAGAGCGACGAGCAAGATCTCCTGTCCTTCGATTTCCGAATTACCATGCGTTTGGTTTGGTTACTTTACGTAAACAGTAAACAAGTGCAATGGATGAATCGCACTTTTTATGGTTCGGCTAGATATCGACAAACACAGAATCAGTTGGCCAGCACTGGGCCTGCAGTGAAATGCTACGGACACATTTTGTTTCTTCTCGTCTTCTCGAAATTATTCTGTGATGTCACAGTGGCATTATACGAATATTTTAAATCAAAGGAAAAGATACCTTTAGTATCGTTAGAAACAAACACAGTTACTGTACTTCAAAGACAGCCTTGAAAGCATTCGCTGGAGTATCAAATACTGCTCACCCGTTTTCAACCCAGCCTATGCCTATGGCACTATCAATTCGTATTTTTGTGGTAGTGATCGCGAGAATCGTACTCCTAGATTTAAGACTATGAGATTCGAACTGGGGCTACACACTTCACTTCTCTGGACAATTTCCAGTGAGCCTTAAATTATACCATATATAACCAGTGGCAGTTTTGGCAAAATGGATAGAAGAGTCTGGCAACGAAAAAAAAAGAGGTGGGTGACAAACACCGAGAGTCATGAACTCAGTGTGGCCGAGGTTCTAGAAGATGTCAGGAAGGTAAAGGCCGAGACATCTAATGAAAGAATCCACTCTTCCTCTGAAGATTCGTCATCTGCCTCGCTCCATCTGAGGAGTTTAATTTCTTACCACTGTGTATGCGAATCGAACGAAGGTCGATTCCAATACTGAAATTATGTTTATTACTATGTACTATTCCATGTGTATAAGATCATTTTTGTGCCAATTTTAGGTAAACATTGTTTTATTAAGAGAGTATATTTATAATGCACTTTCTTTTTTAATCGAGGGACCATCTCTGAGTATGCACGTTCAGAGGGGAGAGAGGGTTTACTTCAGTGTATAAAGAGCATACATGGCTAGGGGTACAGTGATTGACAAGTCTGATGAAAAAGTGTTTTTTGCTCCTCCTGAAAAACTTTTTAAAAATCTGTTATGATAGTTTACCATGCGGCCCTCTATTTGAACATCAATTTATGTCTCTCATATCTGATAAAGATCAAGTCTGTGAACTCATCGATGAGAATGCATGTGATTCCGCAGTCCAAAACTGGACCCACACAGGTGCCCACAGGCGTCACCGCAGTAATCTGTTGTTTGAGCTGGGGGAAGGTCTTCCACCCGTCCGCGCCAGTCAAGAAAACACAACTACCCCAGCCCCTTTTCGCCTGATTAGTCACTCTGACTACCGCCCATTGATACAAACCGACTAGACCCTCACGCCCCCAGGTCCATCTGACCATTCCATGTGTTGTGAGTTTAAATTGATAACAGTGACAATGTGTAGATCTAACCGTGGGCTTTACTTAATAGCGGTAAAAATTATGGCGCGGACGGGCGGAAGACCTCCCGAGCTGGGGCAGACGCTGTTCTATGGCGTCATCTCTCATACAGTTTTATGCACTGGCTTGGGTGTCTCTATAATTTGCAAAAGCTGCAGTATATCTTGTTATTTACACAAACATAAAATAAGTGGAGAGCAACAGCTTTTACTTCCGGTATCCAAGCAAGATGGCCGCCACCGTGAAAGACGTTAGTATGGCAATGCTGTATACATGTAATAGATTTGACATTCCATTTATAAAACCGTTCGTTCGTTTTTATTTTCTTTTAGATGTACTACTGTTAATGCATTAGCTGCGATCACCAGGCAGGCAGTGGTGACTGCCTGGAAGTAAACAAAGTCCAGCGAGTTTGTATCTCTGGCTCATTTTAACCAGTGAACTTAAGGCAAGGCTTGTCGACGAACACTAAAATTCTCTCCCTATTAACCTGTGCTGGTCAGAACACTTTTCATATGCAAGCATCAACTGCACGCCAGTGCGATCACTGTTTTTTTGGTGAGATCACAAGTTGCTGGTCATGCAGCTACGCATGGGAGTGCAGTCACTCAGCGCATGCTTCTGTGTGGCCTAGATCTATATCAAAATAGAGCTGGTAATCTTCCTTCCCATTCTCTTCTTTTCCAATTTTCTGTCTTCCCACTCTTTCTCGGCCTCATGCTGGGATTTTGCCTTATGTTTGTGAGCTGCTTTTCATCAACAAGCCACACTGTCATCATCATCACTTGTATCATCCTCATCTTTGTCATCCTCATTGGTGCTACCAAATCATTGTTGTCTCGCCACTAGGTGTAACCTAGACCAAGGCTGGCATAGGCCCCAGATTGGTGGCTCACCACCTAATTATTATGCATCACACTAGAACACTACTCACTGCCCAGTGTTTTAGTGTGATGCATAATAATTAGGCCTAGGTGGTGAGCCACCAATCTGGGGCCTACACCAGCCTTGGTCTGAGATACCCCTTACTTCGTTGTCCTCCCCTCCACAATACCAACAACAACATATTTTAAAACAGCAAAATTTAGTGACTGAACAACTTAGTGGATGGAATATTTCAAAATAATTATGAAGACCTGTTTAAGCAATTAAACCAAATAAGAGGCCCTGTGGCAATTGTTGCAAATTTATAATTAACTTGGAAAATGAAAGGAGCATCTTCTGTTGTTTCTTCACTTGTGTCGTCTTCAAACTGTATCCTCCTCTTCGTCTTTCCACCTTCCTTTTTTAGTTTTTCTTTGTCTCTGCTAATGCCTTTCTTTTCCACTCTTCTTGTGCCTTCTGTCTCTTCTCTGCTTTCTTTCTTTCCTGCTTTAAACAAGGGAGAACTATCCTCATACAGTTAAGTCACTGCTTTTACAGGCAGCGTTGATAGCATATCCGGAGTTGGCCTGGAATTCTGACTTCAACCCTGGAGTTGGGACCCGATGCCCAGAGTTATCAACATTTTCACAAGCTTGACGAGAAAGACTGGCCTCTGCATTGGTCGTTCAACTAGATCTAGAATCTAGTCACTTCATCAATCGCCACTTTCTTGAACTAGCACTAGGCGTATCGCGATGCGTCACCGAGTGCGGCGCTCAGATTAAATAACTTGAAAAGAAGTATTTGGTCGGTTGAGCAGACCTTTAATGATTTGACTCATACGTCACAATGATGGAAGTCTGTGTAATACAAAATGACAATATGTGAACAATAACGTAACAATGTATCTATATAACTCATAATAATAACAATAGTAATATATTTCTCTATGCCCCCCGAGTCTTTAATATGAGTGATGTTAATGGTTATTCATGAACGTTAAAGACTTAAAGTAAACAAGACGTGAAGTTAATTAAATTTATAAGAAAGGAGAAGAATGAATAAAATGCAAGCAAAACTACATCTGGTGAAAGAATCAAGTTTCCTTCTGTTTTGCGCTTGATCTGGTGATTCGTTTCCCTCCTGGAGGTACAGTAGTCTCTGTTTTTCCTTGTTTATTGTAGGATTGTAATCTGAGTATTGCTCTCGGAATGCCTGTTGGCACTTCCAAAGGCGGCCCATTATTTATTTGGGGGCCCTGTTCTGGAGGCAACGGTGGTGGGACTGTTGGTGGGGATCGGGCTAACGGCATTTGTTCCTTTTCTGGAGGCAACAGTGGTGGGACTGTTGGTGGGGATTGGGCTAACGGCATTTCTTCCTTTTCTGGTGGCAGAAGCATTGGGATTGGTGGTGGCAATTGAGTAGGTGTCCTCAATTGTGGTGGCTTCCTCGCTGGCGTGCTTCTGATCCCTGTGTCATTATCGTAAGAAGTGCTGTCTGCTGGGTATTCAGCTGTTTGTGGAGGGGGTGCATATTTGAATATATTCGTCTCTTCAGGTGGAGTAGCAGGGACATAATGGCGCAGATATTTTCTGTTCCGTAAAGTAACCCTACCTGATCCGTCCATTTTCACAAGGTACTGATCGAATTGGCGCACTTCGATGATGGTCCCAGTTTTGTCCCATTTTGTGGGGTGAGGTCCAGTTTGATTCTGAATCCTAACTTTGTCTCCGACTTTAAGTGGAGGCAACCTCTTTGTGTGTTCTGTCAGTCTCTCTGCCATTTTCATGTGGCAGTTCCTTAGGGCTTCTTCCCTGGCAAGCAGAGTCTCTCTCCAGGTTGGGTGGGGCTCATATCTTCCAGGATGTATGGGAACGAAGTCCCTGATTGGTCTTCCAAAGATACACTGAGCTGGAGAGATGCCAGTTTCCTTGTCTGGTGTGTTCCTATACTGTAGCATAGCTCTGTGGAAAGCATCAGTGTCAAGGGTTCCAGAAGGGCCTGTGTTGTCCATTAGGAGACGTTTGACAGTCTTAACAGCGATCTCTGCTCTGCAATTGCTATGAGGATAGGCCACAGAGGAGGTTCTGTGGTAGACTCCCCAGTCTTTGAGGAATTGCTCAGTTTGTGAGGCTGCAAATTCTGGACCGCCATCAGACGTAAGTTCCTCACTGATACCAAAGGTAACAAAAATTTTTCTGAGGCATGTTATGAGACCACTGGCTCCTTCTTTTGCTTTGTCAACGATTGGCCAGTTGCTGTATCTGTCCACAGTGACGCAATAATACTGACCACTGTAGTGGAAGTAATCCACACATATTGCTTGGAATGGGTATATTGGAACCTTTGGTGGGGTGGGAGGTGGATTCGGCTGTGATGGTGCATTGCGATTGCAGTGGCGGCATTTTGCTCTGATTTTCTGAATGTCAGAAGTAATGCCTGGCCAAAAGACGGACGAGTCTGCTCTGGCTGTCATTGATGATATCCCTTGATGGGCAGAGTGAAGTGACTCTAAGACTTGTGGTCTGAGCGATTGGGGAATGATGATGCGATCATTATACATTACAACTCCATCCAATGTATATAAACCGTCTTTGAGGTTAAAGTATGTTTGGATTTGTGGAGGCATTTCTTTTTTTGTTGCAGGAAATCCATCGTCAATCAGATAGAGCAGTTCTCTCATTTCGTCATCGTTGATTGTCTTTGTCCTGACATCATCCCATGTAATAGTTCTAATGGTGTCTAAAGTTGATGCAGTTGCAGATATTGCCAGGTCATCATCATCTTCAGGTGCTATGTCTCGAATGCTGTCTAGCAGAATGTGTGACAGTGTTGCTGTGTCATCTGGAAGTTTCAGCTGAGTAGCTTCACCAACAGGGTACCTTGACATTCCGTCTGCTGCCTTGTTGTGGATACCTGGTATGTGTACCAGTTTGAACCTGAACCTAAGAGATTTTTCTTTCAGATTTCTGAGTCTTGGGTTTGGGATACCATCCAGAGAGCGGTTCCCAAAAATTTTCTCCAGGGGCTTGTGGTCAGCTGCAATGATTAGATCCTTGCATCCCAGAACGAAATGTCTGGCTTTTTCTAGTGCGTCCACAACTGCTAACGCCTCTCCCTCTATGGGATGATATCGAGATTCTGCCGGGGTGGTGAAGCGACTCCCGACCAACGCTATTTTCCACCCGTTCTTGCAGCAGAATGGTTTGCTAGTTTTACATTGGCAGTGCTTTTGCAACAACCAAAATCCAATGCCTGACTTGCTCCAATCGGTGGCAAGGCATGTAGGGCGATTTTTGTCAAAAATTTCAACACCATGAGTGATGCCCTTGATAATGACTCTTTTTGAGGTTTCAAACAATTTGTCGTGTTCTTCATTCCATGTGAATGGGGTTTTTGAGCTGAGAAGTTCCCTAAAGGGCTGCATGATCTCTGCTGAAGCAAAAGTGTATGACACTTGATTGATTAGCCCATGCCATGATCTAAGATCAGTTAAGTTCTTCGGTGTCGGGAAATTTTCAATTGCCTCAAAGAGTTTTGGGCACGGTCTTACTGTTGTTGCGGAAATTTCGAATCCTGCAAATACAACAGTATCTGCTCCAAAAACAAATTTTCCTGGGTTCAGTGTGACGCCATTCTCCCCACACAAATTGAGCCAATGGACCGTACGATGAAAACTGTCTTTGAGAGAATGAGCCCATATTAATGCGTCATCTACACATTTTGTTTTGTTTCTGACATCAGATGTTATTTCATCGTACCTGCGGGTATAGCAGTCCCCTGATGAGAGGTAGCCTTGGGGCGCAACGTTGTACCTGTATCTCCCCCAAGGGGTGATGAATGTCGTGTAATGTCTGTCATCTTCGTGCAATGCTACACTGTGATAGCCGTTCCAGGCATCGAGAACAGTCTTTTTGGTGTGCTGCGGCACTGATCTGGCTTGAATGAAAGGAGACTGCGTGTGGTGAGTCTCTCTGGCAGCATATTTGTTGAGAGGCTGGAAGTCCACAGTTCTCCGTGGTTTGCCATCCTTTTTAGCACAAACAACCATGCGATGACACCAAGTCACTGGTTCTCCCATTGGGACCTGCTCTATCACACCTAGTCTCACGTCTCTATCTAGATCAGCTTTGACGTCATCCATCCAATGTAGGGGGACGGGTAATGGTGTGTGAAATGCTATGGGCTTTGCATCTGGATCTATCATAAGGTGCATAGGTGGTCCTGTCATTATGGGCAGTTGTTGGTGGGTGCATACATTAAACGCAGATGAGGCATATTGCTCTTTTAAATAATTCTCTATTTTAGAGCGGTTTTCTTCAGTAAGTGGGAGGGGTAGTTCCAGCACTGATTGGATGGTGGGTGGAGGCTGACGTAGGGGACATCCACACGGTGCTCGGGCATTAGGTTTAATCCCCGCGTGATCGTCACTGCTTTCAATGGGAGGGGTCTGAATCTCTCCAGCAGTTGGGAAATTTTCTGAGATTACGCCTAGGTCAGTACAGGCACTCTTACTAAGGTATAGTTTGTGGGTGTCATTCGTGAAATACACCATCTGACGGGTGCTGACCTCCTTGCCACTTTTCTCATCAACCATGGCGGTAATGTGGAGGAGTAATGCCCCAAGAATTTTTATACTCTTGTTGTTGGCTGCGCTCATGCGCATGGTGACTTTCACCAAATCCGTCTCAGTCAGACCTAGCTCTTCTAGGAGTTCCACACCAGCAAGGCTTGATTGGCAGCCTGTGTCTGCTATTGCTACGTACTCAGTGGGTGCTTTTCTGATGGGTGGGTAGGGTATGTCTATGGCTTTATAGCCTGAAGGGTCGGCCTTGATCTTTACCCGCATGTAAGGCTGTGGGTCAGAATGACGCTGGATCCATCTGTGTGACTCATAGATGTGATGTCCTATGGGTGTTAATGAGATGCCATTAGTGTCAGTGGTTAGTATAATTCCATGATTTTTTGTGTTAGGATCAATAGCCTGCATGGAATCATTGACATGATCATCAAAATTATCATTATGAATAAGTTGTTCATTTATGACGTCATTGAAATAATTTTCAGTAACATTGATATCAGTATGTTGATGTTCATTCATGGCACCATTGGCATTGTCATTTTCAACAACATTCACATCGAAACTCTCGTCAAAGTTTGTATCGTCACTTAAGGTGCACAAAAAATCAGTCTGATCTTCACACTCATTTGTTTTGTCCTTCCGATCTTTTCTCCGGCACACTTTCTCAAAATGGCCAGTTATGTTACATTTTTTGCATGTGTGTTTTGCTGCTGGACATTTTTGTTCTCTCTCCTTGAACTTTTTACCATGGTAGGTTTTGTTACCACAGTAGCCGCACGGTTTTTGGGATGCCCGGTAGGCGCTGGTGGCTGCTGCTACAGCGTTATTAGTGGGTCGGGGCTCGGAGTCATGCAACCGGTGTGCGCTCCTCCTGCCACTCTCTTTTGCTTCAATGTACTTTGTTAGTTGTTCTAAGGTCATTTCCTGGTTTTGATTGCCAAGAATTTCCAGCTGGATTTCCTTTTCATAAATACCGCGGATGATGCAGTCTTTGATGAGCTGATCCATATATGACACCTCTGTTTGACACGAGTTGCAGGTGACTAGGAATTTGCACTGGGATGCGTGTCCCCTAAGACGAGCTGCAAAGTTGTGTATGGGCTCGTCTCGGTCCTGTCTCATGTTAGACAGTTCGACTCTGAGGACCATGATGTTTTCCTCCCTCACAGCTAACTTGCGGATAGCTTCGAGGACATCCTCTTCTGGCTTGTGGCTGAGTGAGCCGCCGTTTGACCGTGTCAGATCTCGTCGAAGATGTTCATCGCAGCACTCTAGTAGTTGAATGGCCACCTCCTCCCCAAAAATTTTTGTGGCGGTTTTGTACTCGTTCCATCTGGCTTTGAAGTAATTCCACGTCTCGGTGGTGCCACTGAGGGAAATGGTAGGTCGTTTGACCTTTTCCACTTTGGCAGTGGAATGAGACTCATGCTCTTTGCCGTGCAGTTGTAGCAGTACGACAGCCACATCGATGGGGTGTTCCTCAGGAGTTGTATAGGCACACCCTCTTATGGGACATGCTATCGATGGCATCCCTGACGGTCTTGGTCTGGGCGATGAGGAGGCAAATAAAAAAAATCTACAGGAACGGAGCAATCCGACGTAGAGCTGCTCGAGTGTGCAAGGACAGAATTAGGCTATTCCCTTCCACTGGGCATTGGAACAGACTTCCATCATAAATAACTTGAAAAGAAGTATTTGGTCGGTTGAGCAGACCTTTAATGATTTGACTCATACGTCACAATGATGGAAGTCTGTGTAATACAAAATGACAATATGTGAACAATAACGTAACAATGTATCTATATAACTCATAATAATAACAATAGTAATATATTTCTCTACAGATCAAAGGTCATGAAGTTTTAACTGCTGTTTACCTCTGGCGGCTGAAACTCACAAATACTGTAATAATAGCTATCCAAGGCTATCCTCCTTCATTACGTTGCTCCCCTCCCTGTATTGCATTACCATGATGGCTGACTCCATTCAACCACATTTTCATACACTCGCTCTTTTCTACACCAAGATATCAATGTTATTATCATTTTTCGTGCCTCGGACTACAAATTGATGGACGAAAAGTGCATACATAATGTCCGAGTAAGACGAGCTTGACCATTTTTCAAAATGGCTTTAAAAATGCAGCGACTTCTGTGCAGAGTGCATTAGATCTATCTGTAATCTATTCACTCCGGTGTTCGAACAAAGATCTCTAGTGTTTTGGCCCCACAGAAAAAGTGCAGCACACAGAAAAAATTCAAAATCACCAAAGTCCCCAACTTCAGCACTAAATATAGAAGTCTATGTCACAAACCACAATATCATGGGCTTATCAAACGGCCCTGAGGAAGTGGTAACACAAATTTGTGGCTTTATCATTGGTGGACAAGGGAGACGCGACCACGATATCTGGGGCCTGGGAAGCGAGGACCATGAAATTGAAAGCATGGTCATATATGATCAATAGTGGACAGGAAAAAAAAACAACACGGTATTGTGACCCAAACACTGCAAGGGTTAGTAGATCCAGCTGAGATGTTGCCAGGATATATCCTGTTTTGGGCTGGGTTTTTTTGATGATAGTGTAGTACTATAGTTTCGTCTTTACCAGTCAGACAAACAAAATTACAGTGTAAATAGACCAGGTTCTTTGCATCAATGCCCTTAATTTTATTTGGTCTAAATGAGGGGACCAAATTTACCATCATCAGGTAGTTTGGCTATGTTGAAATCTTACACTACAGTCTTTCAATGATGGTTTATCTTTCAGAGTGATGTTCAAGTAACCTTTGAGGACCAACAGAAAATTAATAGATTTGCCCGTACCAATGCTCGTCTCATGGACTTGAAAGAAGAGCTAACAGCAAAAGAGGTAAATGCATGCGATATAGTTAATTGCACTCTCAGTCTTTCAAAAATTTCGATAGATTTTTAATGTATGAGTGAGGTAGTAATGTCATGTGATATAAATTTACTTGAAAACATTTCAGCTGAATAGTGAAACTGAAAGCTTTGAAATGCAGTGCAAAGCCACTTTTATGTTGTTGTAGTCTTAAAGTTCTGAAATTAAATGTTACAATATATTCAAATTAGCAAAGGGGTATTTTTTAACCCAGACAATCAGAGTGTGCAATGACTGATGTAAAGACAATACTAGTGCATTCTTTTTTCCTTATGCGTACATCACTTCATGTGATAAACAAGTTGCCACATTGATGCATTCTTTGTTTTTCAAATTGCAGAAAGAGTTTGAGAATCTGACAGATGCAGAAGATGAATTGGTGCTTTCAGCTGATGACTCTGAGAGGATCCCATATCCTTTTTATGTGTTCAAACCCTAAACCTAATCCCATATTGTCTAAAAAAAACTACCAGAAGAAAAAAATAGCTTCCATCAAATTAAATATCAGATTACTTGCAGTAAAACTTTTTTGATTTACAGTCTTTAAGAGCCAGGTCAAGCTGAGTACAGTCAACTATGCTTGAGTTGATGTCATCGGGGGATAAAAAAAAAGATCAACACATCCGTTGTTCAACTCGTCCGTCGCCGACCCGATGTCAAGGGATGTAACCAATATTAACTTTACATTAAAGGTGTGGGGGGGGGGGGTGTCAGTGAAACGCATTCAAACTGAATGCAATGGTCGGTCAGTGCACAACAGTTTCTAATCTTGGCTTGCCATTCATAAAATTATAAACTATGGCAGGATGCAATGCATGAATTTGGGATACCCTCTAACGTCTGTGCTTATTAAAACCTCCAGCCGACGCTACGGGTAAAGCCCGCTGGCCGGATCATTGAGCTCGCTCACAGGGGGAATCTTATCTGGGTTGCATTGACCCTTGCCGACTAACATACTACCGCTGTGCACATGGTTTTTATGTGGTCGGTAAAACATTCGCTGCTGTGCCTTATTACAGTTAATAATGAATTAACCAACGAAACATTTGTCTGTAAGTCTCTAAGTTACCAATGATCTGACTTATGATACTGACACTGACAGCTGTAATTTTCTTCAGTACGAAGCATGATACCCCCGAGCACTAAACAGTGGTTTACAGGGTTCACACAGGTCCTTAAAAGTCCTTAAAGTCCTTAATTTTCATAAAAGAAAAAATAAGTACTCAAAAAGTCCTTAAATTCTGAAAATGATGCCAAAGTCCTTAAAAAGTCCCTAAAATTTGTGTTTCAGTTGAAACATTTGAGATTCAAATCTTCCAATTGCACACTGGATAATTGGTACTTTGAAATAACTGAACTTTTCAGAGTGAATTAACTGTCTGAACCTTGGATATAGAAACATTTCTGTATTGATGAGTGCTGCACACGACTTGCATGGTTGTAATATTTCTTGGTCACAGGCACACAGGTCCTTAATTTGTTTACTGTGAGTCCTTAGGAAGTCCTTAAAAAGCCCTTAAAATTGGTTTTCAAGACTTTGTATGAACTCTGGGTTTATCCAAATGAGCCAACGTGGGCATTTTGGGCAAAGGTCATTTCAGAGCTTGTTTCTGATTGGTTCTTAGACACAGACAACTCTAGATGATAGGCTTAGACAGCTTGTTAGAAAATGAGATAATAGTGCAAATGTGTTGGACAACAATTCACATCCCGATGCTACACCTTTTTGATAGTATGGGGAGAGCCCTTGAAACTGAAAGTTTAGTCATTGTGATTCCCACAAGCGGTTCACTGGCGTGGGGTGCCAGTCAAAACACCTTCACGCCGCTGGCTTGACCACAGGCCTCTAGACCTGCTCTGGCATTCCCTTGCTTTTGGTGTTGGGTGGTGCTATTTTTGAAGTAGGCCTATGCGTGGGAGAAGGACTGAGTGGGAGGGGCATAATTGTCCATGACACCATGTGTAGTCGTGTGCACCCACGTGGACTCACTACCTGCGTGACTGTGCGTCAAAACAAAGAGAGACCTTACAGCCTATCAGCGTGCTGTAGTGTACAAATTGGGTCGTCAACCAGGGAGTGTCGGTGACAGATAGTTGAGGTATCAATTTCATTGGTTGTATAATTGAGATCAACTCATCCGTTTGGGGTTCAACAATTGGAATAAGAGATGGGACAGGAAATCAAAGTCAACACAGGCGTCGCGACACTTGAGTTGAAGTCAACGCAACCGTTTTATTAAAATATGATGCAACGGTGCTGGTTCCACCAAAAAAGATAAACTCAAGTGAAGTCCACTATATCATGTATGCTCTGACGACATTTTTAATATTCTCTTTTTCTAACCAAAAAAATACTTGTAGTAACATTTTAGTACTTATGTGCTGGGCCCAAGGAGTTTGGCTTTTATGATTCATAGGTTGTCTTAATTTTGTCAGGCCCAAATTCTGTGCATTTCGCATCACTGGAGCAGACAAAAAAAAACAAAACCAAAATTGGGAGATCTTTGTTTCTTGAGAGACCTGGCCCCTGCTTTAATAACAAAACAAAATTAGAACTGCCACTTATTAGATTCAAGTTAGATGGCACATGTAAGGCTGTTGTGATTAAGCAGTTCTGCATTAAGACTCACGTAAACCTGTCCCAAAGCAATTTATCGCCCTCTTAGTTACATGCACTCACAGTCACACACACACACACCAAAAAAATTAGACAATAAGACATACTTTTAATTCCTCATGTTTTGATGATACAGCTCGGTAAGAAAGAAGGTGCATGGGTCTGTTTCAGTGGGAAGATTTTTATAAATTTGTTTTGGTAAAATCAGCTGTGGTTTAACTTAGTTTAAGTGAAGCAACCTTTGATCAGTAAACTAGGGGAAGAAGTAAAGGAATGAAATCCTTACCTGTTTTCCTTGTATGAGCAGAGGCAAGCACTAATGTGCATGTTTTGCATTTTAAAAGTCATGATGCTCATATTTACCTTACATTGGCTTACATATCAGATTGGGGAAGTGCTTGTGGAAATGACTTTAGAAGAAACCCAAGCTGCATTGGAGAAAGCAAAGGAAACCTGCCAGAATGAGATCGCAGGTCTTAAAGAGAAGGCAGAGACCCACAAGCAAACACTCAATGAACTGAAGACTGCATTGTATGCCAAATTTGGCTCAAACATCAACCTTGATTTAGATGATGAAAGCTAGCAATGATTTATAACTTGTATCTAATAGGTTTTTTTTAATGAATAGCCCCATCATTTTACACCATTTTGCTGTTTTGAAATCACTGAATAAAATTCTCATGTGATACTGATCCTGTGATTGTTCACTTTTTTGGGGAAGAATGTGTTTTTAAGAGTGAGATAAGCGGTTTGAGAGTGAGAAAAAAATAATTACATGTACTACATTTTATGTACTTGGTGTGTTGTGTCACACATAAAATTGCTTTGTGTATTGTGTCTAATAAGACAGAGGCAACCGAAATTTCTAGACACATCCATCACCTCAGGAGCCTCGAACATCTAGCAGTCACAGGGAAGATCCAAGGCAGGGATAGACGGAGAAAAACTTTCACTGAAAGTCTTAATTCATGGACAACAAATAAATGTCACAACAACTCCTTCTTGAGGTTGGCTGATGACACTGACAGATCTGAGTGGAGAGCCATGATGATCACCGATGTCTGTTCCAGTCAGGGCAACTGGTGATGTGTTGTGTCTTTGAAATTTCAGATCCACAAAACTTTTTTTGTCCGGATAATCCCTTCATGACTTACAACTTTTTTCAAGTTTGAGTCTTTGACATGCCTGATTTGGTCAAGCCAGGACCAGTTGAGTGTGCTCAGCTCAATAATGAATGAGAATGAGGAAGTAACGTGGAAAACGAGGAAAAATACTGTTCCAGTGTTCCTAAACCTTCCAATTGAAGAGTGCATAATTATCTGTCCTTAAAATTATATTCAGCATTGTAGATTTCATATTTTTCATCACTTTCCCTAAAAAATTCACAATTACAATGCACACATAATAATTAAAACAGTGATTAGAACATAAATGTGCAATATACATCTTAAAGTCTTGTGTTATAGCCAAATTGGCTGAGTTTATTACATTTTTACATTGTATCTAATAGTAATATAGTAATAAAGAATCATCTTGCCACAAAATTCTTTGAAAATCATGCTAGTGTTTAGTTACGGATGTTGTCAATGTAAACAATCAATCGCCACACAGTCCTGCAAAACAGTTCAACTTCATGTGAAAATTTACCTTTGCACAGTTTATTTTAGTCATGCAATCACCATGAAAGCTTGATGTTGCTCCTTTACACTGAGTGGAAGAGAAAAGCTGAATGGACACAGAACACTGGTAAAAAAAAAAAGTTTAATGCAGAGGCCCCAAACTGAAGGAAATATGAGAAAGAGATCTATACACCAAGGACTACATATAGTAGTCCTTGATCTACACATATGTACAGTATATCTGAATATTCAAGCTAAAAGTGGGAAGATAAAGACCATGGCAAACTAGGAAGAGCGCCCAACGTCTTAATCTCTTCTGAGACCTTCAATCACAATGTTTAACTGAAAAGATGAAGGAAAAAGCAAGCCACGGGTGCAACTGCAAGTGTGAAAAAGATAAATGAAAATGAATAGATATTAATATTATTGTAAGCTATAGAACTGAATAAATTAAATGTGGCACGGGTAGTGAAGTACATGTACATACAGTAGAAGACGAAAAATGATACATGTACATGACATGTAGTTAATCTGACAGAGTGATAGAGCAGGGCCTTTTGATCGCGGGGAGGTGGGGGGGGGGCGCTAACAAATAAACGAAAGTCTCTCTTTTGCCGTGCCAATAGGATTTTCTTACTTGTCTGTGGAAGGGGGGGGGGGGAGCTGTGGATGTGGGTTTACAAGGGTGAGGTTGGTTGGGGAAAAGACAAAAAAAAAAAAAAGAAAAGCCTAAATTAGCCTACATGCCTATGATGACACACCAGTCCAGCGAGCTTACGTATGGATTTGGCATTATTTCCGCTTTGATGCATACTTTTGATACATTGGCGTGACTTTAGGAAGAGCAAAGATACATAGAAATGATCTTTGGGAAGAGCGAGGATTTGCCTGTTCATGTGGGACCATGGCCTTCTTGGCTGAACCACAGAGTTTGCAATCCAACCTACTGGAGGAGAGTTTGCGTCTTTTTTATTCTACATTGTAAATGTTTGAACCCCCCTCCCTCCCCCCAGTAAATTTGTAATGTGGTTCAGCTGTGATTGAATTTCTTTCAAATTCTAAAAGCATTGCAGCATTAGGTGCATGTGTTGTGGTAGTGATTGTGTGTCGGAGGAGGGGGGGGGGGTCTAGGAAAATAGTTACATATAGTCACACGGTGACACTGATCGAGTTTGCTCCTCTGTGACGCGTCCTGAAAAAAAATTGCGATAGACTTTAGACCTTTATATAGAATATATAGAATCGTTTGCGTAATTTCAGCGAAGACTGCCGAGTCACGCAAGTGCAATGTGTGTCATCGACACGCTGATAACAACAGCAAGCCAGTAGTTCCATTGCTGCACGGCACAGTTACACGAGTTAGACCTAGCAGCGTCCTTAGTTATACGTTTTCACGGTAGGCTACCACTAGGCCTATCGACTGAAACTGGCTCGATTCATGTCGGCCGCCACTGTACGACTTCAGTGCATCGCTAATCACGTCACCACGAACACAGATGCAAATTTGACACAGAAAACATTTTCAAAAGGTAACTTATGTATTGCCAGACCATAATTATGTATTCTACATGTTACGAAACCCGAAGGCTTGAAACCTGTGAGCGAAGTCCAATTGGGTAAGAAAAGGAAAAAAGATCGAACTCTGCTAAGCAACCTAGATCTAGAATAGGGAGGAGGCGGGGGATGTAACACTGCTGCATACAACTGGCTCAGATGTTTATTTTTATTAATAAATTATAGGCCTACTGCCAGTGGACAAGTTCGAAGCCAAACATTGGGTCTTATAGTTATAGTTTTAAGGGTCAGAATGTGTGATTTCACGGTGAGATTGTGAACTTTGAACTTGACAGCATGACCACTACCATTATGTTGTGGCAGTACGATTTTTTTTTTTTTGTAATCACACATTCGTCCCAACGTCCAGATTTAGCCTGGGCGAGTAGGCTAAAGCATTTTCCTTTTTTAAATGCACAACAAAGCCCCGTGCAGCACTACAGTATAATAACACTTGTTTTTTTAATTGTTTGTGTCTTAATTTGTTGTAGTTTTTGTTGTCGTTATTGTTGTTTTATTGGTTGCTGACAATGTTGCAAAATACACATTTTATGTGTGTGTGTACCACATTTCAAAACTGGTAGGCTATATATTATATTTTAGTTCAGACAATGTAAATATATTTTAAATCATCTTTACGTTTGTGAAACCTCAGATCTGTTACAGTAGCCTATACTTGTGTATCCTACAGGCAGTTTATAACATGAGCTGCACCGTACTGGCTTTTTAATTTATAAGAGATTAGAATCAGTTTATAATTTCATGAGAGAAATTCATTTTCACAGAGCATTTAAGAGCACAGTCATACATGATGATGATGCACCCATGTTAGATGTATGTATTATCATGAGCAATTCAAAAATAACCACCAGGTTCCTTGGACAACATGAAAGTGCCTGAATGAATGAAAACACCAAGCTTGGAAATGAGGAACTTTGGTTTCAAACTCGGTGTGAAAAATTTGTTTGTTTCTGTTCAAATAAGTCTACCTAAATGTTTATTTTGTTGATGCAGACAACATTGTTAACTAATATTCATCAATAAAAACCCATATTACAGAAGTTATTACATCTTGCTAAAGGAAATAATACGGTACAAGAATTTATGATCCCCCACACTACTTACTGATTATGTTATTAATGTTTCAGGGTCAACATGCCCACCCCTCCAGCCTGGTGTTTTGCGGCTGTACAGCATGAGGTTTTGCCCTTATGCACAGAGGACACGCCTGGTTTTGCACAATAAAAACATTCCGTAAGTTTCTCATAAATTGGTCTTTAAATTATTATTTATCATTATCAATGGAAATGTAATTAATGTATTTTTCATCAGCTACAGTTTCAAGTTTGTTACTAAATGTTGTATATATATATATACAGTATTTCAGCAAATGTTTTGTGTAAATTGTTGCACAGTTAAAGCAAGTAATATGCTTATATCAAGATATTGTTTCTGTAGAAAGGGTAGTAAACAGAAGAAATTTTATGTTTTTATAAGTGTACCTTGGCTACAAACTGGTGACAATTTTTATTTCTGTCCTTACATAGGTTTGAGACTGTCAATGTGGATTTGAAACACAAGCCAGATTGGTTTTGGCAGAAGAATCCATTGGGTTTGGTTCCAATTTTAGAGACTGATGACAAGATTGTGTATGAATCAACAGCGACCTGTGAGTGGCTGGATGATATCTCTGCTCAAACTCATCTTCAGCCAACAGATCCATTCAGGAAGGCCTGGGACAGAATTCTCCTGGAATATTTTGGAAAGGTTCTGAGAAAATGTCTTTAAACTCCCTTGACCAGGATCTTATTGAGAGAGTTTGAATTTACACTGATTCACTTAACCAGTTTCTTCTTACTTTGTTTCAACTGAAATCTTTTAATGAACGCAGTCTACAGGTTGAATTGAAATAATGATGATGATATCATAAGCCAAACTTTCCATCGTTACATAGAATATAAATTCTGTTTGGACCTTAAGCATAGTGGCTTACAGACTTGAGTTGTTTTGCCACGTGAAAGAGCTTATTTATTCCAAAGTTGTACTGAAAATTTTTAGGTATGCGTATGATTCCATAATTCCATTAATTGAATGATGTTGTTGTAAGTGTACAAAAAAAAAAAAAAGTAAAACAGTTGGTTTTTGTGAGGTACAATTCATTTTTTATTTGTTTGAAAAGACGAAGGTATTATACAGATGACATGAGCTTCTGTGAAAGCTATCATTGTCTGTTCTCCAACATTAAACTTTGCCCTCACAAGCTAGAATATCCCCTTTTTGTCCTTTTTTATAAAGTGGTCAGAGTTTTAAAATGCTGTGCAGGATTTCTTGTGCTTGTTTCTAATTGTATGGAATAATACTCAACATCTAAATTAAGAAAAATTTGGAGAGTCACAAAACACTGCTCTTCTCGTTATACACCAACTTACTGCTGGGACTAAAGTACCGAGTATGGTACAAGTACTTGATCCATGCACTACTTTACTGGAAGGTTTACCTTCAATCGAAATTCGTCATTCCTTCAGTAATTTTACGTTTTATGGTAGAGAATCCTACTGTTTGCTGTAAAAGAAATAATTCAGTAATCAGAAAATGTTATTCCAGCAGTGGACTAAAGTTTATTTTGAGCAGTTAAAAAAAATTTCTGCATAAATCAAAATGTGACATAATTTCATGCATCGAAAATGGAAGTACCATACTGTAGGCATGGAAAGCCAAACCGTAATCAAATCAGGACAAAACTCCAAAGACATGTTTTAAATTGTGTCCCACCTCGGCAATTAACATGCAAGCTATTATTGTAATTGAGTTGTATGCCAATGGATGGCAGATTCATGATTTTTTTAGTTCATTAATTAAATATTCACTCATCTCCTGTTTCAGCTTACCTCAGCCTTTTATGGAGCATTAAGAAAGCCTGAGGAGAAAGAGAAAAGTATTGCAAGTATACAAAAGACCTTCCAGTACTATGATGATATCCTTGTTAAGAGAGGCGGGCCATTCTTTGGAGGTAAGACTTTCTATGTAGTACTCGAAGCAAGAAGCTCATTTATCCATATATAGTATCTTAATACAATGGACCATCATGTTTAACGACACTGCTAATAACGAGAACTTTGCCTATAGCGAGAACATTTTAAATCCCCGTTTTTTCTACTATAAGCTATATATTAAAATACTTGAATAACGGCAATCGATAATCACAACCTTTGCTATAGCGAGAGAATTAATTCTGAGTGCAAATGGCAAATTGTGGGAGCGGCCACAGTACATCATGTAGTGAGTCAGACATATATTGTTCTTTGTCTGTTACTGCACGCCCACCTGTCAAGACACCTCTCACTCAGGCCGACAATGCTTTGTTTCCTTACTGACCACGTGTCATGACAGAGCATTACACTATCACCCACGCAATCAATAAATTTACATTTGCCTGCCTGCCCACCTGTCCAATTATGTCTTGCGTAGGCCTAGCAAGCGTTGTCTACTTGCTGACCATGTGCCGTGACAGCACAGTACACCACCACCCACACAATCAATAAATTTATGCACGCCCACCGGTCCAATCATGTCTTGCGTAGGCCTAGCAAGTGTTGCCTACTTCCACCACCCACGCACACAATAAATTTATGTCCGCCCACCCGTCTAATCATCTCTTAAGATCGTGCTTATAACAAAGAAGCTTGGTTGTCTTACTGAACGCACACTATGCCACCACCCACGCAACCAAAAAATTTACAAGTAGTGATTTACGCCTATCAAAGACCGTGCTGCGAGTAATAATTATCGCACATCACAAGTAGTGATCAGAGAATGCATACTTATTACTAGGCCTAAGCAAGAGATGGCCAGGTGGGGCCACAACTCGCAAGGCAGTGATTACTCGCAGCACGGTCTTTGATCGTAATTGATCGCCGCACGGCGTATACTCTTGGTCTGCACCGGGCTTCATGATCACATGCGTACACTCATCACAAACACACGGCCAATCTGTTACTTGTTTGCCTCTAACTTTTGAATCTGTCTCTTGCATAATTTGATCGAAACATGGCTACCGTCAGCACATAAAGACAAAACAAAACACAAAAAAAAGTACCCGAGATCTGCCGTCAGTTTGATATTACAGTATAATAAAATGTAGGCCTACGCTGATCGACAGGACATGCCAAAAAGAGAGGTAACCATTTTTTTCATGGTTACCTCCCTTGTTAGCATGTCCTGGACATAGTGGGGTATTTTAACACCTTGCCTTGCCTTTTTGATGCTTTCCTGGAATTGCGAGACCTTTGGTATAACGAGACATTTTTGGTGGAATATAACCTCTCATTATAACCAAGTTCCAGTGTATTATGTCCATGTGCAGGTTGCAAACTGATATTTATCTTAATTTTTTAAATTATATGGTGACATGTTTGCATATTAACTCAAGTAATATTGTTGTAATGGTCAATGAAACAAAAGCATTTGAATGAATGTAATATATTGTAATGGACATATTCTTACATCCTATACTTGTTACATACCGGTATGTTAGACATTGAAACTGGTCTTTCAACTCAAAATAGTTTCAGAATTTCAGCAAAATGTACAAGTTTTTGCTTGTAGCTTAAATATGCCAATGAAAAAAATTGTGAATTTTGAACACGCAGTTTCAATCATTCTGTTCACTTTTGCCATTTGACAACCTCTAGCTATATAACAATATCTGCTTTGTGACTACACAAAGTAGACTTTCCTTTAAGAGTCTACCAATACAGATACAGATACAGTTATCTCGACATGGCTTTTCTCGACATTCGGGGTAACTCAACACAATTTTTAAGTCTCAATCTGTTCCTTCTTTAATGCTACTAAATACTGCCCCGTAACTCGACCTGTTATTCCATTCTTTCCTCTTATATTGACACATCTCTCCCCGGCCGCGTTAAAACAAGTGTACAAGATCTACTACTGTGCTACCAAAAATGCCCACGCAACTACCCACATGTAAGACGTCTTTATTTCTTTTTGCGATGGTGGTAGGGAGGGGTGGGAGAGGGGGTGTGTGAACACAGAGGATGACCCTTGGCTTCAGTAACGCGAGTATGGAGTGCCTTGCATAAGTGTGCGGCAGTAAAAGTACAGAGTACTATAAGCTGAGTAAATTTTTTTCCCACAAAAGATTCGTGCGCCATTAATACTAGGCCTTGACCTAGATCTCTCGGTTAACTACTGTACTGTGTGTGTATTGGTATCATCACTTCTTCTGAAGAAACAGTCAGGTCGAGGTAAAAAAAAAAGTAAAGCACTGTGCATTTGGCTACAGCATTTCTCCGATATCAGCAAATCTTTGCCACGCAACTGCTCCACACAACAGTGATATTGGAGGCACAAGTGACAATATGCCGATAATTAAAAGAAAAAGGCACGTAATTGCGTTATTTATTGGATGCTTCTCATTATGGTGAAGTTTGATCCCCGCCCCCCCCCCCCTTTTTTTTTCCTCCTCCACCACTAATCTGCTATTTCGACTTTCTCTTTACTCGACACAAGTCAGATGGTCACATTGATGTCGAGATATTAGGATAGCACTGTAATTTATGTATGAATAATACAAAAATGGCAGCAATAGAAATCACAGACTGATATTTACCACAGTTTGAAATCTTGTTTATTCAGACCAAAAATCCCTGAACATTCTCATTTCTCATTTGTTCAGTTAGTTATTTTCATTACATTATTTTTAGGGGATAGCCCAGCTATGATAGACTTCTACATGTGGCCTCATATGGAGAGGATTCCTGCGATGGCCACCCATGAACCTCGTGTGAGTGTCGATAAAGACAGATACCCAAAGTTGGCCCAGTGGATGGATGCCATGTATGCTCGCCCAGAAGTCAAGGCTACAATGTTTGACATCAAAAGCCACTTACATTTCTTTGACTCATTCAAGTCGGGAAGTCCTGATTATGACTATGGACTCACAGAATGAACTGTTGACATGGGGGAACTTCCTACCAGTTGAAAATGGAGCTTAAAATAGATACGTAATATAAATGTAGAAGGACTCGGCTGAGTTAATTAAACATTTTTAGTTAAATATCTTAGTGCAATCAGTGATAAAGCCCGGAAAAATATTTAATATGCAGTATGTTGTTGATGACTATTTGAAAAATTAGCTGCTGTTTTTGTTGATACAGTGGAGAACGGTTAAACCGAAAATGGCTAAACCGAAAGAAAATAAGAATCTCCGATTTTTTTCCTCTTTATCTTTGTTAACAAACTAGTGCTAAACCGAAATAACCCTATGGTTAAACCGAAAAGAAAATTGCTGAATTCAGTGGCCAGTCCACTGTGATTTGCCATACATCGAGTCAAGCCACTGCATCACCCCTCTACACCCCCTCCCCTTAAAAAAATAAGAGCAAAGCATGCTTCGTTCTGCCCGTAGTTAGGCCTACATGGAAGCGGCAGCACTACAGGGATAGGGGGAGAGGGAGGGAGGCCCATAAACTCACGGGTCCAAAATCAGACGGCAGCAGACGTTACGTTTGGCGCATCGCGACTGACTTTTCATGTAAAATATGTGACATCAGAGAGACAACACTAGTTCTCGCAGACAGCGCATTTCATGGCAGCGTGTACGGTAACGATAACGAGATCGGCGGGACGGCGGTTCTGTACTGTCTGTCAGTGATGTGGAGTTGGTAAAAAAAATTTCGACTCCGACTCCAACTCCAGGCTTTTAAAAAAACACGGCTCCGACTCCGACTCCAGGCTTTGAAAAAAGTCCGACTCCGACTCCAGACTTTAAATAAGTCCGACTCCGACTCCAGACTTTGAAAAAAGTCCGACTCCGACTCCAACTCCAGACTTTGAAAAAGTATGACTCCGCCTCAAGACTTTTAATATTGTTTTTGAAATCACTTTATCTGGTAGACAAACATCAAATATTTCATTTTTTTCCCCCACAATTCTACAAAAATAATGTTCACATTTTTAGATGTACAGGTTAAGTGTTGTCAGCAGTATTCCACGATGGCACAAGTCGATTATGCCTGATTTTTGTTATTTCAGCAACTTGGAAATTCGTAAAATATGCCTTCTGCCCTGGTGGGACCGTTGGTTGTTACAAGTCAAAAACATAAAAGCATTGACTTACGTCATTGTGGAATGATGCTGGAGATACACCCAACATAGCAAAATTTACTCCAATTAACAACAAATTCACTCCAAAACAACATATCAGTTGACATGTTCAAAATTTAATTTAATCCAAAAACTGTTATTGTATTAAATTGTGCAAAAATTATATTAATGATAATTGCATAAAAAATTTTTTCAACTACAGTTGTATTAGCACATTGACGCACATAATACATGTATTGACCAAACATAACATACAATATACAGTAAATTCTCCCAATTAAGACTAACCAAATTGTCAGACAAAAAGATTGGAAGGGAGGTCATCTTACTTCGGAGATCATTTAAAAAATAAATAAGAAAAATAACTTAATCGGGAGGTAGGTCTTACTTAATTCGGAGAGTTGTAATCGGGATAGTTACTTTAACTATAATACAGTAATTGTCAAGACCAAAAGTGTTGTAACTAGAAGGTGGTCTTCATTGGGGAGATCATTTAAATTTTAAACCTTTTGCAATTCTGAAATGGGTACGAGTGTATTAATATTTTCTTTCTTTTTTAACATGAATTATTTTATGGTTCGACTCCGACTCCAACTCCAGCCAAAATTTATTTTCCCGACTCCGACTCCAGTCGAAATTAATTTTTCGACTCCGACTCCGACTCCGACTCCAGGTGAACATACTTTTCGACTCCGACTCCGACTCCAGCAAAATGTACCGACTCCTCGACTCCGACTCCACGACTCCGACTCCGACTCCACATCACTGCTGTCTGTCCACACACATGTGTCCCTGTTCTGAGAGTAACACCGCATTTCCATGCTTTGAGTGTGCCTAGGCCTGAGCAATCGTCCACCCTGATTCTCAGCCAAGAACACAGAGCAAGCGAGGACGTGTCAAATCCGTTTAGCCTGTGCGCTTACATTATTTTCCTCTACGATACATTGATAGTGATTTGGGTTGCCTCTTTTGAGATTGGCATTTTTCAAGCCTCCTATCACTAAACTGACACTCTGTCTAAACCGAAAACAAACCCGTGGTCCTTCAGATTTCAGTTTAACCGTTGTCTACTGTAGTTTCAAGTCATAAAAATAATCTACAAAGGAAAAAGTGTGCAATTTGCAGAAAACATCATTGTGGCTATGATGTGAAAAATGTTGCTTTTGTTTGTAAAATAAAATACTGTCTGTTTGTAAATTATGGATTTGCTACCTCAATCCAAATGTAACTCATATATTTTACTATTTTTTCAGCATGGAATCAGTCAGACTGATGTCTTTCTTTAAGATGAAACAGAGGCAGCTCAGTATCTGTTTCCATGCATTAACTGAACTAATTTTTCTTTTCAAAGCCCTGTTCTTCTTACCAGTGCAAAACTTTGGAATGATTGGCTGTTTGCCATTTGTTTCATGGCATTTTGTTTTTTGCCTGTGCTGTATTTATAATCATTTTCCAAGAAAGTGGAATGTAATAACTTTTGCCCTGCTGGCAGCTATTTTTTTATTTCTTATATTCAGTACAATATCATGTATGTATGCAAATCCAAGTTTCACCACAGTGGCACAGAAAAATTGTAAACAGCTGCAGCATTATTGAGACAATAACAATCATGTGCCTGCACTTACTAATTTCTTGCTGTTCATATATATTATATATATTCCATTATGGTTGGATACCAACATGGGACTGAGAATGTCATGTATATCATACAAAAAAGGGGAGGGGGGTTCAGTACTGCTTGTCTTAGGGATCAGCATGCTGAAAATGTCAAATACAATTTCAGATAAAATCTCCAAGTTATCTGGAGGGACAAGCTTAGAGGTTCTTGCTAATTGAATGGAAAGGTTTTATAATTTGCTTTAAATGTTAATGGAATAGAATTATCTCAGATTCATTGGGAACAAATGCCACAGATGTCTTCTATAAAAAATGGAATATTGTTTGTAGAAGTTGTATAAGAAAAAATCTAACTTTCTTCCTGTAAGTCAGATATTTAATTTTTAATCTAAAAATATCTCTGTGATATTCAGCATTGTGAACATTACCAACATAGCAGTTCAATACTTTTGTGCATCCCATTTTGTTTGTTTTTAAGCAGTCCTTTTGGAAGTGCATTGTGATGCCTTAACGTCAGGTCTTAATACTCTTATCCATGTTTTTTATCCACCATTTTTGTTTGCAAGAGTCATTTCTATCACTTTCTTGTTGAATCGGTGGTACCTGTTAATTTGTATTGAGAGGAAATTAGTCAGATACGTATCTAAATGTCTGTATTTTTTGCATTGCATGCACATTTTTTATTATTACCTTTTTTTTTTTTTTACTTTGTTGTTTCACAAATTTTCCTGTGAATTTTTCTAGATTTGATAGCTGATTGGTATAGTTTTATTAGTACCTTGATAAATTGACACTCATACATTCCTCACAGACAAAGTACCAATTTTAGGTCTAATATTATATGTATCCAAAATTAATTATTGTACATTTATTTTGTTATTCTTTTTTATTCAGTAAGTTATCCTGGTGAGAACTTTCTTAAGGTCATGATATAGCAAATGTGGAAGATGTACATTTGTGTGTACTTTGTCACATGAAGTTTTGACTAAGTGTTGCCAAGAATTATTGGTTTTCTTGTTCATTGTTTATTTTAATGATGTCTTCCACATACAGACAGTTCCCCTTTCAGATATGTTACTGATGAAACTCTGAGAGACTCTGTTTCTGTCATCTGTTATGTTCATATTTTGGAAAACTGATCAAGTGATAGTGTTACTGCTTTGATATAACTGTTGTGAAATGTACACTATGAACTACGTGTACATGCATGCTGTTGAAATCAGTCAAATCTTTTAATTTAATAATAAGCTCATATTTTCATTACCAGTACATGTAAATTTTTGTGATCAGTTTTCTATCACTAGCATAAGAACTCATCTATTTCCAGCATAGGCCTACTTTTAGCATTTGTCCATAAATTTCAGTGAAAGACCAAAATAGTTTGGATGCTTTTGGCAAGGTTATTATCTTTGCAGGTGCCTTACTAATTTTATTCTTGGCCAGATTTTTTACGTTGATTATGTCTTTGTTTCACTGAAATTTAGTTATAATTCTAGTGACATTTTATTGTGGTTCATGATTAGGATTAACTGTGGCATTGGTCTCCTTTACACAGTGATTTGATAAAGCTCAAATTGGCATCTTGAGAGAAAACACACCCATAAAATAACCCATTTGTGGACAGTCTCTGAAAGTGAAAGGTAAAAGAGCAATTTCCGAAGGTTCTTAGAAAAAAAAAACTTGCTTATATTTCATTTGTGATAAAACAACTCTGAAAGAATGTATAGTTTCTCAAATATCTTTCACTGATAACATCTGAGCATTGGTCGAATTTAATTCGTCATTTTGCCTAAGGGCTATATGCATTATTATATATCCATGCATGGCTTATGGGGATAATACTGGATGCCCAAATCATTGTCGATTATCAGTTCATAGTTCCACCCCACCTCATCTCTACCTCATTATTGTCATGTATGCAGAACTCATGATGTGAAAAATAAAAGAAATGAGAGATAATAAAACTGCCTAGCAGTTGTTAATATGTTATTTATAATTTTATAAATTTGCGACACTTTCCACAATGTTTAGGTCTGTAATTGAGAGTACAGTCCCTTGTGCAGACAACCATGATAAACAGGACACGTTGAAATCTGTTCTACACTCTCGTTCATCTACATGTCTGATTAACATGGTGGCAGCCAGCTAAGTACATTCACTGAATGAATGATTGAACCCAACCTCCGAGTTCGAACTCATCGCGCAATGAAATTGAGCGAATGTGGAACTGAAATGAACTTTCCTGGACGCCACACGCTCAAACACAAAAAAGCAATCGAAGGGAGACTACTCAAGAATACATTCAAGAACCCTCAAGCAAACCACTCTTACCCCCCTTGGCGTGACCTAGTCCAAGGTAAAACCTCGAACTAATCGCAACAGAATGCAATTGACACAACTCGCAATGAACAATCCACCACTACAAGTTTGAAAACGTAGCAACAAAACTGAAACATACTCACAGTCACACAGTGGGCCCTGTTACTGTTAGTGCCACTGTTTCTCAAATCTCTTGGTCAATCGGCCCCGCTAGTGTCCTGTTGATCAAATCTAATAATCAGTCGGCCCTGTTAGTGCCACTGTTATCAGTTCGTCATCGTTCACTAAATTTGGAGTGAAACAACCATCATGGCTGAGGCAAATTTTTGTCTGCCTTCGTCCTTAGAAATCAATGAAGGCAATGTTGCCGAGAATTTTCGTAAATGGAAACGCCATTTAGACATTTACATGACAGCTTCAGGTGTTTCTGAAAAGGATGACATAAGGAAAGCTGCTGTCAGAATCTAATGTAGTCAAAGGGAAATAACCTAATTAAAGATTAAATATGTTGGCCTAACCACATATCAAGATTAAATTGGCCTAAGATTGAATGCCACCGCATATCAAGATTAAATACGTTGGCCTCAGAGTGAAAACCACTTTTACTGGAAAACCAAAAATATCTATTAGAGTGGCCTTAAAGAAATGTCGTCTGCTGTGTCAATTTCTAACTTTTAACAAATTAGCATATAGAAAGTTAACAACCAAGTACAGAAAGCTCCGTATATTGATAATAAAAAGTAAACATGTATAGTAGTAGCCAGTAAAGAGATAAATAAAAGCCTTTGGGTTTTGGACGAAAGATTAGCGCCCCAGTTTTATTTTAAAGAGGGGATTATATTTTATAGAGTTAAAAGGCTAACCAATGAGGGCCAGCGTAGAGATCGCGATGCAGTGCAAACCCCGCGGGGGGTGCTTCTTTTTTCATTCCGTGCCAGGCCACCACCGCCGAAGGAGTCAGGGCTGATTCGACTTGAAAGAATCACTATGTATAAAGTATGATATGTTTGGATGAAGATCTGATCATAGAGATATCCATATGGCTCATGTGAGAATGAACAACGCTCTTGTCCATTGTTCCTGGCCTTAGGCCAGGACAATTGTAAGTACCAAAAACTGATCGAAGCTTGTTGTCACAAATCCCAGACTGGGAGATGTAATAAGTTATGACAGGACAACAATCACGAACAAACAAGTTTAACACTTAACAGAACAATCCATCAGGCTCACACATTTATTAAACATAATTATACAGATAATAGCGCAATTACATACATTATATTATTGAAATTAACTGCCGTACAACGGCCTTATTCTCACACACACTCTCCCTCGGATCCACAACCCGGTAGTTACTCCTAAAGGCACTTCGGCCTCAGCCTCTCCCCTCAGGGTCTTAATAGCACATTAATAATTCACTGGCACCGCAGTCTCTCAATATCACCTTCCTATTGTCATACACCTTAGCATTCCCCTAGCACCTCCGCAGGGCAATAACACATTATCATTTCAATGGCCCCTCAACATGGCAATAGTACATTATTAGTTCCTAGCCCATCAACATGGCAATAGTACATTATCACATTCACGCTCATATCTACGTCCCTGTCCGTGGCCTGACTGCCACGACTTTATGTGCCTCTACTGTCCTGCACTGACAGCCTCACTTCTGGCCTATGTGTGGCCTCCGGCCCTATGCTGGCCTATCACCGTAGGCGGCGCTCTTTGGCCCGACCTCGGCACCTACAAGAATAACATTACATTGGTATAATGCCCTACCATTTCTATTCACTCCACCTCTCCTTACAACCCATGAAGCGTACACACAATAGTTCACATTTCACTCACCACACATCTTACGGTAACACCCCTCCATCGGAGTACACACTACTCACTCGCGCTACAAATCCATGAACTCAACTTTCATCTATCGCTCATGGCGCACATTGCTATATCCAATATCAAGGACTTCCACATTCCTCACATATACTTATTTACATCATGGTAATAGACGAATATAATATAATACATCAATCATAATTATCAATCAACGTTCTACCTACCTGTCATCACTGGAAAAACTCTCTCACTGGTCTCTCGACTGCTCCCCTTATGTCCGCCCGCTGGGCTCTTACTAGCGTCCGTTCCGTAGGACCTTCTAACTTGCAGTGATAGTAATACAGCGCTTTCGCCTCATTCAGACCCCCCCCCCCCTACTCATAACATGCACGCTTAACTTACTTGTCTACGTGCGTTAATTTTACTCTCCTCCTTTCCCGTCTTTCCCTACTTGTCTGCCGTGAGCCCTTCTTACTCTACACCCGCTCTGTAGCAATCCCCTTAATTGCACTCACTCCACTCGTGACATCATCCCCCACCCCAAAAAAATTAATGCAATTAATTTCAAATCGCATCAAGATGACTGTCAACGAGTGAGCGTGAGCAATACCTACACTAAAAAAATGACCTAGCAGTTCCCCTAGTATATAAAATACCGAAATCAGGGGAAAATATGGGGATCAATATGGCCTGCAATATGCATATATGTGTCACATCATGAATAGCTAACTAAACACAATATCTAATACAGAATCAAAAACCAATCAACCTATCAACCATTCTTCATATATCATATTTATAATGTCAATATTTTAAAGTCGACTCATTCACACACTTCCCGTCAATGTTCCTGTCCTCCGATGTATAAGCTCCTGAACTCTTCCCCTAGGCTCGACTAAGGTAGTCGGCGATATGATTGCTGGTTCCTGGAATTGGTTGAATAACGAAGGTATACGGCTGCAAAGCCAATGCCCATCTAGACAAGCGTGGGCTGGACGAACGATTCTTCGACAAAAATGTCAGTGGCTTGTGGTCTGTCTGGATACAAAATTCTCGTCCCATGAGATAACGTCCTAATTTCTGGACGGACCACACAATGGCAAGACACTCACGCTCTATCACAGAATACTTTCTTTCTCTCTGCAATAACTTCCTACTGACATAACATACAGGATGGAGACATTCGTTCTTCTCCTGTAGAAGACAAGCGCCGACACCAGAGTCCGACGCATCCGTTCTGAGGATAAAATTAGATCGAAAATCGGGTAATATCAGAATGGGTGACGATGATAATGCTGTCACCAAATTATCAAATGCTGTCTGACATTCAGACGTCCACTGGACCTTATCGGGTTGTCCCTTCTTAGTAAGGTCAGTAAGAGAAGATGACAAGGAGGAAAAATTTGGAATGAACTTTCTGTAATAATTTAAAATTCCCACTAAGCTTCTGACTTGTTTCTTTGTTTTAGGGATTTGCAACCCTACCAATTTGTCAACCCCTGTCACTTCAGGTCTCTGAACACCTCTACCCACGATATGTCCTAAGAATATTATCTCTGGACATGCCAAATCCATCTTTGCGGGTTTAGCAGTTAACCCAAAATGACGTAATCGTTGAAAAATTACTGTTAGTGTCTGAATATGATCAGACCATGTCGACGTATGGCATGCTATATCGTCAAAGAATGACACGACATTAGGTATGTCCTTCAACACTAGTCTCATTAATCGTGCAAACGTCGCTGGCGCGTTTACCAACCCAAATGGCATGACCTTAAATTGGAATAATCCAATGGGCGTTTGGAACGCCGTGTATTGTTTAGACTCCTCAGTAAGAGGGATTTCCCAATAACCTTTCGTTAAATCTATCTTGGAAAACCACGTGGACCCGGCCAATGAAGCTATTAATTCCTCCTGAAACGGAATAGGCTCCCTATCGCCTACCGTAATAGTGTTCAATCTTCGAAAATCAATACAGAACCGCACCGATCCATCAAGTTTTTTCACGAGGACGATGGGTGATGAATACGGCGATGTTGATGGTTCTATCACATCTAACTTCAACATTGACTCAACTTCCTTTATGACTCTATCTCTCGAAGAAAAAGGCAACGGATAAGGTCTAAGAAATACTGGCTTATCCGAAGTCAACTTTATTTGGTGCTGGATCACCGTAGTGCGACCCGGCAAATCCGTAACAACATCCGGGAATGACGCTAACAGGGTCTTAAGTTCCCTACTCCTTGAACTCGTAAGGTCAGGGTTAATTTTTACGTCCCTGTAACCTTGTGTCGGAGTTAACTCCGGCAATTGAATTTGTAACTCTTCCTGCGCCTCGGTGTCGCTTACGTCACAGTCCAACTGGTCTACGACCCCCGTACAAGCAATAGAGAAGACAGTCTCCTCTGGTCTTGTCTGTGCACACAGATACTGTGGTCTCTCATAAAATCTCTGTAGCATATTACCATGGAAAACCTTACTCGTTCCATCAATGTGGATAGCGTAATCTACCCTTGAAACAACTCGCTCAATAACATAAGGGCCTTTCCATGTCATCAATAACTTATTATGGTCCGTAGGTAACAACAATAGGACCTTGTCTCCTGGCTTAAAAATTCTCAGTTTGGAACCTCTATCTTTATAGTCTTTTGCTCTTTTCGAAGCGATACCAGAAGCTTCTTCTGCTATAGTGCGCGCTGAAGATAGTCTTTCTCTTAAATCAACAAGGTACTGAAACACCGAAATCTGCTCATCGTCTCCCGATGATGGCGACGTCATCATGTCCCGAAGAACATCAGTTGGGCCCCTAGGACTACGACCATACATCATTTCGAACGGCGAGAATCCCGTTGACTCCTGCCGTACCTCTCTGTACGCGAATAACACTGCAGGGATATATCTATCCCAATCTTTAGGGCGATCAGCAGCTACCTTACGCAGCATCGACTTTAACGTCGAGTTCAATCTCTCGCACATGCCATTAGCCTGCGGATGATAAGGGGTGGTAGTGATGGGTTGTATGCTGAATAAGTGGAACAATTCCTTCATCATCTCCGACGTAAATTGCGCGCCCCTATCAGACAGAATTTGCTCTGGTATTCCTACCCTAGCGAAAATTGCAAACAACGCTTCCGCGACTGCCTCAGACGTTATGGTCCGCAGAGGAATCGCCTCTGGCCATCTCGTAGCATTACATATGACCGTTAAGAAAAATCGATTCCCCCTATCGGTCGCTGGGTGAATGGGGCCAACAAGGTCTATCGAGACCTTTTTAAACGGTTCCGAGACCGTGGGGATCTTCTGAAGAGGAGCCTGGGGTGTACGACCCTTATGCGTCGTCTTTTTGCACGCACTGCACGTCTTACAATAGACTTGCACATCTCTGTGGATCGATGGCCAGTAAAAATTTTTAAGAACCCTTTCTTTGGTTCTAGCTATCCCCATATGACCCGCTAATGGGACATCGTGTGCCAAATGCAATACTGTTGCGATCAGCAACGCTGGCACAACGACCTGCTTTAAAATGGAGGCCACCGTTACATACTTACGGAACAGAATGCCCGCCTGAACAACAAAGGAAGACGAGCCGTTCTTATATTTCCTCGTTTTCTCGGTTCGCGCTTCCCTAAAACATGGGTTTAATGATGGGTCCTCCCTTTGTAATCTCGCCAAGCGCTCTGGCGTGATATCTAGGTTGACCGCTGGCGTCGCCAAAGGTCTAATCTTATCTTTATCAGCTACCTGTCGACGTGTTTCGACCGCGGCGCAAAAGTCAATACCTTTTGATTGCGACCATGCTTGCACGTTCTCATCGGAAGGGGAAACTACCCGTGATACATTCTCAATGATGAGCTGGGCGTCTGGAAAACAACCAACGACTGCTTCGACTTCCCCGCTAAGGAAAGGTGTATCTATCACTATTCTTGCCATGGGTAATTTCTCAATGGCCCCCGAAAATTGGATACACGGGACAGTCTCACCTGTAAGCTGTGAATCCCGAATGCAGTCCCTATGCACTCCCACAACGGTAGATCCTGTATCTCGTAAAACCGAGACCGGTTCGTCCCCAACAAACCCCGGATAAACCCTAAGACCACCTCCTGTATGACATGAATTTATAACGGGGATCTTTCTCCCACAAGGTAAAACACCGGAAGATAATAACTTCTCACAACTGGGACACTTAGAATACTGTCCGCCTCCGTTGTCCGATGTAACACACGCAGCCGCATGATGAAATTTATTTGGGGAACATGGACTGGAGCTACTGTCCACGTTCGCCGCTATCCTACCTGCAGGGCAATTCACGCTGATGTGATCTGCTCTACCGCAGTTCCAACACTTCGCGGCCCTACACTCGCGTGAAAAGTGACCCACGCGTCCGCAAGTCCAACACTCCGCTCCCTGTGCTGCACTAGGCCTGGGTCCCCGTGACCCCTCGCGACCGGAACTAAAGTCCCTATGCCGTCGGTCATCGGCAAAGGTCACAAATCGCCCCCGGCCATTACCGCGACCTAGCCCTCCTGCTCGGTCAAACTTACCGGATCCATATGCCGGTGATTGGTGATAGCCCCTACGCTGCCCCTGGGCTTGCCCACTATAGGCACCACACTGACGCGACCTGTCTTTATGTCCTGTCGGCGACCCCTCGACAACGGCGACGTACCCAGCATCTTGGACGTACGCCCTCGCCACAGGTTTGGACGGATGTGCCGTACGGTATGCTTCCGCCAACCTAGACGCCTCCTGCACCGTCGCGGGTTCGTTTTCTTTCAGGAAAGCCACCAGATCCTTATGGCACGACGCGTACAGCTGGTCACGGATCATTAGGTCTTTCAGTTTAGCAAAATCCGCGCCCACATGCGCCAAGTCTACCCAGTTCGCGAAATATTCCGTTAGTCTCGCGACGAAGGCAGCAAAGTCCTCCCTGGTATCCGCACGTGCTCGCCTAAACTGCTCCCGGAAATATTCCTCGGTACGCGCAAATCGGCGAAGCAGCAAAGCCTTCAGCTTATCGTAATCTTGCACGTCTTCGCGCTGTAGCTCTTTAAAGTAGGTTAACGCTCGCCCCTGCAATAGAGACGCCAGGTACGTGGACCATAATTCCTTATTTTCCCCCCATTGCAATTGTGCGTTCAGTTCGAACCTGTAAAGGTAGGCGTCTATGTCGTCCTTCCGGTCGTCGAACGTAGGGAGCTTAATCCTAACGCCACCTTTATTGTGTACCTGCCGCTCAACTGTTTCTGTTGGCGCATTCTTTTTGAGTTCTAATTCCGCGATTCTTACTCGCGCATCTGTCTCCCGCTCTTGAGCTTCTATCTCCTTTAACCTTAACTCCCTCTCCTGAGCCTGTCTCTCCTGTTGCTGATGCAACTCCTTTAACTTAAACTCCCTTTCCTGTTCCTTATCCTTAGCCTCTCTCTCCTGTTGCTGAGCCTTAGCCTCTCTTTCCTCTTCTCTCTGTCGCTCTTGAGCCTCTTTTTCTCGCTCTCTATCCTTAGCACGCTCATCGCGCAAATCCGCCTGCTGTTCTTTAATCCAGCCGCGTAGCTCCTCTCCCTCCAGGCCAAGTTCCTTACCCAACTTCATTAGTTGTTGGAGTTCCACCATTTCACAGATTTATGGTTATGGTATGTATTATAAAAACGGCTAACCTGTCGGTATGATCACTAACGACACGACCAGAGACCTGAGATCACACCAGATATAACAATACCCAATTGTCTCAAATACAATTCAGAAATTTACGTACTTCCTAACTAATTCTATATTTATAAAATGTATTGCCCTATTAATAATAAAAAAGAGTAGAAAAGACAAGAATAAGGAAATTCAGTAGAAGGACCACAAGTACGTCAAGGACAACGAACCAGACTAGGACAAAGACCTAAAAAAGAAAATATAATGGAAAAAAAAATGCAACCTAACTACGCCGATTACACTACAAGGTACGAACAAGAACAGAGTCTGAAAAAACAGAACGTATCTACAGATAGGGAAGAGAGGGACAAGAGAAACGTCTTCCTAAAACAGCGAGGAAGATGGAACGGCACAATCTAAACGAAAATACAGGTCCCTACAGAACTGTTCACTGTGATGAACGCGGTTCCAAGTTTAGCCCACCTCCCAAAGAGGATAAACTACGCTCACCACAGCAAACCCGCGCCACCGCCCGTATAATCTATAACGACAAAAACAGCAAAAACAGGGAAACAGACAGATGAAAAGACAGCCCTCAATCCAGGGTACAAAATTTTCACTTTTACTTAACTTTCAATCAGCGTTTTATTTAACTTGACGTATGCCGGAGCTCTGGCTGCTTGTCTCCTCTACAGGCTGGCACACACACTCTGCAGAAATTTAAGTACACATTAATACATATTCATCAAAATACATGCATCAATACATATTCATAAACATACATAAATCATATCATCATGAAATTTCCATTCATCCCACGAACAAGGACAACAGCACGAATTCCTAGCACAACAGAAAAACAACTAGATATAACGAATACACAATGTCAAAATGACCACAGGTAAACAGGACGAGCCCCCAGTGTCACAAATCCCAGACTGGGAGATGTAATAAGTTATGACAGGACAACAATCACGAACAAACAAGTTTAACACTTAACAGAACAATCCATCAGACTCACACATTTATTAAACATAATTATACAGATAATAGCGCAATTACATACATTATATTATTGAAATTAACTGCCGTACAACGGCCTTATTCTCACACACACTCTCCCTCGGATCCACAACCCGGTAGTTACTCCTAAAGGCACTTCGGCCTCAGCCTCTCCCCTCAGGGTCTTAATAGCACATTAATAATTCACTGGCACCGCAGTCTCTCAATATCACCTTCCTATTGTCATACACCTTAGCATTCCCCTAGCACCTCCGCAGGGCAATAACACATTATCATTTCAATGGCCCCTCAACATGGCAATAGTACATTATTAGTTCCTAGCCCATCAACATGGCAATAGTACATTATCACATTCACGCTCATAGCTACGTCCCTGTCCGTGGCCTGACTGCCACGACTTTATGTGCCTCTACTGTCCTGCACTGACAGCCTCACTTCTGACCTATGTGTGGCCTCCGGCCCTATGCTGGCCTATCACCGTAGGCGGCGCTCTTTGGCCCGACCTCGGCACCTACAAGAATAACATTACATTGGTATAATGCCCTACCATTTCTATTCACTCCACCTCTCCTTACAACCCATGAAGCGTACACACAATAGTTCACATTTCACTCACCACACATCTTACGGTAACACCCCTCCATCGGAGTACACACTACTCACTCGCGCTACAAATCCATGAACTCAACTTTCATCTATCGCTCATGGCGCACATTGCTATATCCAATATCAAGGACTTCCACATTCCTCACATATACTTATTTACATCATGGTAATAGACGAATATAATATAATACATCAATCATAATTATCAATCAACGTTCTACCTACCAGTCATCACTGGAAAAACTCTCTCACTGGTCTCTCGACTGCTCCCCTTATGTCCGCCCGCTGGGCTCTTACTAGCGTCCGTTCCGTAGGACCTTCTAACTTGCAGTGATAGTAATACAGCGCTTTCGCCTCATTCAGACCCCCCCCCCCTACTCATAACATGCACGCTTAACTTACTTGTCTACGTGCGTTAATTTTACTCTCCTCCTTTCCCGTCTTTCCCTACTTGTCTGCCGTGAGCCCTTCTTACTCTACACCCGCTCTGTAGCAATCCCCTTAATTGCACTCACTCCACTCGTGACACTTGTGATGATTGAAAATCAATAAGGAGGCGAGAACATGACCTTTATCCGATAGGAGAATGATGAATCTACCAGGAATGTTTGTCGGAGGATGCAAGACGCCAAATATATAGATCTAGCTGTGATTCCTAGAACAGCAACTAACATTAATGTGTGAATTATATAACTGTGATTGAAGTGTTTGGGTGAGGCTGGGAGTTGCCAGCCCATCCTTGATCTATATTTAACTGTGCCGACGTCACTTCGACGGGCAAGACCAAGACCTATAAATTTGAATCTAAATATCTGAGATGACCTTATGTCTCCAGAGACTATAGCAGTGTATTGATTGCCATACAGGAAGCAGACCAGAGTTTAGAGATATATAATTAATTATTATTTAGATAATTAGCGAGAACAGAAGTTAAATGATTTTATAGGAAACCCTAGAGCTGGACTTGTAATGAAGTATTAATTGATTATGAAATTGATGCTACTGATAATTATCATTACTACATATTAGATCTCTAGTCGAAATTGTTAGTGAACTTAACGTAAATAAAATGTGGCCCTGCAGGCCCTATTGTTGAATTTAATCCATTTTGTTTCTTAGTAATTGGCATGATATGGAAGTTAGGGTTAAACTTAATACCTCTCAATTAGAAATATGCAGTCGAACAAACACATACACAACATTATAACACCAGCAATGATAACAAGTAAATCCCATTCGTAACAACTGGAGAGGGACCCCCTAAAGAACATTTATTATCATAACAACTTAGCATTTAGATAGGGACATTCTTATAGAATTTAAAGTAGTAAGGAGACAGCTATTATTGAGAGAAGAAATAATATAATATAATAAGATGATATAGATCTAGATCTAATAAAAGGGACACTCTTTCTTAACATATAGGGAGAGATTTAGATCTATCTAGTTGGAGATTTGTTAGCTATTTGAGTATTTCATGATGTAACTTTGTAAGATTGTGATTTCAAATGTAGATCTAGATCTAGAGACATGTCGATGATATACATTGTATATTAATATAAATTTTTTACTTGAATTTCATATGATGTTCTGTCAATCCCATTGACCCGACGATCACGGCGAGGGACAACATCCACCAGACATCTAGATCTATCTACCTGTGACAGAAAACGAGACTTTTGGACTTGGGAATGCGAGCTATGGATTGAGGAACCCACCATCTAAATTCCTATAGAAAAGTTAAGTGAACCATCCGAGTGTCGATTTTTGGGGAGGTTGAAGTGTTCTCCTTCCACATCCTTTACAGGCTTTTTTATCTTTTTGCATGTTCAGTTTAGTTTAGCGGGTGGTTGGATGGGATTGTAGTTTAGCATATCTTCTTTGCCAATCGGGTGCAGAACGTGTATCGTTGGCTATAGATAACTCGGGGGGATTTGCTATACTGTGAATAGTTCTTTAGGGATCCATTTATTCGTATAGATTGTGGCGTTCTTTGCTTCCTCCCTTTCTTTAGGAAGATGTCTCTCCTGTCCTTTTTCTTAAAACTATCTTGTACATAAGTTAGGGCTGTAGGGTCTGTTATCGTTCGTCTTGCTTGTGAGTCTAGCGTCCTGTTCAGTGTATTTTTTTTTTTCCTTATAATTAATTAAATATTGTATTGATATTCCTTGATTTACAATATATGCCTGAGATATTTCACGTGCTAAAACCACGTTGAATTGTAATCTGGTACTAATAAGTGAGAGAGAGAGAGATACAATTTTGTTCACGTGCTAATATCACGTTGAATATTGAGAGAGAGATATTTTTGACAGTGATAACTTAAGACACTGATTCGTCGCGTTGAGAGCGATAAATGTATATTTTGTTGCAGTGGGATTAACGGACAGACGGCACTGCTTTATCTACATTGTGAGAGAGAGAAATAAAAAATTTTGCAGTGGGATTAACGGACAGACGGCACTGCTTTATCTACATTGTGAGAGAGAGAAATAAAATTTTTGCAGTGGAATTGACACTACCTGCTATATACAGAGAGAGATAGAACGTTTTTTCAAGCAGTGGTAACATAGGACACTGTATTAATATTGAAAGGAAGGTGACTGTTATATATAGGTGATACCAAGGTACACTGTGATAGTCAGTAAATACATACTATTTGTGCACACACACTAGTGTGCCAGTGTTTTAAGTAACAAATTTTAATCGACATCATGGCCGATTTCACTAAGTATATCAAATCTGCCAAGGCCCCGGGGATACCAGAAGAGCAATGCGCCTCATGGTGCCAACAACAAATAAAGAATGACCGAGACCGTGAAGATCGGTTGGAGGAACGCAAAAGAGAAAGAAAAAAAGAAGAAAGAGAGAGAGAAAAGGAACAAAGAGAAAGAGAAAAGGAACAAAGAGAAAGAGAAAGAGAAAAGGAACAAAGAGAAAGAGAAAAGGAGGCTGTGGAGAGAGAAAAAGGGAACATGAGATAACATTAAAGAAATTAGAGCGGGCATCTATTATAGCCCCCACTTCTGCCGGCAATACTTACGCTGGAAAGCCAAAGCTTCCAACTTTCAATGAGAAGGTAGACCGGATCGACGCGTATTTGCATCGCTTCGAACTGCACGCAAAATGCGTTGGGTGGCAGCAAACAATGTATAGTTCCTGCCTTTCAAATTTGCTGACAGGTAAGGCCCTCGAAGTATTTCATAGCCTCAAAGTAGAGGATGCAGATAATTACGACAAGCTTAAGACAGCGTTGCTTAAGCGATTTCAGCATACAGAGGATGAATTTCATCAGAAATTTCGCGGTTGTAAACCAGAGGCGTCTGAGAATTTCTCGACATACGTAGATCGACTTAAACATTACATGAATCGTTGGATCGAACTCGCGGGCGTGACCGCAGGAAATTATTCTCAACTTTATGATTTGGTCTTAAAAGACCAAATTTACACCGCATGTCATTCTGATTTGGTTGCCCATCTCAAGGAGAGAGCACCGACATCCTCTGACGAAATCACATCGTGTGCAGAACGTTATGCGTCCGCCCACCCAAATCGTCCTTTGGCAAAGCCTGGGACTACAATACCATGTTATACCGGCGTTGGCAAAACTGTGCCAACCGAACACGATCGTTCAAGGCCGACTCGTCGTCAGGCCCCAAATCCGCGCTCTCAATCAGAGCCGTCGTTTCATAGACCACGAGATTTTCCGTGTCGCACTAATCCATCCCCTCGTGGAGGATACCAGGGCCACTCTTTTAACGGGCCTCACCCATCCTATCGTGGCAATTACCCAGGCCATCAATATAACCGGCCTCAGGGACCACCCCGGCGTGTACATTTTGAAAATAATGATTATAATAAACCGCAGGGTCGACCTTATCGTGGATACGATAGAGAACGTATTATGTGCTATAGGTGTAATAGATTCGGCCACATACAAAAATATTGTACAGTTAAAATGGAGGCGGCAAATGCCTGCTCTGTTCAATCTACACCCTATGAGGATGACGGTCACACTAAGTCTTCATGGCAATCAAAGGCTGTTTCAGTCATGTCGGCCCTACATGAGCTGGGCGAGTTGACACTTTACCAGGGCCGCGTTAACATTCGCGCGTCTGTTCTACGGGACTCCGGATGCACAACTATCGGCGTTCGGGAGTCACTAGTCCGTCCGACACAATTTCTTGATAAAGAGGCAACTTGTATTACTTTTGGCGGATCTGTCGAGCGATTCCGTCTCGCGGAAGTTTATATTGACACACCTTTTCTTACAGGTATTGTTACCGCATGTGTACTACCTAATCCGGTTGCTGATTTAATTATAGGGAATATACCTCAAGTGACAAAGTTTCCTATCGGTGACTTGGAAATTTGGACTGAAGATGAGAATGTTGCTTGCGCGACTACACGCCTGCAATCGGGTAGACGACCAGGTGGTACATTGCGTAATCCTACGATTGAATTGAACATAACTTCTAGTACATTCCATGACGAACAACATTCAGAACCCACACTCAAACCGTTGTTCGCTAAAGTTGATCCTACGGCGCCGGATACCTCAAAGTTTCTTATCAAAGATGACTTATTATTTCGTAATTTTCGGAACAAACGAGAGACGATTATGCAACTTGTGGTACCCAGATCTTTCCGCCGCGACATTCTTCGTCTCGCACATGACACTTCCTTAGCGGGTCACCAAGGGAAGGCCAGAACTAAGTCTCGAATATTATCGCAATTCTTCTGGCCCAGCATTTACGCGGATGTTAACCGCTTCGTATCAACATGTGACGTATGTCAAAAACGTACTCCTAAAGGAAGAGCAACGCGAGCTCCTCTGCAGGAAATGCCAGCGGTCTCCAGACCATTTGAGCGCGTCACCGTAGATATAGTTGGTCCTCTGCAGAAATCAGACAGAGGCCATCGGTTCATACTTTCTGTCATTGACTACGCAACCCGTTGGCCAGAGGCCATTCCACTAAAGGACATTTCAGCCGATCATGTGGCTGAAGCACTTATTACTGTTTTCTCACGCGTTGGATTTCCGGTTGAAATCTTATCGGACAGAGGACCACAATTTACCTCTGAGCTTTTTAGGAAAGTCCTGGAATTAGTAGGCATTAAACAAAGATTGACATCTCCCTACCACCCACAATCTAATGGATGCTGTGAAAGATGGAATGCTAGCATGAAAGCTATGCTTGCGCGGGTGTCTGCCGATAAGCCAAGTGATTGGGATCGTCAGCTCCCCGCTATTCTGTTTGCCTACCGAGAACTACCAAATGCGTCGACGGGTTTTTCCCCATTCGAATTACTGTATGGTCGCAAACCGCGTGGCCCAATGGCCATACTGCATGATTTATTCGCCGGATCAGACAACGACGAAAACGATACGCGATCCGCATTCTTAATGCATGTCAACTTGCACAAAAATCTTCAAGTGCGCAGGCGAGCATTTATAAATCATATCGCGATCAAGGTAGCAAATTGCGAACCTTATCCGTCGGAGACCAAACTCTTGTTCTCCTACCGGAGACGAAAAATAAACTCCTGCTTACTTGGAAGGGACCTTTTAAGGTCCTAAAGAGACTGTCCAGAGTCAATTATCTGATAAAAATTCGAGGACAGGACAAAGTGTTCCATATCAATATGCTCAAGGAATACCTATCCGACGATAATAATCGTCAGAACAATCGCGGTAATGCAGTTGCACAGGCCAATGCGGCCTTGGTTGCAATTGATGATGATGACCCTATAAATATAAATACATCAATCCCTCCATTGCAAGCTTCGGAAAATGTAGCTGATGTACATATCAATCCAGATCTGTCTACGTCGCAAAGACAGGATATAACAGATTTGCTTCATGAATTTACTACGGTCTTTACTGATTTACCAAGTTGTACCTCCTTGGTACAGCATGTCATAAGATTACAGACGGATATACCCGTCTTTGTTAAACCGTACCCGCGTCCTCTACACGCACAGGATACCATAATAACCGAGGTACGTAACATGCTTCAGCTGGGAGTGATAGAGCGATCGACGAGCCCATATTGCTCGCCCATCGTCCTAGTCAAAAAGAAGGATGATACAGTGCGCTTTTGTATTGACTATCGTAAACTTAATGAGGTTACAATATATTATGCTGAACCGATTCCCAACCAGGAGGATCTTTTTGCACAGTTAGCGAGGGCAACGATTTTTTCAAAAATTGACCTCTCCAAGGGCTACTGGCAAATTCCCCTTGAGGAAAATAGAAAACAATATACCGCTTTTCAGACCCCCTTGGGTCTGATGCAGTGGCGTTATATGCCCTTTTGGTTGGTTACAGCCCCTGCGACTTTCGCACGCATGATGACAATCTTGCTCCAGCACATGCGTTCTGTTTTGTCGTACTTTGACGACATTTGTATTTATCAAGCCGACTGGTCGGGCCACCTAGTGGCCCTACGAGAAGTTTTTATCGCTCTTCGTCGAGCTGGCCTTACCGCTAAACCCAGTAAGGTATTTCTGGGATACAATCAAATCAATTTTCTGGGCCATAAAATTGCCCATGGCGTTCAGACCCCGGACGACAATAAGATCACTACGATTTTAAAGCTTCAAGCCCCTCAGACAAAGAAACAAGTTCGTAGCTTATTGGGCTTCCTCAATTACTATAGAAAGTTCATTCCAAATTTTTCTTCGCTTACGGCTCCGTTATCGGACCTAACGAGAAAGAATTTTCCTAACAAAGTAACATGGACAACCGAATGTGCGGATGCCCTTCGGACTGTTCAACGATTGTTTTCCACTTCCCCCATTCTCATACTGCCAGATATACACCAAACATTTATTGTCCGCACTGATGCGTCGGACAAGGGAATAGGAGCTGTGTTGTTGCAGGAACGGGAGGATTCCTTGCGGCCATGCATGTACGCCAGCCGCAAGTTGCTCGATAGGGAATGCCGATACGCAATTATCGAGCGAGAGTGCCTCGCTATTATTTATGCTGTAAACGCATTCTCTCGTTATTTACTCATGTCCGAGTTTATAATTGAAACGGACCATCGTCCGTTGTTGTTCCTGAAATCAAACAGGGCTAAAAATGCTCGATTAACAAGATGGAGTCTTGCACTCCAGGAGTACCGGTTTGTTATCCGGGCTATCCCTGGCGGTGACAATTCACAAGCTGATGTTTTGTCCCGTTTAATTTAATTTACCTATTAAAGAGTCTGTCTTGTATTGGGGTTGGATGGCGCTTCTCCGCCTCATTTCTGGACGGTGGATGGATTCACATTATATTGTTCACTAATTTATGAACAATTTTTACATTCTTTCTTGTGAATATCCTCTCTCCACCAGCGTCATTCCAGACTGTGACCTGAGCTACTGACAAACCTGACGCCCTTGTCTGCGGGTCAATGAGATGGAGTCATGGCAAACCAAGCAACCAGAGCTACTGCTGCCATAGGATGCCACAATACTTTAATTAATAATATATTATTTGTGAATGTGCATACATGTATCAATATATGTGTTGACATAATAATTATGAGTATGGTTCTTCAGTGAGGCGTGACTGTGTGAATATAGTTATACTTTAATTCAAGAGTATACAGTTAAGTAATCATTATTATTATAAATGTTTATGAGAAGTGTGATTGTATGAAGTGAGAATATACTTCATAGATGAGATTCTACAGAACGTTGCATAAATCATTGTGTAATTTTTTTATTTGTCCATCCACTATGCACGTTCTTAGTTAAATTTTTATCCATCTTAGGGCTAACTTTTCTAATTTAGTACTTAAGCCCCATATCACATATCAGTGTCGTTTTAATGACTGTGGAATTTCTTCGATCCTATCGTGTAAATTTTTCTTAAAATTTCCACTGGGGTGGGGGATGTCAGAATCTAATGTAGTCAAAGGGAAATAACCTAATTAAAGATTAAATATGTTGGCCTAACCACATATCAAGATTAAATTGGCCTAAGATTGAATGCCACCGCATATATCAAGATTAAATACGTTGGCCTCAGAGTGAAAACCACTTTTACTGGAAAACCAAAAATATCTATTAGAGTGGCCTTAAAGAAATGTCGTCTGCTGTGTCAATTTTTAACTTTTAACAAATTAGCATACAGAAAGTTAACAACCAAGTACAGAAAGCTCCGTATATTGATAATAAAAAGTAAACATGTATAGTAGTAGCCAGTAAAGAGATAAATAAAAGCCTTTGGGTTTTGGACGAAAGATTAGCGCCCCAGTTTTATTTTAAAGAGGGGATTATATTTTATAGAGTTAAAAGGCTAACCAATGAGGGCCAGCGTAGAGATCGCGATGCGGTGCAAACCCCGCGGGGGGTGCTTCTTTTCTCATTCCGTGCCAGGCCACCACCGGCGAAGGAGTCAGGGCTGATTCGACTTGAAAGAATCACTATGTATAAAGTATGATATGTTTGGATGAAGATCTGATCATAGAGATATCCATATGGCTCATGTGAGAATGAACAACGCTCTTGTCCATTGTTCCTGGCCTTAGGCCAGGACAATCGTAAGTACCAAAAACTGATCGAAGCTTGTGATGATTGAAAATCAATAAGGAGGCGAGAACATGACCTTTATCCGATAGGAGAATGATGAATCTACCAGGAATGTTTGTCGGAGGATGCAAGACGCCAAATATATAGATCTAGCTGTGATTCCTAGAACAGCAACTAACATTAATGTGTGAATTATATAACTGTGATTGAAGTGTTTGGGTGAGGCTGGGAGTTGCCAGCCCATCCTTGATCTATATTTAACTGTGCCAACGTCACTTCGACGGGCAAGACCACGACCTATAAATTTGAATCTAAATATCTGAGATGACCTTATGTCTCCAGAGACTATAGCAGTGTATTGATTGCCATACAGGAAGCAGACCAGAGTTTAGAGATATATAATTAATTATTATTTAGATAATTAGCGAGAACAGAAGTTAAATGATTTTATAGGAAACCCTAGAGCTGGACTTGTAATGAAGTATTAATTGATTATGAAATTGATGCTACTGATAATTATCATTACTACATATTAGATCTCTAGTCGAAATTGTTAGTGAACTTAACGTAAATAAAATGTGGCCCTGCAGGCCCTATTGTTGAATTTAATCCATTTTGTTTCTTAGTAATTGGCATGATATGGAAGTTAGGGTTAAACTTAATACCCCTCAATTAGAAATATGCAGTCGAACAAACACATACACAACATTATAACACCAGCAATGATAACAAGTAAATCCCATTCGTAACAGCTGCAACTATCCTTCATATTGCTGGTCCTACGGCTGTTGAAGTCGTCGACCAACTTCCTTTTGAGAAAGAAGAAGACAGGCAAAATCCTGGGAAAATCCTCCAAAAGTTAGAAGAATACTGTAACCCCAAAACAAATGAAGTACTACAGTCATATCGTTTCTGGAACACTCCCATCAGTGTTCCATTTGATTCATTTGTAACAGAATTGAGAGCTCGAGCAAACTCATGCAATTTCAAAGACAAAGACAGGATGTTGAGAGACAAAATAGTTTTTACTGTTGAGAAAAAGTTGCAGGAACGCCTCTTAAGAGAAGTAGAGTTAGACCTCAACAAGACAATTCAAATTTGTCGAGCAGTGGAGCAATCAACATTACATGTCCAGGAAATGAACACAACCTCTCAAGAAAGGAAGATTGAGGCTGTTAGCCAGCCACCGAGACAGTCATCATCAAAGCAAAAACCAATCATGTTGGCAAACTGCAGATATTGTGGCAAAAGCCACCCTAGACAAAAGGAACTATGCCCAGCGTGGGGAAAAACGTGCTCAGCCTGCAAAGGAAGAAATCATTTTCGAGCAAAATGTATGAAAATAAATCTGTGCCTTTCAGAAACCTGTGCAAGTACAGAAACAATGGAGACACAAGAAGAAGAGTCTACGAGTACAGCATGGCTTTTTGCAGTAGACAACGATAAATCAAAGAACAACAGGATAACAGCTCAATTCAAGATTAACAACCACAACATTCGTTTCCTTGTCGACACCGGAGCAGATGTGAACATAATCTGCAAGAAATTTGTCAAAAAAGAACAAATTGAGAAGACAGACCATACTCTGGTCATGTGGAACAAGACAAAATTGTTGCCAGTGGGCAAAGCAGAACTAGAAGTTGAAAACATCAGAACAGGACAAAGGAAGAAACTAGAGTTCACTGTGGTAGAAAACAATCTTATGTGTTTATTGGGTACAAAAGCTTGTGAAGAATTCAAGATACTTTCTGTGCACAGAGATAGATTTATCAATGTTACTGAATCACACCCACCTCAACAAACCAGTAGAAAATTGCAAACCAAAGACAAACCAAAGTTGGGAAACCTGGGCTATGCCAAACTACATGTTAGACCAGTGATGTGGAGTCGGAGTCGTGGAGTCGGAGTCGAGGAGTCGGTACATTTTGCTGGAGTCGGAGTCGGAGTCGAAAAGTATGTTCACCTGGAGTCGGAGTCGGAGTCGAAAAATTAATTTCGACTGGAATCGGAGTCGGAGTCGGAGTCGGGAAAATAAATTTTGGCTAGAGTCGGAGTCGGAGTCGAACCATAAAATAATTCATGTTAAAAAAGAAAGAAAATATTAATACACTCGTACCCATTTCAGAATTGCAAAAGGTTTAAAATTTAAATGATCTCCCCAATGAAGACCACCTTCTAGTTACAACACTTTTGGTCTTGACAATTACTGTATTATAGTTAAAGTAACTATCCCGATTACAACTCTCCGAATTAAGTAAGACCTACCTCCCGATTAAGTTATTTTTCTTATTTATTTTTTAAATGATCTCCGAAGACCGAAGTAAGATGACCTCCCTTCCAATCTTTTTGTCTGACAATTTGGTTAGTCTTAATTGGGAGAATTTACTGTATATTGTATGTTATGTTTGGTCAATACATGTATTATGTGCGTCAATGTGCTAATACAACTGCAGTTGAAAACATTTTTTATGCAATTATCATTAATATAATTTTTGCACAATTTAATACAATAACAGTTTTTGGATTAAATTAAATTTTGAACATGTCAACTGATATGTTGTTTTGGAGTGAATTTGTTGTTAATTGGAGTAAATTTTGCTATGTTGGGTGTATCGCCAGCATCATTCCACAATGACGTAAGTCAATGCTTTTATGTTTTTGACTTGTAACAACCAACGGTCCTACCAGGGCAGAAGGCATATTTTACGAATTTCCCAGTTGCTGAAATAACAAAAATCAGGCATAATCGACTTGTGCCATCGTGGAATACTGCTGACCACACTTAACCTGTACATCTAAAAATGTGAACATTATTTTTGTAGAATTGTGGGGGAAAAAAATGAAATATTTGATGTTTGTCTACCAGATAAAGTGATTTCAAAAACAATATTAAAAGTCTTGAGGCGGAGTCATACTTTTTCAAAGTCTGGAGTCGGAGTCGGACTTTTTTCAAAGTCTGGAGTCGGAGTCGGACTTATTTAAAGTCTGGAATCGGAGTCGGAGTCGGACTTTTTTCAAAGCCTGGAGTCGGAGTCGGGGCCGTGTTTTTTTAAAAGCCTGGAGTCGGAGTCGGAGTCGAAATTTTTTTTACCGACTCCACATCACTGATGTAGACCAAGATGCCAAACCTGTCGCCCTGCCATGCAGAAACGTGCCTTTTGCTTTAAAGGACAAAGTCAAAGAAGAGCTAAATCAATTAGTGGAAAGAAACATTCTCATTCCAGTGGAGGAACCCAGTGCTTGGGTCAATCAGATGGTAGTGGTTGAAAAAGCAGACAAGAAACTCAGAATTTGCATTGACCCACAACCTTTAAATAAGGCGCTCAAAAGAGAACATTACAAACTACCAACTTTGGAGGACACTCTGCCTCTTTTTGAAAATGCAAAAGTTTTCTCAAAGCTAGATGTAAAAGATGCATTCTGGCATGTGTGTCTAGATTATGAGTCCAGCATGCTCACTACAATGATCACCCCGTTTGGACGTTTCAGGTGGGCACGGCTTCCTTTTTGATTAAATGTTTCCACAGAAATATTTCAAAAGAAACTGATGCAAGCACTGGAAAGCTTGCCTGGCTGCATAAATGTTGCTGATGACATAGTCATTGTTGGCAGAGGATCAACACAAGAAGTGGCCAATGTCGATCATGATGAAAATTTACACAGGTTGAGAGAGAGGTGCTCTGAGAAAAACATTGTGCTTAACGAAGGCAAATCCCACATCAAGCAAGGGGAAATCACTTTCATGGGACACCGCATTGGTGTAGATGGAATCAAACCAGACCCCCAGAAAGTATCTTCAATCACACATAAAGCACCCCCAAAAGATGCTCAGGAAGTACGCAGATTCTGCGGCATGATTCAATACCTAGCAAGATTCCTGCCCAACCTGTCCGAGAAACTGGCACCAATAAGAAATTTGGTGAAGAAAAATACTGACTTTCATTGGAGCGGAGAGTGTCAAGATGCGTTCAATGAAGTCAAAGAACTGATAGTTGATATACCTGTGCTGAAATATTTTGACCCTAAACAAGAACTGCAAGTTCAAGTGGACAGTAGCAAATCCGGTCTTGGCTGTGTATTAATGCAAAATGGACAGCCAATCGAATTCGCCTCAAGAGCGCTCACCACCTCAGAACAAAGGTGGCACAAATTGAAAAAGAAATGTTGGCTGTGGTATTTGGACTGGAACGTTTCAACCAATATACTTATGGAAGAGAAGTAACAATAATAAATGACCAGAAACCATTGCTATCCATCATTGACAAACCACTGAATCAAGCTCCGCCACGACTTCAACGGTTGCTTATGAGGAGCAACAAGTATCATTTCAAATTTCAATGGCTTCAAGGAGAAAAGCTCATCCTCGCAGATTTCCTTTCACGACACTACCTCAAAAATGACACTGATGAAGCGGATGTAAATGATGAAATAGCCACAATCTCTTTCATAACAGTGCCCATTTCTGACCTCATGCTAGATAGATTTGCTGAAGAGAGCAAGCGAGATAGAACATTGCAAAGACTGAAAACAGCCATCATTGAAGGATGGCCTGAGTCAAAAAGTGAAGTTCCTTCCGAAATACTCCCATATTTCCAAATAAAGGACTGCCTGTCAGTAGAAAATGATCTAATTCTCAAAGGCAAACAAATAATCGTCCCTTTTACTTTGAGACATGAAATGAAAACCAGACTTCATGCAGCTCACCCGGCATATGATAGTATGGTAAGAAGGGCAAGAGATGCAATTTATTGGCCTAACATGAACTCTGAAATCAAGCAAATGGCCGAAAACTGTGAAAGCTGCCAAGCAATTAAACCTTCGAACTGCAAGGAAAACCTACAACAGCATGGAGAAGGAAGTGAACCATGGACCAAAATTGCCACAGATTTGTTTGAAATCAAAGGGCGAGTATACCAAGTAGTCACAGACTATTTCTCCAATTTCATCACAACAACTTCCGTGATAGTCACAAAACTGAAAGGCCATTTTGCCAGATATGGAATACCAAAATGTGTTGTTACGGATTCTGGACCGCAATATTCCTCTCGCGAGTTCAGTAATTTCGCACAAAGATGGGGTTTTCAACACATCAAATCCGACCCTTGACATCATCAAGCTAATGGGAAGGCAGAGGCATCAGTAAAAATCATAAAGAAAATGATGTGGAAGGCCGTAGAAGAAGGAGCAGATCAGTATGAGGCAGTGCTGGAACTTCGCAACACACCACGTCAAGGTTTCACAATGAGCCCTGCAAGAATCCTAATGAGAAGAAACATTAGGACAATGATACCCTCAATAGCAAAGAACAAAGAAAAGAACAGAATAAACCCAGATGTAGTCGAAGAACTACAGAAGCATAAAATGACAATCAAGAAATGTTTCAATAAAAGAGCTCACGAGCTACCACCCATTTGCACAAACTCCCCAGTGTACTACCAAAACCCTGAAAGGAAAAAGTGGGAAAGTGGTATAATAACGGCAGCTCCAAAAGACAGTTCCAAATCATACCAGATCACTGGAGAAAATGGAGGACACTTTGTGAGAAACAGAGTACACATCAGACACAAGAGAACGCCATTCTCACCCCAAGTACCAACAGAGGTGTACACAGAACCGAACCCAGACCAAACATCAAATGATACTCCCTCAGTGACACAGACACCATCGGAAAATAACCCAATGGCAATGGAACCTAGAAGGTCAACCAGGGAGCGCTTCAGACCAAAATTGGATGAAAGACTTTGTTCGCTAAAACTATAACAGTTTCCACCTACAATGACAAATTTACTTTTGCTCTGTGTTAGTGTTAATTTAAATTACATTATTGTTTTTTTTTTTTTTTTACTAATCTCATCAAAGTACGATGTGAACGACTCTTCATTTCAACACTCATTACATCTTAGGCCCAGTTTACATAGGACGACACGCGAAACTCCGAAACGCGAAACGCCTCACACCACACGTCACCTCATCACATAGGCCTAGTCATGCTCTCACGTGGGCCAGTTGACAAAATGGATTCCTCAGATGAAGACACACTGGTTGCATTAGTGTTATTGAGAAAGATAAGAAAAAGGAGAAAACGCGTCATTTGGTGCCGTGAGCATTTTATGTTAAGGGGGACAAGAGGAGAATTTCAAAGAACATTCTGCTCATTGATGGAGGCTAAGGACGAGACAGTGTTCTTTAATTACTTAAGAATGTCATATCAAACCTATGACGAACTCAAGTCACTGGTGCTGCCACGTTTACAACCTGTGGGTTGTAATTTGGCGGGAACCAATATCAGCCGAAGAAAAACTTGTCTTGGCTCTCAGGTGAGTAAAAAAAATCGCTAAACTTAACTTATCATCATCATCATCATCAACAACAACAACTACAACAACAACAACAGCAGCTGGAGGAGGAAGATGAAGAAGAAGAAGAACAACAACAACCGCAGCAGCAACAAAACAACAATAGCAATAACAGTATTTTTTAAGTATACTTTTTTTTTATTTTAAAGAAAGAAAATAGATGATATTGTAAGCCTGGGTTATTGAACCAATACAATGTAGTTGTACACACGCACACTTTACTTCTGTTATTTTTCATCATTCACACTTTTAGAGTTACATGTAATTGCTTTGTTGCTAATAATTCATTTATTGAGAATATGAGAATCCGCTCCTTGCCCATGATCAATAACGGATCCGGGCAGCGAAGTAGCGGAATAGCTGCAGTACGAATCCGCAGATGACTCAGAGGAGTGAGATGGCGGCTGGTAGTGGTGTGTCAGAAGATGACGAGCATGTTTCTGTTTCCGTACAACTTGTATAACGTCAATTTGTAAGTTCATGAACTGATCTTCATCGAAGGAATCAATGGTTGGCATCAGTGAACGAAAAAAGTTCAATCTGGGAGATTCGTTCATCTTGTCCATCTGTCTCTGTTTCATCATGTTGATGATGGTACTTGACTTGTGTCATCCTCGTTTGTCTCTGCTCGTTTTCGTTTTTTCTGAAGATGGGGCCTATATGCATTCATGTTTTCTTGTCCAGTCTCAATTGCTGTCTCATTGTTGACACCTTCCCTGGAATTTTCCATTTCCGTGTATGGTTGTAGCATCTGCGGGCTACCCCTTGCCCTCCCCCGGTTTTGTTGTTGTGCTGGTGGCTGAGCATGTGTCCACTACTTTTTTCATTTTATTGTTGACAACCGCCAGAGTGTACTGTACTCCGTGACCTGACCTTCTTTTCTAGTGAGTAGTTTTTTTCCTCGCTCGCTTGTTGTCAGGTGTTTTGACTCGTTCAGTAAATATTAGTATGTTCCCGAATATTCGATAACGTTGTGGATACGAATGTTTACGCCAGATTTGGCCTTGAGTGATGTAACCTGATGACGTATTGATGCGTGATTGGTTAGTTTGTGCGAGGGCAAAGGTAACGTTTATTTCGGGAACTTTCTGTAGGAATGTTTATATATATAGACCTGTGTGAGTGGTTGGTGGGGTGAGTAAGTGAGTTTCCTTTTGTGTGGCGTAGATATTTAGTTTCGCTGGTGTCTTCCTAATAATTTATTGTTCACTATCCAGTTATTAAACTTTAGTATTATTTAATCTATCGTCGGATCTCGTGTTTATTTATTTTACAGCTGTAATAGTTTCGTTTTCTAAAGGGTTGTAGTTAGATCAACTAACTCCCCCCTACTATAACGTGCTAGAACAACCTCAGCTGTTACAATGGTTGAGACTGGGGACTGTCTTGGCAATCCTCATAGTTGACGGGCATATCCACAGCTGTCTCTGGAAGGTTGCTGGAGGTGTTGCGCAGTTGTTTAACAGGCAGCAGAAACATCATATCCTTTTCGAATTTCCACTCTTTGTCGTTACCTGCTCCACTCCCAGACCTTTTGTCTTTTCTCCTGAGGGCATTGGAAAAGCTGCGAGACATTTGATCCCAAGTAGCTTTGGCATTCACGTTGGAAACTGGGAAGAGAAAATAAATATTTTCTTGTTGTTAATTTGATGATATTTGATAATTACATTATTTAATTTTTGCGTGTGGGAGTCTGAGAAGGGTGGGGGGGGGGGGAATTATGACTAATGTTTGAATGTAATTCTATTATGTCTTTTTAAAAATTCATTTCAGACATCTGGCTACAGGGGGATCCTTTACCTCATTGAGTGTTACCATTTCACATGGCGGCAAACTCAATAAGTAAACATGTTTTATTTGCATGTAAAGTTCTCTGGGATGTATTACAGCCACTTGAATTGCCGTTTCCAACAGAAGAGCAATGGCAAAACATTGCAAAACGATATGGTGACTTGTGGGACTTTCCTTTTACTATTGGTTCTTTAGATGAAAAACATATTGCGCTGAAAAACCCCATTAACAGTGGCTCTCTGTTTTATAATTACAAGGGATTTCCAAGTATTGTGCTTATGGCACTGTGTGACGCAGCTTCATGTTTCATCTTAGTGGACTGTGGTCAATAGGGTCGGATTAGTGATGCTGGTGTGTACAATTCTTCTCGCATATCTGTCCTTCTTGACGAGGGAAAGTTGAACATCCCCCAAACAACTTTCAAAATCAGTGGATCGAATGTCGAGATTCCATTTATGATCATCGGAGACGAAGCATTTCCACTGAAAACTTACCTGATGAAACCTTTCGCTGCAAGAACTCTTAATACCAAGAGGAGGGTCTACAACTACAGACACTCACGGGCTCGTCGTTCAGTGGAATGCGCGTTTGGAATATTGGCAAGCACATTTGAGATCTTTCAACGGCCAATGCGAGTTGAACCAGATAAGGCTATTCTTATTACAAACGCAGCTGTGGGTCTCCACAACTTCATTCGCCGTCGAGATGGTCACATGGTGGATAGGACATCTAGCATTACTTATGAGATCAGAGACAACACCATAGCAAGTGGGCTGCAACCTCTTGCATTGAATGCGTCCGGAGGTAGAGCATCAGATGATGCCATGAATATTCGGGAGGCATTGTCCGATTTCTTTAGTAACCCCAACGGCTCGTTAGAATGGCAGAATAATCTTGTTTTCAGAAATGTTTTACATGAGATGCACCAGTAGTTACAACAGAAAGAAAAAGGAAAGAAAACAAATCAGCTATGTAATGTTAAAGGGCTGATAATTTCCATTTTTCAAAGTATCATTGGATTATTATTTTTGAGACAAAACAATGTTTTGAACATACATTTACTATCAGCAGTTATAAGTATGGTTTCTGCATGGATGCGTTTTTTTGTGTTGCCTTTGTTGTTTTCTTGATGGATGGATGGATGGATGGATGGATGGATGGATGGATGGATGGATGGATGGATGGATGGATGAATGGATGGATGGATAGATGGATGGATGGAGAGACAGACAATTTGATGGATGGATGGAAGGCTGGATGGATGGATAGATGGATGGACAGACAATTTGATCAATGGATAAATGCATGGATGGATGGAGAGACAGACAATTTGATGGATGGATGGATAGATGAATAGATGGATGGACAGACAATTAGATCAATGGATAAATGCATGGATGGAAGGAAGGACAAGTGGAGGTGGATGTGGATGGATGGATGGATAGATGAATGGATGGATAGATGGACAGACAGAAAAAAGTCAGACAGACAGACAAACAAACAGACAGCCAGGCAGATCAATGGACTTATAAAGTAACAGGTCTACTACTATTGATTTTAGTTGGTTTTTATAATATTGAACAATAAACTCACCTGCTGGTGGTTTAAGTTGACCATCAATCTCGTCCCAAACTTGCTTTCTTTGGTCTTTGTTTTTGTAGTCTGGGTTTGTGGGGTCCCACAGTAATGGTCGGCCTCTCACAAGTTCTATAACATTTTTTCTATAATCATCCATAGTCAGAGCTTTGAACGCTGTGTCAATGTTATCTCTACGACAACTCAGTGGCAGAATAATACGCTTCACTGCAGTTGCACGGGAAAGTACAAGAAACGCGACACGAAATGTGAGCAAGTTCACTTTGCCTCCTCACGTCAACACACGCGTTTCGCGTTTCTGGCGTGTCGTTACCTCCTATGTGCACATTGCCGTTTAAATCATTGTTACCACTTTTGTTCTCACGCATGAGGCGTTACCTGTTTCGCGTTTCTCGTTTCGCGTGTCGTCCTATGTAAACTGGGCCTACCACATTACACATAATTCACAGAATTATTTATCCTCAGAAAAGAGGATGTTAATATGTTATTTATAATTTTATAAATTTGCGACACTTTCCACAATGTTTAGGTACTCGTCTGTTTGAGAGTACAGTCCCTTGTGCAGACAACCATGATAAACAGGACACGTTGAAATCTGTTCTACACTCTCGTTCATCTACATGTCTGATTAACAGCAGTAAAGATTAGTTGGTCTTTATTCTAAATTATAATTCCCCCCCCCCCCCTCTCCCTCTCTCTCTTTCTCTATCAGCCTCTCTTTTAGACAACACACACGCTAGTATCACCCTTCGACTACTTGTTCACAAAAATACTGTAAAATTGTCAAAGCAGCACAGCATGAAACTGTTTCCGTGCTGTGACACTGGTCATCCAGTCGACACTGCTGTGGCACCAACTTACAGTATACAGCATGTGTGCACCACCATTAACGGTGCAATGATTCTTAACACATGTAACTTCATGACAGTGCAATATTATTATCAGTCTGGTGAAATGGGTTGCATACAGAGGCCTGTTAGTGTGTTATATGTGGTAATGATGTGTCTACGATTCACTTCTGTTTCTGTTTGCCGTTTTTTTGCCTCCTTAAATGTTGTGTGTTGCCACTCTCCATTCAATATGTTTGTTGTTTTTTTCCTTGCCCTGATCATCTTGCTCCTTTTTTTATGCAATACTCCTTCCTCTTAAATATATGGACTTTACTTGTTAGTTTACTTCTTCTTCCTCTCCGTCTTTTCGCGCGGGTGGTTGGTGGACGCTTCTGGTAGGGTCATTCTTCTGTCCTGTCATCCTATTAGTATTATATGTATCCTGCCCGCCAACTTGTATCTTCCTAGCACAATATGGCCGTTATCGTGTGGACTGTCGACGTGCTTTCTCTAAACTCAAACTCGTCTTTTCGCACGATTTTCGCCTCTTTCGTACATTTCCTCCAGCTTCTAATCAACTCTTCTCCTCCAGTGCTGTTGGCAGTCCACGTTTATGAGTTTCCCGAATCCATCTCTCAGCAGGAGCTGTGAATTAGATAAATTTCCCGGAAGGTGGGCAAAGTTTGCAGGGTCATTTTCTGATCATTTGTTACATTACAGTGGAAATACAAATTATGAGGGATCTATGGACTCAGGTGCACCCACCCTCATTTTGTGTGTGTGTGTGTGTGTTGGAGAATGACTCGGCTGGAGATGGGTACTTTGAATCCAATGTTCTACTTGAATCTCACGGTGAAGCCCGTGCACTTATAATTAAGAACTTGTCACCACAGGATGTCTAGCTTGACTGGTTAAAACAGTGCCCGGTGACTTGGTGTGCACAGCATGCTTGTTTGTGGGTTAAAACATTGCCCGGTGACTTGGTGTGCGCGGTATGCTTGTTTGTGGGTTAAAACAGTGCCCGGTGACTTGGTGTGCACAGCATGCTTGTTTGTGGGTTAAAACATTGCCCGGTGACTTGGTGTGCACAGCATGCTTGTTTGTGGGTTATAACAGTGCCCGATGACTTGGTGTGCACAGCATGCTTGTTTGTGGGTTAAAACATTGCCCGGTGACTTTGTGTGCACAGCATGCTTGTTTGTGGGTTAAAACATTGCCCGGTGACTTTGTGTGCACAGTAGGGCTGTACGGCATGCTTGTTTGTGGACGATTGGAGGAATTGTTTATGAAGTCGATGATAGATTCTTTTAATGGAGGAACTATTCTGTTGGTAGAGCTACCAACCGGATGCAGGGCGGCCCAGATGCGTCCCTCTCGTGTGAATAATCTAGAAAGACAATTTGATATACTGATACAAGTACATGTCATGGCCGGCTGTTTCGTAACTTTCTCTTTTTAGAAAGACAGACTAGAAAGAGTATCTGTCTCAGGCTGTCAAACAAACTGCATATACATGGAGTTATTCCATGGTATAAGCTAGGGACTCTGTATAAGCTAGAGCACCTTCCGGCCAACTACGGTCCAGTACTTGAACGTCCTTGAAATAAATGCTGTGTCAGTGATATGATTGAACAATATTAGCAAGATAGGGCTTATCAGTTACACACCTCTGTCGTGAATGAACTGAATCTGGGCCCTCCTGGCAATTGAAGGAATGTTTCCTGCTGATAATAATTATTGTTTAAAATGTTGCCATCGGTCTCTGTGACACTCCTGCGCCTGAATCAAACACGACAAATAAACCAAATAATCGTGGATTGCCCTAGCCTGCTGGACTAAGCGCAAGTTAAACTGCGCCTTCCTCCTTCAAAGAAAGAAAGATGATTAAAAAATATCGCGCAAATCCCTGGGGTGGAATGATGTTAAGAGTTCGATTCTGATAATAATAATAATAAGTCATTTTTAATTTTATAGCGCCTGATTCCACAGAAGAGTGCTCTAAAGCGCCTAACAGTTCTCTCAGTCACACAACAATTTTCATCAACCTATACATAATCACTGTCTCAAGAATGTGACATATCCTGCATATACGCTTTTGTAAACAACGCTGTTGTAAGTTTTCTTTTGAATTGGATCAAGCTGTTTGAATGTTTCATATGATCAGTCAAGTCGTTCCTCCACATTTTAAGTGCACACACCGAAAAAGCTTTCTCCCATGATTGCTCTTGATCTGAGCACTACTAATAAATTTGTTTCTGCTGATCTCAATTGTTTTTGGGTACATGACCATATTGTAGTGGGAAGAAACAAGACAATAGACAGGTTAGAAGAATGCTAGTATAGGACAAAAGGCTATACTCAGGGGGCCAAACACCAAGAATGGGGTCTAACCTAGAAATCAAAGATATACTTTTCTTTTGGGTTTTTTTCATCAAAGAGGTCTCTGGGGCATATGAAATGACCAAGAGCAGAATCTAGAAAGTTGGCAATTAGCAGTTATACGGGAAAATGTTGCCAGCCCGAGACGACAAAACATTGCCATTTTTGCAGCCGCCACTGTCTTCTAAGGCCTTTTACACCAACAAAAAGTAAAGAAAGCATACAAAGTCTGGTATCATTGGAAAGGGCACTCAATTTACTTTACAGTTACAACAACAGTTTTATAATAGAAGCAATTTGAGTTTGCAAAAAAGATAATTTAAAAAACCATACCCCTAAAACAATATGCCACTCAGGTGACCACATTAGGAAATTTATGAAAAATACATTTTGGTAGAAATCAACATTTAGGCCTATTTTTCTGTCATGGGGGACCCTAAAGCAGTTTTTAAAAGTATTCTTAAATCAATGGGTCAATTTCAAGATCTGAGATACATGGGTAAAAACTTACGAGTTTTGAGAAAAAAAAAAACCCATTTTGCAATTTTTCACAAAAGTGGTGACTGAGACCAATATCATTATTTTAGCTTTTTTATCTCACAATAACAAAATAAAAAGGGATCAAAAGTTTATAAATCCATAATATTTACATGAAATTTGAAGATCATTTATCTAATAATTGTCATTTCGTGCGTGGGTATGCACATAGAGTTACGACATATTGTGCAAGCACTTATATGTGGTCATCCCATTATCAAAGTACCTGGTTCGTAGTGCCCGTTGGTTGGTTATCATATAGAATGCAAGTTTCAGAATTCTTCTTCTTCAGTCTCACTTTCTTCTTCATCAGAATCAATGGCTTGTTCTCTGCCGCAACCATCAACCGAAGTAGCACAGGCACAGGCTGTTGTGCATAAAACGTCAGCCTTCACACAGGAGCATCTGCTTGTCTGACACTTTGAAGACTTGCATTTACAGAAGCTTGGTCCTTTAAGCTCTGTGGGCACTTGTGGCAGGACTGTTGTGGTTGGCACAAGATAGTCGTTTAGTACATTCCTACCAAAATCTGTGACAGGTGGGATAGTAGGACTACATTCATGAGCATGCTTCCACCATCTGAGTTGGAAAAGTGCCCGTAACACATGTTGCCTGAAAGCATCTTCAGTTGGAGGTAGTGATCTAAGGTCTGATTTATTCTGAGCAAACATATGCTGTCTCAAAGTGTTGAGTGAAGAGACCGACTCCTTGTTGTAGAGCCTAATCATGAAGTTTCTAGCTTGGTCAAGAACTGGTCCTTCAATGTTGGGAGTCATTTCTTCAAACTCTGAGAATGCTTCAAGGCATGAAGGAGATGAAAGAATGATGTTTGCAGCCCTTTTCTTCCCTCTCCTGAATGGATAACTCACAGTGTCACAACCAGTTAGAGCGAAAGCTGAAAGAAGGGCGGCAGTAATAGCTTCCATCGAGACATCACATCTTTCTGCCAGTATCTGAACCACTTTGTGAACATGGACATATCTGCCTCCTCTGTGCACATAGACTTCACAAAATCGGTTTAATCTTGCAAAGTGGAACATGCACAAAAGCAAGACATCTGTGTCTACAGACTCGACAATGATGGCATTCCAGTTCTTGGGAGCAGTAATTGAGATGAGCCATCATTCTGGTGTCTGCCTCTTCATGCTGCTCACAAGATAAACTTTCTACCTTACTCCAGCCTCCATTAGTGAATGCCCAAGTATCTCCTGAATCTTTGCACATTCCACCCAGGTATAGCTCAATCTCTGATGAAGGAGTTAAAGCTTCTTGCCAGGAAACACTCAGGAAGTCTAAAAGGTTTTCTTTGTTTTGGGAACTTGTTATGAAAGTTTTCCATTTAGGAATTTTGGTCTGGCTTGCAATAGCATACTGGCTGTCTAGTTGAGTTGTTTGTCCACTTCTCCTCACTCTTTCATCCTGTTTCAGGCTTTCAGTTGTGGGTGCATCATATCTGTCTCCAACAACATGCAGTATACAGCAATTATTAGGACAAGTTGCAATTAGCTTCTTCAGATACTTGGTTGACATTTCTCCAAACGTCTCACTTTCCAGAGCTTGGTGCCGTTGGATGAAAGCCATGGCGTCAATGATGGTAGCGGACTTTAATTCAGAAATGGGAAGCTTGTCAGTTTGTGTCCAGAGTTCTCCCAGCTCACTTGACAGGTGATTGTAATTCCTCCTTATATTGATAGACGACATGATCCATCTTTCTGAACATCTGAGAAGTCTAGATTGTCAAACGCCATCTGGGTGAAACAACCTGCTTTAAGGTCAGGCGGGATAAATATTCCTTCTCTAGCAATGCTGTCATCAACCTTGTCTGCCTCCGAAGTAATGTGTCTCTGGGCATCATCATAGCTGATTGCATGACCAAATCTGTCAAGCATTGTCACAGTATCTTTGTTTCTTGTCTGCTTCAGAACATGCAAAGCAATTGCAGTGTTTTTTTGGCATACTCATTCGAGTCGAGTCTGATATGATATCCTGACTTACACTCAAAACCTTTTGCTTCACATTGTCATTTACCTGGACTCGACCATCACTGTCCAAATGAAAATCATCACAGTCAGACATAATCCAGGATAGCAATGTTGTACAAGTCTACTGGAACCAGCTTCATGGCAGAGTCATTTGACAAATGCAGATGACTTTCAGTACGCTGTTTCATTGCCTGTTGCTTTATCAACGTTCTGATATATTTTGACGCAGAGAAAATTACTGACGGAATTGTTTGCACACTGTCACCAGCACAAAACAACTTTTCGTGTATCTGAGAATCATCAGCATCATCTTTTAGTTGTTCATTCTGCAACCATAGTTCCTGTAATGACACACCTGACGACATAACCATGTCTGACTTTCCTTTTTGTGACAAAATATTTATCTTGGAACCAAAATGCAGTGAAATTTTGGACTTCAATGTCTTTATACAGACTGGTTCAGCTTCCCCATCGGTTATCTCATGTAGGCAGTCTTGATACTTTTGGTACAGTTTGGACATTAATACTGTTCCTTTGTTTGTTATGACCATGTCACCAACCTCTTTGAACACAGATTGAAGAACAAATTCTTCTCTTGACACCGTTGAAGAGCTTACAAATGAAGCACAGGGCTTTCTATTCAAGAAATCAACCATGCAGGAGCGATGATATCTGAAATCATTGGCAACCATGTCTATACATTCGATTCCAAAGCCTTGTATCTTTGTAAGAATGAGCGTGTCTTGAAGTTCCTGTGCTTTCTCATGTATTGTCTTTTGTCTCTCAATGGTAGATACAAGGACAAGGTTTCTGTCCCTTTTCTTTTTATATGTTGTCCTTTCTTTTTCACACAAGAAACACACCTTCTTGAAAGATGGGGAACTCGAACTGTTACTTCTTTTCTGTTTCGGTTCCACTTCTACAGACAATGGAGTGGATTCACAGATTGTTCTTTTGCGGGTCACATAACGTCTGCATGATTTATGCACAACAGGTTTCTCTTGAAGAATAGTTTCCACATTCTGATGGAAGTCATAGATTTTCAGCAATGGGTGCATGGCAATATAATTGTTTTCTTGAAGATTCTTCGACAAAGACAGTAAGCCTTCCTTTTGAACATTTTGAGTTGGTTCATTAGTCTTCTTCTGGCATATTATACACCTGTTAAAATTCAAAGAGTCTTTTTGCTCCATGGTTTTGATTGAGTTTATTTCTCTTGTTTGCTTTCACTTGTAATAAATCTGTGAACGCAAGAAGAAAGGGAGCATGTCGTTGGATGTTTTGCAGAAAACAAAGAAATAACAATACTTAACACAGTTTCCTGCCAGTGCAAATGCATCTGGGCACAATTAATTTTACTTAAAAACTGTGTGGGCATGTTGTGGTGAGAAAAATTAAGTTGTGTGCAATTCAGAGCATTTTGAATATTTTTTAGGAATTAAATATGTCGCAGGCTGCGTCTTCGCAGCAATTTTTAAAATTTTCCATTTCTCATGCCATAAAATTGAAACAGAATTCGAGATAGAAATATCAGCTATAGTATATCAGAAGCAGTAATATGTTAGCTACTTTACCATGTAATTTTGTTAATGTCCAATGGAAACTTTTTTTTTAACGATATTTTTTCTTCCCCCCCCCCCCCTACCTTTACTTTTCGTCAATTATTTAACGCAAAATTCAGCAACAAAAACGCCCCTAGCGTTTTTTTGCCAACTTTGTATGAAGTGCTCCTGGCATTTTCGAATGTATTTTGGTGTAGGGAACAAGAAAAAACAGGAGCAAAAAGTATATCTTTCATTTCTAGGTTCAACCCTTATTTGAAGAGATAGAGCCTGTTGGCCCCCTGACTACTAGGAAGTCCTACCAGAGGCGCCCACCAAGTACCGGTACCCGCATGATACTAAGAAACCCAAAAGTCAAACGTGATAAAAATATTTTAAAAAATAAACAATAAAAAATTACCAAACGTCCAGTCACTGTGACCCTCTACGGGCAAGAAGTTTTGAAAAACAACAAAATATTATATACCAGAAGACCCCTGCACCCGGAGTTTTTTTGTTGTGTGTGTGTGTGTTTTTTTCCCCTGTAATTGTGACTCTGCAGATTTTATTGTTATTAGTTATCACCGAAAGGCCCTGTAAATACATGTATGTTCACTTTTTTGTAGTTTACCTCCAAGGACTACTATATGAAAGGACGCGCGCGGCCGATCTTCTGACTTATAGTAGTCCTTGTTTACCTCATAAAAATCCGTGGAACGTGCAGAACGACTTTTTATTCGTAAACACGACATTGTTTCATTTACAAAAAAAAAAAAAAAGGATTTTTCTGAACTGGAAAAGCAAGAGAGCCTCCTCCCCTCTCCCACCCCCCGTTTTTTTTGTATGGGCAAGGGTTACACCTGGGTTACACATTGCTGAGCTAAACATGTTTGGGGGGGGGGGGAGGGGTGGGGGGAGCGATAACTGCATCCGTATACACTATAATTCAATGAGGTTGTTACCAGGGATATAATGTTTCAATGACTGTCTCTTCATGGCGACACTGTTTAAGAGCCAGGTATTCAGAAAAGAAATCGATTTAGACTTTGTACAAGATTGTCAGAACTACAGACCATTTGGTGAAAGACAGGCGGAGTACCGATATCGCAAAGTCATTCTGCCTATACTAAATTACTTTTGAAAGTATACATGTGTATATTTTCTTTTTTAAATATTACTCCACTTAATCTCCGCCCTCCTGTATCTGATACGTCGTACTCTGTCCCAGTTCACTGGCGGCCTGACCTGCCCTATCTTTCAGCTTCGTCATGGTGGCGTACCGAGTTTTTTTTAGCCTAACTATGAACAATCGGTGCACTCGGCTGTTCGCCTCATTGTCTCAAACACTGTGAGAAAAAGCTTTCGCGAGACAGACGAGGTACAAGCAAGCAACTGAATATTCAGCATGTCGTTAGAGAAACACCAAAGAAGCGGTGAGTAACGAACAAATTATTATACTTCAAGTAGCTTGTTATATCTTTGTACATGTAATTGTATTTGAGGAATTAGAAGAAACTCAACACGTGTTAACCGTAACTGCAGCACATACAGCTTTCAAAAATGACATACGCACATTTCAGATGACTTGCAGTTCGACACGACAGCCTTGGGATTTAGCCCTACGAAAAAAGCTTTGATTTTTAAAAATATTTTTGTAAGAAAATGTATTTTATTTGAATACTTCACCCGAGTCGAATCGGGTTGTTGAATCATCATGAACCATGCAACGAAAAGAAATGGGGGGGGGGGGGGGGGAGACCAGATCTGTTTTTGAGACATGTCCAGGGTTATACCGGTAGTCTACTGGGGATTGGGGGGGGGGTGGGGGTGGTCAGGCCTGTATTAAAAAGACGTGTTTAGGGCATCAAAGGGAAGGGGGGGGGGGGGAGGCACACAGAAGGTGGAAGGGGGAGGGGTATCCAAACTGGAACATTAATTTTTCCATGACCGGATTTACTATGGTTCAGTTGAACTAGATCTAGTATAAAAGAACACATTCACAAAACACAGGACAATTAAAGAACATATTCACAAAACACAGGACAATAAAAGAGCATAATTATTCACAAAACACATGACAATAAAACAATAACAGACTGGACGATGAGCAGCAAAATGAATGCACACACCTGCTAATCGAAAAAACACCCCCGTCCATAGCCCTGTGCAAACTACATAGACCTCAGATCGCTTCCCACTGTTGTTCTCACGGGATAATAATGTTGATGGCATAACCAACTAAATACAGCACACGAACCAAGCATTTCCACTTGAAACAGACGAACGTACGTTGGCGGTTTTAGTTTAGTACATGTACGTATGTGTATTACCATTAACTGGAGATGGCTTGAGGTCACTCTATGTTGTTTAAATGCCCTGGCCCACAGCTTAATGCCCACTTCCAGAATGCCAGTGACATAACTGTCAATACTATTATGTCGAATGTCAAAAGTAGGGTTTATTTAGGTTTTTATGTCATAATGTTACGTAGCATAAGTTTATTATGTAGGTATTACCAGGCCTTCTGAAATGTTTCTGAATTACTTTCAGGGGCACCTTTTCCGCCACTGAAACCAGGAGTCCTACGTATGTACAGCATGGGATTTTGTCCCTATGCCGAAAGAACAAGACTGGTTTTAGCCCACAAGAACATCCCGTAAGTTTATTTCTATTGTTGTCATCATCGGTACAAACTGCAATCGCAAATTAACATAGTTAGTCAATCTTTGACTTGAGTAAGTTGGCTGTTGCTAGTGTGGTCTGAACAGTGCTGTAACCTAACTCTTGGTTTTGTTCCCATTTTTGTCGAATTTAATTTATTTCCCAAGACTCTTGAGTAAAATGTCTTTGTGAAAGCCTTGAATTGGGATGGCAGTCCAGGAAGCCCGAGGACACTCGATCATATCCATTGAAAAATTACTATTCCCAGTTATGGCAGCTGCTACCTGTTAAAGACAATATGACACAGGTTGATTATATAGCGTTCAGCCGTTTTCAGTTGTTATCATTACAAGTGAGAATATAGCCTCCAAGTTACCAAACTGTACTGGTAGGATCTGACCCCGAGGCGCCTGTTCAATAAATGGCGAATGAAAGTTCGGCAACATCTACATGTAAGCGAGTTCAGACGCCACCCTTGGCGGAGCAGCAACTAATTATTGCAAAACAGAGACGACACTGACATTCAAGGTGCAAAAAGGCAATTTTTTGTGTCCATCAAAGGCTGTCACACAAAACGGTAGTAATAAGTCGTGTCTATGTGTCTTTTGTTAATTGAAAATCTGGCTTTATTCTCATTGTGCCTATAGAGTTTCACATTTGGACATTGGTAAGTTGCCAGCTCAACGAGTAGGCCCCTAATGCCAAAGAAAGCACGATACCTGAATGCAGAATTCTTAATCTTATGCCATGCAATCAGCTAACATATTTTGAAAGAAATTGCATAGGGATTATCAGGGGGAATTATTGTGGCGCTGTTTTTCGATGTTTTCTCAGGTTCAATAACATTTAAAAAAAAAATCATTCCCAACATCAGACGTCCAGTCAGCGACCCTGCGTCGATCCTACTGTGTAGGATTGAGCATACATTATTTTGCTCATAGGAATGACGCATGTCAGCTGGTTTCGATCTGATGTAAAGAATCCACCCCTACAATAACCCTAACAACCCAACGGAAATCCTGTATAATACATGTAAAATGTACATACATGTGTACAAACCTATGTCGGATGCACGTAGGGATGCTAGCACTGTAAGAGGTTTTCTTATTTTCTCTCTCTCCTGACCTGTTGGTCTGGTAAATTTTAGTACCATAACACTGAAAATGAATCGACAAACATAATCACGGCCTTATGCTGTGATGGATGGTTGGATTATCAGAAGGTTCTTCTATAGATATCCTTATTTCCTCTACTAATAGTAGCTACTATCTATGATCGTGTCGACGGCTAGGTCCCACTGTGTAGTTCCGTACAATATTTATTATCTGAGCGGGCAAGATGCTCCTTCTGTATTGATATTGATGTCAATCTCGTCACCCAAGATTAAGATGATCAAAACAGAACCATGGTACAAGTGCAGATTTTTTTGTTTTTTCAGCAATCCTTAGATGCTTTTATTGTTTGTTTTTTTCTTTTCTTTGTTGTACATTTGAAAAGGATAATGTCCGCAAATTATTAATTTTGATAAACCTTAGGCTCGAAATAGGAGACCGCCAGACGTGTAGGGTACCGGTACTCCCCTTCTCCCCCACAGTGGATGGGTGTGTAGATTAATACATGATATATGACATGTACATGTATAAATTATGTTGTTGAATCTTCTGACAGTATGAATATTCAAATGTCATTTCCCACAGATATGAACGTATCAACATAAACCTGAAAGATAAACCAGATTGGTTCAAGTCCAAAACTCCACCCGCTGCAGTTCCAGTGCTTGAGATTGACGACAAACTTGTGTACGAGTCCACGGCAGCTTCAGAGTGGCTGGACGATGTTTATCCACAGTACCGCCTTCAGCCCAGTGACCCTTACATTAGAGCTTGGGACAGGATCCTCCTGGAGTATTTCAGCAAGGTTTGCATTGTTTTCTTCTTGAATATTCAGCGTGAGGAAAATGATAGGGGTAGAAAAACCAGACTCCCCAAGAATCGACCTTTTTCATGATCAGTGCACAATAAAGAACATTGTGTGGGCAGTGTTTTGTTTTGAAGTTCCCAGCCAGCCTCCCTAATCAATCTGATAAAGGTGTACGGTAATCAGCATTTCCGTAGGGTTAGTGGGTTGACCTAAAGGCGGATTACTAGTCAAACTGGTGGTGGCGCAATGTAAGAACCCGCAGGTCTACATCCCAATAATATCATTCCTATGACTATGAACAAATTTGAGGTCATTCCCATGTACATAATCGCTTCTGCTTAGGGTTGCTGGCTGTGTTGTCTTCTCTGGTCCTCATTGCTTCTCTCAACCATACCTTCCATTAACCATTAACTCCTGGGGTGGATGTGAATGCCACTATTTCCTCTGTCCCTCAATTGGTAATTGGAGAATTGCTTGCTGTACATCAGATATACCGGATGAGTTACACAAACCAGAAGATTGGCCTCACGAAATACAATCACGCAATGTGAAAAAAAAAACAAAAACGTGCGCCTGAGTGACATAATAATTATGTATTATGGTCAGTGTTAAACATTTTTAGCCCATTTTCTTTAAAACTCTTGCCAGTGATACGACTGGTTGTCTCAGATCATGACAGATGATTTGTGTCGTGTACTTTGCGCATACAATCTATATGTTCGTGTATTTACAATTTACATTTAACCCAGACAATATCAATATCAATTACTGTGCAATTGTCGTGATGTTGCTATGTTTATGTGCTTTGTGTTACTTTAATCGCTCGTCATGTACTGTTTGTTTTATCTGTTTGTCTAACTATCTGCTATCTGCTTGTGTTGAACAATAACGCACCACTAATGAATACCACTGTGCGGAGATGACGTCACAGACGTTGCAATAAACGATTTCGTCCTTCCTAGCGCCATTGCTCGGTAGAAGGATTATAACTGGATCATGCTTCTGATCCTACTACAGTTGAATGTTGAATAAAGCCAAGATAATTGGCTAAAACAGACTTCAGACTCTCCGCTTTCAATTTATTCATATCAGCAATGCAGTACAATTTCATGATTAAATAGCAGTCTTTCACTTCCCCCAGATAACAACACCATTTTACGGAATCATGCTCAAGCCAGAAGCTGAGGCACCCAAGTTTATTGAGGATCTCATGACACGTCTAAAATATTTTGAGGAAAATCTTGCGAAACGAGAGGGTCCTTTTTATGGAGGTAAGCCAGACAACTTCCTTGAGCAAGCAAGCCATGTCTCTGTATGCGTACTCATTAGATAGTTTATTACATCACGTATGATACACGTTATGGAATTTCTGTTGGCTTTGAATTGTCTTACCGGCAGCCATGGTGGATCAGGCTTTGCGTTAAAGCAGAAAGACAAACCAAGAGATCTGTTCAGCTGCACATTTAATATTTTTGACTTAGGTTTGACTCTGTATCTCTCTTGTTTCTGCCACTGGTTGAAGTCAGATTCATGTACGAGGCTTTTCTTTGTTCCTGTGAATGTCGGAATGGATTAAGATCCCCTTATCCTTTACCCTGTTGCTGATTTTTCAAGTGAACAAAATGTATTTTTTGTTTGGTATCTTTCTACAGGCAAGAGCCCATCCTTAACGGACTACTATTTCTGGCCACACTTGAAAAGAGTTAAGGCCTGGGGAACAAGGGATCCAAAGCTGGACATTGATACAAAGAATTACCCCAAACTGGCAACTTGGTTTGAGGCAATGCTCAAAGTCCCTGCTGTCCAAGCAACAAATGAGGACACAAAGACACTCCTGCATTTTCTGGATACTGCAAAAGCCGGCAATCCCGACTATGACTGTGAAACACTGAAGTAAATCTGAATCAGTGAATTATTCTTCACATCTGACACATTAAATTTTAAAAGAACAAAACAAACTAAATAGCCTGTGCTCAGTTTTCAGTCCACTTCCCATCACAAATTTGGTGTAAGCCATTCAGAAACACCCCCCCCCCCCCCAACCAAAGATAATTTAATATGATATGGCACACAAACAATGTGCTCTATTTCAATCTAGTTTTGCCAAAAAGCTTTGATGAGCCACATAATTACATGTCTGTCTCAGGAATTAAGAACAACTGCCTGCTGGCTAATGGGTCTTGGTCAGAACCAAGTTTTTGTTAATTTAAAATCCAACCCAATCCAATATTTATGTATCAAGATTACTGTTAGTTAGAAGATCACTCTCACTTAGGAACTGTTGAATTTGGGAAGCAGTCTGAAGAGTGATGATCAACTTTACATTTTATACTTGAAAATTCTAGAAGCTACTAAATTAAATTGTGATTATGACTTATTATGAAGTGCTGATTTAGATTCTTTAATTCATTATTCTCTTGTTGACTTAACTTTCTACATACATGTATTTTGATCTGCAGTTGTAGTTTGGCTCTTCAGCCAGGCAAACTACTGGCAGAATACACCCCCGATACCTTTCTTACTAAACTGTATTACTTGCTGTGCTTGCCTGTCATTCTAGCAATTTGATACTGCATTTCTGATACATGTACAATTCATTGACAAGACATTACACTGATTTGGTCTGGGGACTGACACTAGTGACAGCATGAAATGCATTTAAAAAATCACCTGGTACTTCTTACTTCTGAGCTTGGTGATTTTTCTGCTTGGTTTTTTCATAACCTGATTTTTTAAATTTGTTTGTTTGTATTGTAATAAAACACATATTTTTCATATCTAAATGATTGTCTTGTCTGTTAACCTCTCTTTTTAAATAATCATTTCTTAGTACCAATGTAATCTTAACGAATTTAGACTTAGACGAGATAGATATATATATATACATGAGAACGTGTGCACCAGTGAAATGAAAATACATGTTGATCAAGGTCTCTTACTAATGTGGTCTGTCATTTCTACAACACAGAACAAACAGTATTTCAGGATCACATAAATTTACATAAGCGTACATTAAAGGGTAACAGAAAATCAGAATGAATACAGTTGTAAACTGAAATGGCCATACTCCCATCTCCTTGCATTTGATTGGTCAGGTCTTTAGGATAAGTTGAACAGTCAGTTAAGTTTAATTGGCAGTTTAACTCATCCAGTGAGAAATATCTAATGTACAGACACAATCTGCGGTAATTCAATGTGTGGTGTATAATGCTATCCTTGTTTGCATCAGTATAATTGAAACTCATTGCTCAAAGTAGAACAGATGAATCTAGATACAGAAAGGTCAGATTGCGTGACTTCCTAATTTTAAGATATTTTTTTTGTTTGTCTCCCGAGTCCTGTATGCAAGTTGTTTGACAAAGTTGTTGGGAGAATGCAAGTGTCAGTCAAATTTGAACAACAATAATACAGTGTACATATCATATATATCCATAACAAGATAATGATTTTTATTCTGGTTTTTCTTGCTTGTTAACATGAACTGCAATCAAATAAATTTCAATACATTAAAGATTAGTTCCTTGTTCTTTATGAGTGCACCACATGTATTTCGCTACACACAAAGAAGATGAGATTGTGTAAGACTAACAGAGCTGAAGTGCAGCCGCGTAGATGTGCAGTGGTATATAAAATATTAAAAGTAAAGGGCATTGTCAGTGATATGGAATAAATCAATGTAGGAGCATAGCAAAGGGTGGTGCAAGTATTATCAAGTTATACCTGTCTGCAGGAAAAAGAGAGTATGAGGTAATGATTCATGATTAAAGAAGCAGAATGTCAGGCAGATGAAGTGAGAAAATTTAACTGAAATGAGAGAGTATGACAGGTGGAAGAATTAAAAAAAAAAAAAATACAATGGTAAACAGTGTATATTATTATGGTGCATAACAATCATCACAAATCAAAAGGTCTTGGATCTCCAGAGCCACCACAAGCACAGCATTAGAATAAAATAAATGATGATGAAAGAAAATATTCTTTTCATTTGACAACACTATGGCAAACCAGTGGACTGGCCACAGAATCCAACAGTTTTCTTTCGGTTTAACCATAGGGTTATTTCAGTTTAGCGCTAGTTTGTTAATGATGATAAAGAGGAAAAAAATCAGGGATTCTTATTTTCCTTCAGTTTAGCGCTAGTTTCGTTTCAGCCATTTTTGGTTTAACTGCTCTCCACTGTATAAGACAGTGCAAAATCCCATTTTTGGGCTGCAAACAGTCATGTTCTTCCGCCTCAGCAGGTCTGTTTGGAATACCCACATAGCTGTATGCAATGTTTAAGAAATTACCACAGATAGCAAGAAATGGTGATAGGATTTATTATTTTGTGCTGGGCTTTTAAGTGGCCATATCCTTTGAGTGAAAATGGGCCCCCAAGGCTGACAATGTGACTGTTACAATATACTGTGTTTTGGTGACCTGCAGCCTGGCTCATATTCTCATAATCACTGGGCATTGCAGCTTAAGGCTCTCAAAACCCAGATGAAAGGCACACCCAACTAGACAAATTCTTCAGTGAGGGACATGTAAACCCATGCTCTAAAATGACAAACTGAACTTTCAGTTAGTTATGTGTATCAAGTGGAGAATACAAATACGAAACACTGCAATACATTTCAATGGTCACATAATGTACATCACCTATATTAGCATGATGTGCATATTGTCATCAGTTTTATTACACCAACTTTTATCCTGAAACCTGGCAGGATTTTTTTTTCTTTTCTGAAAAAATTATTTCCCATGTTCTTCTCAACACCCTGAATACAGGTCAGCCTTGTATAATGTGGGATAGATGGAAGAATTGGAAGAGGCTCAGCTCTTGACTTAAACTGACAGTGAGGTTTTATATGATGAAAATGTCACATCCGCACATTTCTAGTTTCAGCACTGGTACATGATAGATTTCAAACAATCACAACTTTTTAGGTACATGTGCAATTATGGGCTTAGGTCTTGTTTTGAACAGTATTTTCTTTTTGATGATGGCCTGGACATGGTAGCACACCTCTTTCTTGGATGAAGCAGCCTGAGAATCCACTGTACTATATGTGTCCTGGAGGTTACTAGCCTTTGCTGAGGTGTCATCATTAATCTCCATGGGAACAAAGGTACTGCTTTGGGCGTTGGAAGCTTTTGTAATCACAGCGAATGGCTTTTCTAAAGAGATGACTTTACCGTGGAGGATATGGTGACCAATTATCAACACTGGTGCATCCTGCCGGAATGAAAACAAAAGAGCAGCATGAAGAATCCATACACAAAATATAACCATATATGAACATTAATGAAATCTAGGAGTGACTGTTTCCATATGTCCTCTGCTGGACCCAAAGAATGAGGACCTTGTGATTTTTATGTCTGATATGCATTAATATGTAACAAAACTGTTTCAACAGCTGACTATTCAAGATAAACACACATTCTTCTTATGCGCCAAAGAAGTAGGTTCACTGACAAACATACAAGTATTTTGTATATTTCCAACCCCCCCAATAATACAGATATTAGGTTTAACTCTTCGATTCACCATTGGTATTAAAAATGTTGCATCCCCAAATGTTGAAAGGTGGGGCAAACCCCCTCAAGTATGGATAATAAATGGCAATACATGTAAGTAGGTTTAAGAGTCAAAATGTAGGCTTACAGAATACCACTGCTGAAGCATGTGAATGACCTGGCTTAGGTATAAAACTCGGAACATTTTTAATGGAATCATCATATATATAATTATATATATATAAAATATACATTTGACAAGAAATGCCAACTTGTAAAACAACATCTCTCTATAAACAATTCAATTAAGCACATTACGGGAACAGAGCTGTTTGTTGGAAACAGTACAAAATCTACATATATACATGTATGAAAATTAATCTAATTCAACACAACATTATTTGTTATCAACCAACCTTATGAGTGAAGTGTAAATCGCCAATGAATTTTCCACTCAGCGGAACTGGATGCCTGGTCTCCAGATGTCCCTGAAGCTCAACTATAGCCCATTCTTCACACTTGGTTTCTGGATTAGGTCTGAAAATACAGAAAAATATATTTTACACTGTAGTAATGCAAAAAATGCCTAAATTATAATGCAGTCATTCGAAAAAGATAATCTCAGAGGGGAGTGCAATGACTGTTACATGAATGTTAATGTTGGAAAAAGAATTTGGGAGGACTTCTGAATGCGTCTCATGGCTAGATTTTCTTACAGTAATGAAAAATGCCAAATGGCAGCAGTATATGGATGCCCCCAAGATCATGACTTTAGGAGCGGCCGTGCCAGGGAGGTCACAGGTGGGCAAAAATCCTGACAAGTTAGTCCTCTATAGAGATGTTTTTATAGTTAACAAACAGCTGCAATTAACTGCTGAGCACATCAAAATGTGCAACTTGGCAATACATGTACTCATGGAATGACATGCAATTTGGAAGTCTTTCCAGGAATTTAGCAATTTATCCAATTTTATTATCAAACAGCACCTCTGCCAGCATCCCTTCATCAATCAGACGAAGATTTGTAAAGGATTTCCATACGGGCGGCTTCCCTACATCAAACTGATGTCAGTGCAATGCCATAACTAGCAGACCTACGTTGGAAAAATGTCATTCCTAAGTCCAAATGCAATGTCCATCCTAAATGTAAGATTTCCGTAGGATTGCTGACCGGGGCCTTAAATTCAATTCAGAAATGACCAAAAGCAATACAGGGAATCATATACATGTATCAACAATATTCAACTATTCAAAGTATATTTCTACTTTGTATTACAGCCTGGGGAGGAAATGCAAAGGAGCACGACAAGAACAAAATTAACAACTTTATTTTCAAAAAAGCTTGCTATCTAACTAACAGTGAATACCTGAACTTTAATGAGTTATTTATGCATTTGTGCAAACAAAACTAAAATCAATTCTAAATGATTGCTCCCACCCCTTGTTCCATCAGATAGTCCGATCCCAAAGAAGTGGACGAATATTGTATCCAAAGGCAAATAGAGAGCGCTACAGACGATCTTTTTTGCCATCCGCAATTCAAAGCAGTAGTGTTTCCTGATGTAGAATGCTGTTGTTAGTTTTCCTATTGAATTGTTATGACTCTGTGTGTGTGTGTGTGTGTGTGTGTGTGTGAGAGAGAGAGAGAGAGAGAGAGAAATGTTCTTATTTGCTGGTAATGTTGTGTGTGCGGTATGCTTTAAAGACCTGTAGGTCTTATTCTTAGACATTGTATTTACTGTTGCACTGTTACTGATGCTGTGACAACAAATTTCCTGGCAACAGGATACAAAAGTTATCTTATCTATATCACATTATTCCTGTTGGGGCAAAAACTCTCTCACCCTCATATATCTTCAGGAAAAGTGAGTTTTCAGTGGGATGTCTTATTGTTTAAAAAACACAATATTATTATGCACCTCTGATGTACCACTACACAAACAGTGGAGTGCATGTAACAACTTTGGTCATTCGAATTTCTGCTAAATCAAGGAGATTTTGAAACGAGTTTTTTTCTTCTTCTTTATCTCTATTAAATATTTACTGTCAATTCAAGTTCAAACCGGCCAAATTCTGATAAATCAAGCTGATTGCCCATGCTCATCCTCAGTATGTTCTACTGATTTCCAACCCCATAAAACCCAGTTTCCGCAAATACGCTGACACAGGCCTGTTCAGTAGTTCAACAACTCTTTACTCTTTGCAGCGATTGAGGGGGAAGAGTAGATGCCAAAAATGATGCAATGGGTAGGCTGTAGAGCCTTCTTCTTACATGTCTGTCCGACCAAGTAAGAAACATGCCATAGAAGGTGGCAGGGATACCGGTGGGATAAAATTTCTCCTCGGATTTTTTTTATCCACCGACATAAATTCTGTATTCGCTAGTGATTTCCCCTGATTCGAACTTTTCTCCGTCTTCCTCCTTTGTTCCGTTCATCCTGATCAATGTTTGTATTGCGCACGTCTTGAAAACGATGGCATGATTGAAACTGGAGAGATTTTTCTGAATAAAAATGGAAGTTTATTGATTAAAATGGATACATATGAAGGTTCAGTCAGGTCTTATCCGTAGATCCGGTTTCTTGGTTTAGTTTTGCTTATTTAGTAAGAATTCCTGTCACAAATCCCAGACTGGGAGATGTAATAAGTTATGACAGGACAACAATCACGAACGAACACGTTTAACACTTAACAGAACAACCCCTCAGACTCACACATTTATTAAACATAATTATACAGATAATAGCGCAATTACATACATTATATTATTGAAATTAACTGCCGTACAACGGCCTTATTCTCACATGCACTCTTCCTCGGATCCACAACCCGGTAGTTACTTCCTAAAGGCACTTCGGCCTCAGCCCCTCCCCTCAGGGTCTTAATAGCACATTAATAATTCACTGGCACCGCAGTCTCTCAATATCACCTTCCTATTGCCATACACCTTAGCATTCCACTAGCACCTCCGCAGGGCAATAGCACATTATCATTTCAATAGCCCATCAACATGGCAATAGCACATTATCATTTCAATAGCCCATCAACATGGCAATAGTACATTATCACATTCACGCTCATATCTACGTCCCTGTCCGTGGCCTGACTGCCACGACTTTATGTGCCTCTACTGTCCTGCACCGACAGCCTCAATTCTGGCCTATGTGTGGCCTCCGGCCCTATGCTGGCCTATCCCCTGTGCTCACCGAGGCGGCTCTTTAGCCCGTCCCCGACACCAGTCATCACTGGAAAAAACACTCATCCGTCTTCCGACTGCTCCCCTTATGTTCGCCCGCTGGGCTCTTACTAGCGTCCGTTCTCTTTGGACTATCTCTGTGCAGTGAACTGGTAAACACACTGATCTCACCCCGTTTAATCCTTACTCACCCCCTTTCACGTTTTTCCCTACTTGTCTGCCGTGAGCCCTTCTTACTATACACCCGCTCTGTAGCAATCCCCTTAATTGCACTCACTCCACTCGTGACAATTCCCTCACGGCTCTCTTGGGTTCTCAGTAGCGTAGTGGTTAGCATCTTTGCCTGTCAGTCAGGGGGGCCGCGGTTCGATTCTCAGCAGGGCAGTTTAAAAAAAAAAAAAAAAAAATTTTAAGTCTTTTTATTAGGAATCACTTTTTAAAAAAATCTAAGAACAATAACAACTAGGGAATAAATCCTGTTTTTTTTTTTTTGGCTATGGCTATACTCCGGTCCCGGACTGGCGAATAGCCAAATGCCTATACTCCAGTCCCGGACTTGTGTGTACATCGATCGCTAATGGCTACCCCAGCCCCTTTTCGCCTGATTAGTCAATCTGACTACAGCCCACTGATACAAACTGACTTGACCCTCATGCCCCCCAGGTCCAACAAAACATGTAGATCTAGATCTATCAACATCCATGCCGCCATTCGAATGTTTGTTTTCTTACCCTAGCCTAACTTGGTGTTGAAAGACAGCTTTTCATTGGTACGGGGCTGGAGTATAGCCATTTGGCTATTCGTCGGGGGGACCGGAGTATAGTCATTCCGTTTTTTTTTTTTTTGGTATCTTCACCTGTCATACACACTATAGGGGACAGTGGTTCGATTCTCAGCAGGGTAGTCTTTTCTTCTTTTCTTATAAAGTCTTTTTATCAGCAATCAATCTGTTTGTTTTTTTAAATCCAACATTAGGGAATAAATCCAGTATCCAGTTCGTTTGTTTTTTTTTTGTTGTAATTTGTCAACACCAATTAGATCTAGATCTAGATCTAGATTCTATACCTGCAGATAAATCCGAGCTTTAGCCTATCGGCTGATAAATCGGGAGGAGTACCTTACTCGAGCGCCACTTTCACTGTTATCAATTTAAACACATGGAATGGTCAGATGGACCTGGGGGCGTGAGGGTCTAGTCAGTTTGTATCAATGGGCGGTAGTCAGATTGACTAATCAGGCAAAACGGGGCTGGGGTAGTTGTGTTTAGTTAGTTTCTGGTCTTTGGCGCTCGAGTACGGAACTCCTTCCGATAAATCTGGGCCATATCCGCCAACATTATCGGCGGACCTAGGCAATATCCGCCGATAATGTTGGCGGATCATAATGGCAGTCTTACTAATTTTGTTTGTTTACTCACATCTTCACAGCAATCTGAACCATACTTATGTATTGATGACTTCTCGAACTGAACGGAAGGCTTTCACTGCGACTAAAGGCCTAGGTCTAGATCTAGATCTCTTTGTTAACACCGAAAATTTATCTCTACGAACTACGACATGTACTTCGTCAAAGATCCCATGATTAGATTCTTTAAAGTCACAACTCAGAAGATCAGCTGCGACTAATGCCTAGTTTCGTTTTCACGGCTTTGGCGCGGAATCTTTGTTTTTCCTTTCGTCAGGAACGACCAATGAAATGTCACCAATGATTGTCTCCACCTGATCCGGAAGGAAGTCAAGTTTGTTTCGAAGAAATTGAAGATGGCTTCACAGCAGAAAGGAGCCGGGCTTGATAAAAATAACAAATACGACCGCCAGTTAAGGTAAATCATAATAATAGCTAGTCCAAAATGCCCGCCGCGATTGCCGCGGCAGCGACTTTCGGCGCTTTTTCGGTTGTTCCCACCCCTCCTTAGTTAACGGAAGGACTTCCGAATGCGTTCCATAGTCCTAGTGAAAACAATACATAGCTACCCCGGCGGCTCACCCTGATATGTCAATCTGACTACTGCCCAGACAAACATCGGCCTACGGCCTCGATGATACAAACTGACTAGACCCTCACGTCGTTACATATCAATCTGACAATGGACTAATATAGCCTAGGTATGTTGGGGTGGGAACAACCGAAAAAGCGCCGAATTTCAGCTAAAAGTAAAACCGACTGTTTTTGTCGTTCTGTGGTCCGTTTGTTCAAGTATTGCTTGTGTAGTGTTTGGTATGAATTAAATAGGCTAATAGTAATAATAATAATAATGAAGATCATTTATATAGCGCCTAATCCAAACGAGTTTGCTCTAGGCGCTTTACAGAAAGTCTTGTTCTCTTGATTTGCATCTCTCTCACTCTCTCTTTCTTTCTCTCACTCTCTCTATCTCTCTCTATCTCAGAGCAAATTGTAACGCAGCCTGTTAGGCGCAGTTCACAACTCACAACAGTTCACAGCTCACAACTTGTATTCTAAAGTATTATAATATTATTTGAATATATATTATATAATATTTATTTAATAATGAATTATAAATTTTCTTTGGTGATATGGGGGGGGGGGGGTGATAGGGATAGATTTTAATCTATTAATGACCTGAATCTCATCTTCTTTCTAATGATGTTTGTTTGAATTCAATGCCCCCTTAATTAGAGTTTTGGTGAATCAATCAATAATGTCTCCAAATCGCATTTTTCGCGGAACGGACGGCTGAATTTTGGACCCCATCTCTCTTAACGGGGAAGTGCGTTTTCGCTGTCGCAGCAAATATTCCACATTTGGTAAGGTTAGCTGCAGAATTGAATGCGCAATAGTTTCATATAGGCTATAACTTTCCACGGGTTTCATTTTGTGTAAGTGTTGTAAAATTTGAGATTTCCAAGAAAAAATCGAAAAATCCGTACCTTTTTCTGTTAAAACATGACGCAAGTTACACCAATAGAAAGCTCTATTTTTCTTTGCTTTGGTATGAAAATTCGAAACATCACTGTGCTATGATGCCCGAGCGCGTAGCATCTAAAACCCCTAACCAAACTTTGTAACGTGAGCCACGGATCAGTGCGTGAGGGAGTGAAGTAGGTCTAGATCTAGATCTAGATCTAGTATAGCTGGAAGGACCAGTTGACCGTTTTATTGAATACGTTCCCCCTGCCATGGATTTGAAGGCCATTGTTGATAAGTTGACTGTCTATACTTTCCACTGACAACACATTTGTATATAAAAAATCAGAATGCATATAAATGTAAGTTAATTCCGATTGCATTGTCACGATTGGGCAAGTTTGAGATCCTAAAGCCCAATTCGACTGAGGTCAATGTCGGGCTGACACTTCAAGATCGTCTGTATAATATATTGCCTTCTCTCAAATCGTAGACATTTAATGAATTTGTATGGCAAATAGATTGCTCTAAATCAATAGAATTCTTCTTTCTGAGCACAGGGATATATTTAGTTTTTGTGTGGGGTTATTAGCTGATTTTTTAATGAATTTTTGAAGATTGCAAAATTGTGGGACGTAATGGAATTTTTATGCTGCTTGTTAGTAGATCAAAATGGTTAACATTTTGCAAGTAATTCAAGTTTTAACATATATATAGAATGAATGTGCCATTGAATTCTTAGCACATACATGTGCAATTTTGACAGCTACATGGGTTTGCACTGATTTTATATGATTTTTCGAAGTTGGTCTGAGTTTTTGTTTTTATACTAAACTTATTGTAATTGTCACTTTGTAAAATCAGGTTTTTATTCAGTTTAGACATATTTGTTTGCTCTAAATCAATAGAACTCTTCTTTCTGAGCACAGTGATGTATTTGTTTCTTGTAGTTGTATGAGGTCATTGGTTGATTTTTTATGAATATTTGAAGGTTGCAAAAATTTCACTTTTTTACCTCTGTTGTAAAAATGTGTGAAATGTGATTGCATGGCACATTTGATGTTATAAACAACACTTTTGCAGTTACCTGAAGTCCCTGAAAAAAATTGAGGTTGTTATCCATGTGCATGACTCTGTGTTTACCAAGTTTGGATGATTAGTGATGATAACTTTGAGAGATATGACGCCATAAACATGCCCTCTCATCATGTTGGGCAAAATGGTCATTTTCTCAAAATTTCAGAGTGGCATAACTTCTGTAAATACTAAGCTAGAGCCAAAAGTTTGGTATCAAACTTCTTGGAATTAAAAGTTCTACTCACTTAGACAGTGAATACTGAAAGAATGGATATTTTGACTTTCAAAATTTATTTTGGACTAGCTAATAATACAGTATAAAGCCTTATCATAAGCTTGCTAAAAAAGTCTGGTAAAATTTTTGGGAGGACTTCCGAATGCGTTCCATAGCCCGGGTGAAAACAGTACATAGCTACCCCGGAGGCTTTCCTTGATATGTCAATCTGACTACTGCCCAGACGAACATCGGCCTACAGCCTCGATGATACAAACTGACTAGACCCTCACGTCGTTACATATTAATCTGACAATGCCTATGCACTTGTCAAGTTATGGAACGCATTCGGGAGTCCTCCCAAATTTTTCAGGACATCTGGAATATGGGAGCAATAGATCCGCATGTAATCTGATGATATATATATTCTAGATGTGGACTAGATCTGGAGCTTGCCCTTTCTAAGTTTCTTTAAATTATTTAATAAACTGCTCTGTAACCGGTTGGAAATTAAAAGCCTGGTTTTCTTGCCTGAACTTGAATATTTCATTTGAATAGAACAATGTCTGGGAAACTTTTTTCATACCTCCCTAAACAAGAGAACGACCCTCTTTCATACTCGGTCCAAAAACACACCACTAGTGGTGACCTATTTCAGACCCATGGAAATGTGCCCGAGTGTCATTGCTAAATAGTGTGTGGCATTTTCATTACTAAGTATCAATTACTTTGATTACCAAAAGCCACCCCTAGCCCTTTGTTAAAATCACCTATAGAAATCAATACTAAGTAATGAAAATGCTGAACACAAATTGGAGGGCTAAATTGCACTTTTACCTCTTTTAGTTAGTTTCCCACTGCCTGTGAACTTTTCTGAGATTATACAATAATGGATTATGTGGTGGAGGCCCAAATCAGTGATTGCACCATAATTTTTGTCTCAGCATCATTAAATTAGTGCACTGTAACTGCATTAAAAAAGAATTGTTGCTCTACATTATGATTATGCAACATTTTGACTAGTCTGAGAGTATGAACTGAAAAACAAGTAAACAGGATGGGAATTGTAGTAGTTGTTCCTAATAGTAGAGGGGCTAAATAATTTTCTGCCACTAAGGATTCTTCATGCATCTTATTTACTTAGATTAGTAGTCTTTACAGTCTATTATCTCATTTCCAGATTGTGGGGAGATCATGGACAATCGGCCCTTGAAACAGCACGTGTTTGCCTCATCAATGCATCAGCCACAGGCACAGAAATTCTGAAAAATCTTATTTTACCAGGTGAAATGTTGGGCCTTGCGAAATGGCAACCAAAGTAGTTTTCATGAATCAGCCCAGGTTTGGGTTTTGGAGCAATACGTAATTATAAAGACAAGTATGAAGTGGATCCAGTGAATTGTAGGCAGTTGCAATAGACAGAGAGTTAGGAAGACTGTAGTTTGCTCAGATGACTGCAAAACCCTCATTTTTACAAGATGCTCAGTTTTGAAACATTGCACTTAATTCAACAGTTTAAAGAGAATAAGATGGCTGTTTTCTGAATAATGGCATGGAAATAAGTATTTTTAATTTTAATGCAGCTTTTTGGATCATAATTATAAGTTGGAAATTGTCACTCTTTCGATTATCAAATAAATGTTCTAGAAGTCTTGGGATGCAGAGGTACTTCCTAGTTACATGATTGCATTTTTGATACACATTATTAACTAGGTTTTCACAACCACTTCCATTGAAACATGACTTTCTGTCGGTAACAATTATATTATTGTCTGATCAGGTATTGGCTCTTTCACAATTGTGGATGGTCATAAAGTTCAAGGCGAGGATGTTGGAAATAAGTAAGTGATAGAAAACATAATATATTGAAAAGTTATCAATATATGCTCATGTCTCAAGGATTTAGAGTTGTCTTCTTTAACTCTTCCATGTTTAACCTGGCCGAACCCGGCCTTTAAATATGGCCTCCGATTTGTTTAACCCGGCCGAATCCGGCTTTGTCTATAACGCCGCCATGTGTTCAACCCGGCCATATCTGGCCGGCCAGTGTACCCCCGTTTTGTATATATATAATTTTGAGAGGAAGAACAGTGTATGAATAGCTATAAATAGTAAATGATATCACCAGGTAATCTTCAGATGCCCACTGACCCAGTTTGAACCGTAAAGCTTGGGTTAGGTCTACAAGTAATGTATTGTATTAAACATGGTCATCCAACAGGCCTGTCCCTCCCTCTAAGCCTACATCATGCATTGATCGGCACACTGTTGTAGTACATAGTACATGCATGTACTAGTGTGGTGCCTTTATGTGGGTAGTGTTGTATGCTTTGATAACAAATGGGATGGGGTGTGATAGTGTGTATTACATGTATTGTCCGTCTGTCTCAGAGGTAGTGTCATACATCTCCGTTCAGCATTTCACGTTCACAAAACCACCAAGCACATTTCGGCATTCCGATGTAAATAGGTTCATCTTTTAGGTCATTCATTTCTCAATATGTATGCCAAAATTCATTATCATAGATGCGACATGGGGGCTACAATTTCCAATTTAGTGAAGGCGCGCAGCAGCGGTGGCCATAGGGCTGAAAAATGTAAACAAATCAGGGCGGCCGCGTAGCCAGGAAGTCGGCCATCAGAGTGCTTCACAGGTAGCCAGAATAGAAACACGAAAGGGTTAAGAAGCAGTTAACACCATTGAGAATGTTCCTTGTCAGGAAAGGCTGTTTGAATTGAATTTCAGAAATCCTAACACTATTGCAGGTCACAACGGTTCAACATCATAGTAATATAATTATTAAATATCAGTCTTAAGGAATTGGTGTAGGCATGTCACACATAACTTTTTAATATGGAAATGAAAACATTCATTTGATGGCATCCCTTAATAATGCCTTTTTAAGTTTGTTAGGAGTGATTTGGACTCTTGCAGGTGTTTTTTATTGGAGCATTCTGCTTCAGCAATTGTTGTATGCTTGGTAGAATTTTATTTTGCAACAACTGAAGTGCATGGGTAAAAGTGACAGAAGGTTGAGAAGAAAACAATAAGCATTCCTGATCTTAGAATTCTGTGCTATTGTACTATTGAATTGCAACCCAAATTTATTATATTTGCTCTGTTTCATTTTTCAGTTTCTTCCTTACTGTGGACTCCATTGGAAAGGTATGAAATTTGAACTATTGTGGTCTTTTTTTTTGTATTTGAAAGATTTATATAGGAAGAAAAATTTCATGAAGAAACAAGGAATAAAAAAGATGTTCTTGTATTGTTAATCTCATTGATTCATTGGTAAGCCTACTGACAGCAATGCCATAATAAAGCACATCTGAACATGATGAAGGAAATGCTTGCAAACTTTCATTAATCTCACATAATCAGAAATAAAATCATAAGTTGCTGCAGTCATTTAAATATATTTCCAGCCACAAACTCACGCTGCTATGGATGTCAACATGAGTAATCATTAATTAATGCATTTGGCAGTTTAACACATTGTACATCTGATTATTTTATCTTCCTCATGTAGCCATTTATAACAGACTACTCTTTAATAATTTTGAAATCAACCTTCAGTGTTGGACTGGCTTATTGGCAGGTGTCCATGTGTTTCCCACCAAATATTTAAAATTGAAGATAATTAAATTTAGTTTCGGAAACATCATTAATCTATCCTTTATATTTTCTAAACCGAGTACACTGTAGTGACTGTAGTTGCATCAGGTTTTTTTATTTGAAGTTGTAATCATAAATCGGTGATGATTTTACTCATACCAACACCATTTATTACTAGTTTCTATGCAATTTTGACCATTTCACTAATTTCAGTCAAGAGCACAGATAAGCACAGAACTGCTGAGTGAACTTAATGAGGACGTATCAGGAGATTTTCTTGAAGAGGTATTACCCATGGTTGATATATTTCAGAATTCTGATAAATGTTGAATTCATTGCAATGGACTTATCCTGGGAGAAAAAGTTACAAATATATAGATTTGACTATTTCACCTATAAATTTTGAATGGCCTCTAGCATTTGTGTGTCACTGTAATTGAGAAAATGTTGTTTTGCCATGGATAGTGGCACTTGTAAATGTGAAAACAATCAATCTGTACAATTTCTGTAGAGGAAATGTGTATTTGGTCTGAGAATTCTGAGACTGAAAATTGTATTTGGTGCCATGAAATATAGATTGAGGAAGGGAATATGAAGCATTTTCTGTATGAGAGTGGATATGTTTGACAGAATGGAAGTGTATGATTTTGAAACAAAATTGGTCTTGTTTGAGACTTTTGTGCAGGGTTTATTTCTGTGTGTCACTATTTCATGTTATATCTTTTTACTTCAGAATGTAGATGACCTCCTTCAGAAGAATCCAGCATTTTTCACATCATTTACCACTGTGATAGCCACTCAGCTCCCTGAGAGGTAAGCATGGTTTAGGGTGATATCATTGAGGTAAACTGAAGAAAAATGTTGTCAGTTTCATGACATTTGCATTATCCATTCTTGTTGTTGATTATAAATTATTATGTCTAAAGCTTATGAGGTGTGGATGATTTTAAAAACAATATGCATTTTGAAGTCCTAATTTTTTCTTTTAATTAAAGGCAATGATGATTCAGTCAAGCTCAGTGCGTTACAAGATTTGGCGATAAGACTGGTTTTGAGGTGCAGATAGTCTTGAAAGTGCTCAGGGTAGTAATAAGGCAGGATAATGTAAACTTATAAAATATAGATGATGCAGGAAGTTGAGGAGAGCTGTGCAGTTATTTATTAAATATTTTGCGTGGTTTCCTGATGGAGGAAATTTATCACATAGGGACTAATCTTAAATCTTCTAGATTCATTAGTTATTGTGATATTGTTAAACTAGTTACCTGTTTGTTGTAGGCATTGGTGACATTGTTATTCAACAGTCAAAAACTACTGATGTTTGAGTTTCCTACTTTTTTCATCAGAACACTTTTGAATCTTGGTAAGGTTTTGTGGGAGATGAATGTGCCTTTACTTGTGTGCCGGTGCTATGGTTTCATTGGATATGTTCGTGTTGTGATCAAGGAGCACACAGGTAGGTCCTGCCGCATACTATGGTCCCTGTTTTGTCTGACAGTATTGATATCCAGAACAGAGAAAGGCATTTCTCTTTGAAAAATAGTATACAGGGCAGTTGTCGCGATGTGGGTCAAGGCACTCGACTGCAATTTCAAGAGGTCAAAACCCACACTAGGACGCACTCAACAACACTCACACCAAATCACCAAGAAACAATAAATAATTTGGGTTTTTTTTGTCAGACTTGCAGGGCCACAATATGTATTAATATATAATATAATATATGGAATGAAACTGCTATGACAAAATCAATGTTCAATTCGGAACAATCAGTTATTCTTCAACGGCTACAGTCATATGACTCGCCAGTTAAATATTTATGAGGGTTATTTAACTACAAATTACATTCCTCACTTCTTAACCCTCACCCTGCGCGGGGCGGCAATAGTCAGTATTGACTTGCAAGCGCTCACGCTGCTCGGGCGGCAAAAGTTGCCCAGGTCAAGCTGACCGCGCCACGCGCAAGCCCTATTTTCAGGTGTCGGGTCACTGACCTTTTTGAGACGTAACCACCGTGTTATTGTTCACTGTATCTCTTCTAAATCAAATGCATTGTGACATGGACATGTTAACCAGTGAACCACTGGTCGGAATCACAAAGACTAAGCTTTCAAAGACTCTCCCAACACTTTCAAAAGATGTAACATCGACATGCGAACTGTTGCTCAACAAATTTGCAATATTATCTCATTTTCTCACAAGCTGACCACCATCTGGAGTTGTCTGTATCTAAGAACCAATCAGAAACAAGCTCTGAAATAATCTTTGTCCCAAATGCCCACATTGGTTTATTAGTATGTGTCAATCAGGATGAAACCATTCGTGTAGGGCTTGGGAGGGCATGGCTAGTTATCAAGCTTCGTTCTCACGAAAACTACAGCTGTCAGCTTGGAATCATAAGTCAGATCATTGGTTAGAGACTGACAGAATAAGGTTTTGCTGGTTAATTTATTATCAAGCGTGACAAGGCATAGCAGCGAATGTTTTCATACTGATCAATAAAAATCGAACCACGTGGACAGCGTATGTGGTCATCGCATAGTGGCATGGGTCAGTGACCCCAGATAAGATTCTCTGTGAGTAAGGTCACTGACGGGGCAGCGGGCTTTACGGGTAGCGCGCGGGGTATGGGTTAATTAACAAATAAGCATGCTATCTCTTCACTCCTTCACTCATGCCAAATAAACTATAGCAGACAATCACGCTGCAATGACGGCGCTGCTTGGCGGTGGTTCTTGGTATCTTTCCTACAATGAATGGAACCTCCGCATTCCTGGGAGACAGAACAATAAGACAAAATGCATTACCATTGTCTCGGTCAGAGCCTTGTGGTTCTCGCTTTAGTGGACTAGGGTCCAATATACTAAGGCTTGGAGCTATCTCTGTCATTAGCTCCTAGTATGTATGGTATTATCAGACTGCTCATCTGCGTCTTGTTCTCACGTCTGGCCTGAGAACCCAAAAGCCGATCACTCCGCAAATGGATACAATATATCTGCATGTGGCAAGCCACAGAGGTTACAGGCTTACTTTTATACTTTGTTAGCTACCTGCAAACTACCGTCCAAATCCTTGGATTTGATTGGTGCCGCCATGCTCGCAGTATTAACATATTTCTGTAAGACAGTTACGGCCTTGCACTAAAGCAAGGTCGTCCTTTAATTAGGTTAATAAAAATTAAATCCAAAAATCTTATTAAATTGACTCTGCACAAAAAATTAACAACTCATGCTTTCACGAACTACTAAAGGTCAACAGTTACAACCACCTCTCACCCTGACACAACGCTATTAAATCACGGACTCAACCTGCTCTGTCATCCCTAGTTTACCTACATATTTTCCTTCTTAACTCCTTCTCTCCATCTACAGTTTCTATGTCGAAAAAAACATTACTCAAAACATGTTGCTCACGAGAACAGCTCAAGGACACTACACTACGACTAGGCAAATAAAACTCATTGAATTTAACCCGTGGTCTTGCACGGCATTTACAGTACTAACTCAGATCTTGACAGCAGTGGTTATTAGTTGGGGCAATTTTGAGGGGGGGGGTGTAATGGACAAATGAATGGGGGGCAATTTGGGGGGAACAAATTTTTCTGATAGTTTCGTGCAATTTCTTGGCCATACATTCTGCTCTTATTACCTTTAAATCCATATTATTATGTCTGTTTCTAGTCTGTCATCCAAGAAAAAGAAAAAATATGAAAATGCCTGTGAAGAAAATGCTGTTCCAACTCTTCAGCCATTCAATATTACCTCTAGACTAACCCAGCCCTAGCTCTAGGCTAACCCAGCCCATGCATGCCCTCATCGCAAGATCTGTGAATGCTCTGTACAAACAGGGGATAAGAGGAAATGTGAGGTCTAGGCTGGGTTATTGTCTAAAAAAGATTGAGAACTACTGGTCGGGGGTAGTGCATGCTGGTCATAACTTTTTAATTTTCTGTGTACCCTGTACTTATATGTTTCACTAAAGAAATAAGTATACTGTGTGTAAATTTTTCAGTGGTTGAGTCTCACCCAGATAACACTCATGAGGATTTGAGATTAGATCGACCTTTCAAGGGACTTCAAGAATACTGTGATTCGCTTGACCTGGAAAACATGAATAAAAAGGTGAGATTGGCCGCTCATTCGACAGAAAAAAAAAAAGTTCACTTTGTGTCACTAAATCACACTAAATGCTGATGTACACTCCTTGCCCTCTTTTTTTCTTTCTTGCTTTCTTTGTTAGCAGGGACAGCTTTGTTGCAAAAGAGTTAATTTGAGATGAACTTGGTGATATGACTTGCAAATCATCACTTGGTTGCTGTCTAAAGATGGCATTTCAGCAGAAATAGCTATAACATTAATGTCTTCAGATTAAACTTTGAAAAATGTGAGTTAAGAAGATATAACTGTCCTCTACTTATATTAGCATAGCTGCCAATCAGTCTGTATAAATATGTACTATGGGATTCCAATTATGCAAGTCCATTGTTGTTGGTGAAAAGAATGTATTGGAACAATTTCCTGATTTTTGTACATTATAAGAAAAAGAAAAAAAAAAGCTTTTATTTGTCAGCCAATAGGCTAAATGTAGTGATTGAACAGGCTGAACCGCAGGTACTGATCTAGTGTATTATGTTCTGTGTATTATACAAACTGCATTTACAATTGCTTTTGTAGTCATGCCCCAGTCCCCTCTATAATCTTGCACATGACAATCACATTCATGTCCATGTGTAAAGACTTTTCATACAAACTCATGTGTGGAAGCATGTGTAGGTTAGGTCATGCTGGTGTGCCGTAAATAAAGGTGGTCATTGAATTAGCATGGTGGACGCAGCTTGTGAAGAGACTTTATATTTGTGTTAGATTTTTCCAGTTTACAATCATCTTCGGTGGCACAATCTACATAGGCTGCCATTTAGAATCTACGTTTGAAAGTAAAACACTGCCTACTTCAATGACATCAGCACTGAAATTGAAGCATGTGAGCTGGTAAACAATAGAGCAAGGCGCGTTAGTTCAATCAACAATGCGGGCAAGGCTTATGAAGTGGTGTAATCACTATTATCTGTGATTCTGCTAATCTTCAATTCAAGGTCTGCTTCATATGGATTCATTATAGTTTATTCCTAACCGTGATCAGCAATCATGGATACATAAATGAAAGTCTTTACCATCCAAATTGGAAGCCGATGATCAGACTTTTATGGCATTGTATTCAGAGCGATTTCCTTTTATATCGTCAGTCCTTTTTAAATCCACTGTTTATTTTCCAGGAACATTCCCATACACCATGGCTGGTTATTCTATACAAATATCTTCAAATATGGGAAAATCAGGCAAGTTTTATGTTACAGAAAATCATTCATAGAGGTTTACAATTTACAGCATATGTGGGCATTTTTCAAATTTTAGGCAGAAAAGGCTGTTGTTATTGTCAAAAATTATACATCAACCTACAAAGCCCTGTCAGTTTGGGTAGTTAAAGGAACATCACAGCTTTCCTGATGTAGAATACTGAGGCTCAATTCCTTCAAGTTACTGCTGCACTCTATGTTGAAATTTGCTACCTACTTTTTAGACTCATTCCTGTAGCAACACTTTTAACAAGTCTCTGAAGGTGAATATGAGTCCAGTTCCTATAATTTTAAATTATGTTTTATATACATGTATTGATGGAAAGTATAAATAAACGCAGTTGGTTTCTTTATTGTGGTCTAATTATCACTTTGAAAGCCATTTTATTGATGTTAACGTCAAACACATTTTTTAGAATGAGTTTATCAATTTTGATAAGTTTTGCAAAAAAGGCACACAAAGAAAATCTAATCACTTGTTAACAATGGTGTGGATAGTACTTTAATTCACTAAAAGACTGAGATGGTAGCAACATTAATAACAAAATAATTGACGATTATTAGTTGTGTTACAGGAGTGAGTGAGGCGTTACAGGAGTGAGTCTACTAGTGCAAGTGTATTTATCACAGCAGTAGGATTAATTGACACATTTCAAAATTGTGAAATGAAAAATAAAATAACCAAAGAAGGAATACTGACGCATACAAATCAATTTATTGTCTTATGAATGTTATCCAAATTCTGTGTTTTCTTGACAAACGATGTTATGTTGAACTTTAATGTTTTCTGCAATGAGGAGGGACTTCGTTTTTGTTCTTGGAGAAAAGGGTTGTTTTGTCGGCGGGGTAGTTTCAGTGTGGCTCTTTCTAATCTCTTTCAAAAGGTATTGACACGTCTTTTGGAGATCTCCATCTTCCTTTCCAGGTCCACGATACAAATGTGTACTGTTTAAACGATTTATTTTCTTTTGCCATCACTCGCAATGATGTAACTTTCTGCAGTGACAATATACATGGTGATGAATGAGTGCTGGAATGTTCACAGTTTGCTGCTACCTCAGCTGCTGCACTTAGGGCTGTGCATAGTTTTGATTTGTGATATCTTTCCCTTCATGATCTGTGAGGAAGTCAAATAAAAAACACCATAAATAATAACGTCTTAAAGTTTTATGTGCAGTAAATGAGTAAGTTTTGATTAAATTTTCTATTTTTTATTTCGGAGGAGGGGGAGGTCAGTTTAATGCTCCAAACAACACAATTATGGTTAGCCTATACCATAGGCAGAGCATCTGACCCCCATCACAGTGTTAGGCGGTGACAAGAAACCCAGAAAAAGGAACAAACTAACTCAACCAGAATCAAACCTAACCTTTCACCTGCATGCCAAATTCATTATCCATTCAGCCACTGTGCCAGCCTTGACAGTGACAGTTTGTAGAGTATTAACGATAAACGTGAAGAAAAGGCAATGTCTAAACCTAACTTTAGTGTCTACACTGGCATGGATGTAAACAATCGATCCATTTGACTTGAACCTTTTTTAACATGGCTCACTCCTGTAACAAAAATGATCTAGATCTATCATCTAGTAGTAATAAACTGAAGATCATAAGAGATCTAGACTTGCAGATGCTACAATATGAAGTGAATAATGGATGTAAATAAACACAGTGCTTGTACTGTCATATTTTCACTGAAATTCCATTACTTCCTCCAGAAATCTCACTCCTGTAACAAAATTGCTTGTAACAGGAGTGAGATTCCGCACATGATGTTGTTTCATCTAAACTTTTAGGTTCAAACCAAGCCACATTGTGTTGACAGTGGATGTATCCACACTATCTCTTGTCATATGTGTACATTATTTATGAATATATCCTATTACAAAGGAAATAACAACAGTTACAGGAGTGAGTTCTATGTCTGCTACTCACCATTTTAATGCAAATACCATCAAGGCTTGGAATGCGATGAGAAGTCAGCCTCACAACAAGGCAGCCATTTGTTGTAATGGTACATCCACTTTTTTGTACAGTGGCCAAATTCTCAAATGACAATTAAGTCTGTACCAAATAAAAATGTTACGGGAGTGAGTCAGAAAGAGTAGACAAATATTAGCATCACAATTGCTGCGGCAGTTGCAAAGCTATCGTATAAAATCAGCCATAAAAATGTATTAACAAGTCTGTTCTTTCTAAATAATGAAAGAAATTAATATCAAATGATAAGCATTGTGTTCACAAACATTTGTAATTTCTATGTTGCACTGACCGACATGCAATTTCATAACTAAAATAATATAAAAAGTTGTCATTCTTAAGCAAATAAATGAATCCAGACAATTTTACATTTCTAAGCTGAGCATTGGATGTATATCACAAACAAACCATCAGAGTTTATGTTAGAAGTGTAAGTATGCACTTTTAACTCACTTGAGACTGGGTTTTTTTTGGCAAACATGCGCAGGAGACTGTTTTTTTGGGGGGTATTTTAAAAATACATAAAAACTCACCTAATTAAGATATTGTAATGAAATTTGAACACAAATAAGTTCAATTAAAGCATTATACACTATAAAAATTTCAATGTTTTATCTATTATGGTTTTGATTTTATAAATTTTTGAAAATCATGTCAAGTTTTGTTTTCTAGGAAATTTCGGAAATTGAGTGCGCCTGAGGCATGTACTCAGGGTCTAGATCATCACTCAGATCATATCTGACCAATTATCATCAAAAACTTCAAAAATATTGGTCTCTTTTCTTTTGCGTTTAGGGGAAAATATTTTGTTTCCAATAGCCAACTCAATATTTTTAGTTATTGCAGTTACTTACCTTGATTAATCATAGATCCAGAACTATAACTCCTACTTCCGCCAAACTCGGTATGAAACGAAACGAATGGCTCTACATGCATTAGAGATGTATCACGCAGGATTTGCATGCATAGCATAGGCGATATCGATTGAAAAAGTTGATCACGCAAGGGATGCGTGTTCCGTCCACAGCGGAAACGGACCGTCACTCAACTGTTGCGTGATCCGTCTCAAATGAGTTAAAGCCTTCTAGGGGTGGTGACAGGGATTTGGCTTAAATTTGAAAAATGCCCATATATGGGCTTGAATATAATTGTAAGGCAGTTTGTTTTTGATTCCATAGAAAATGTTTTTAGAGTCAACTGATATTTTGGAATATTTTGTTAATGTTTTTGGAATGTGAGTATTTAGATGTTTTCGAAAACAATGATACTTGGCTAATGTTTTTGGAATGTGAGTATTTAGATGTTTTAGAAAAGAACAAGCACAAACATGAAAGTTTGTAATTTTGATTTCCATTACAATTTATGTTTGACTCGCTGAAGAGATTAAAAATAAATTTAATTATAACCAAATATCTGGTCATATGTGAATCTTTTAGTGCCCCTGACTACCAGGATTTTCTTTCTTTGTGTCTTTTTTTTTTTTTAACCAGGCAGTGATTATTTAAACTTTCCAATTTTTAAATTTTTTTTTTTGGACAGCTCCTTAGATACTATGTAATTTTTCTAATGATTTTCACGTCAATTGTCGACATACAGGATGAAAGATTGAAAGAATAATTGAAGTGTTCATATTTCACACCTTCACAAGACGTCCAAAGTGCTGATGTGCTGTCTTTTCTGTCTGATGCTGTTTGCTGATAGATTTGGGTTGCTTCCAATAGGGTTTATGTCATTATTTTTTTTTCCAGCATGGAGGAAAAATGCCCAGCAATTACAAAGAGAAAAATGCTTTAAAGGAAATCATAAAACAAGGTAAGCAGTCCCTCTTTTGTGTGGTAGATTGTTTATACCGTTTTCTTTTTTCTCTTGTTGTTGAAACATGTGGAAAATTGAGTTACGTATCTGAAGTTGATTCATTCAATGTGGCTAGCTCAGTGATTGTGGAACCAAAAAAAAAAAAAAAATCACTTTAGCCGTATTTTTATTACACATTGTTCATGAAATAAATCATGAAATTAGCAAGAAATGGTGCTATTTAAGTCATTCAGCCAAGAATTTACGTGCTGACGGCACAAGCTAAGCATGGTATTACAATCAAACTGTAGAGAAATATCTCATTCATGACAAATTGAATTCCTTGGAAGATTATGACAGAATTATTGATTGTGTGTGTCTGCAAATCTGAGGTTTGTAGCTGTAGTTCAATGATTAGCTAATGTTTCACCCGTTCATGGCTAGGTGATGACGACTGTTGAATTGTTTCCAGTGCTGTAATGTATATTGACTGACTGTTGTCCCTGTTTGACAGCTTCTCTTTCAATATTTGTCTTTCAGGTATTAGGAAGAATGAAGATGGAGTACCAGAGGACGAAGAGAATTTTGATGAAGCTATCAAAAGTGTCAATTCCACTTTGCATTTCACAACCGTAAGTCCTGAAATCGTTTAAATTCATAGGATTTTATCTACTGATTTGGAAACTGCAGCATAAAATTGTCATAGGATGCGAAAAGAGCAAACTTTTGAGAAGCCGTATGTGCATGGCATATGTGGCTTTGATAGTGTGTTTAAAATGATAAAATATTGTAAAAGTTTTTGTGGCAAGAAAAAAAAGTTGTATTTTGCAAAGCCCCTTTTAGAAACAAACAACAATAACGACCATAAAATACAGTTAATACAGTTCTGTTGCTTGTATATGTTTGATTGCTTATTGCAATTAGAGATAAATTGATTGCTTGCTTATGATGGGAAGGCAAGTTATCGTAGGAGAATTATGTTGAGGCCCCATTTGATTTATCATACAAACAGTTGACATTGCTTAGCATGATGTCCCTAACATTGTACAACCCGCCAAATCGTGCTATGCATTTATTGAGTTACCTCATTTAGATATTCTGTGATGGGGGGGGGGGGGGGGGGGGCTATTTTTTATTTGTAGGACTATGTGTATTAGGGCATGAGAGGGGTTACTGTTTAAAAAATGTATACGTTCAAATTGATCATATACTATATGAAACATTTCTAAAAGAGAATATTCTGTTTTAATTATAACCAATACAGGCAAAAATACATTACTAGATCCATCTAAATGAAAATTGAAAGGCAACACAAAGATATCAAACCCAAGGAGACACTATACTTGTATTGCTGGATCCTGACCTTCCAACTGCATGTAGTACTAACAGGATATGGGGAGATTTTAAATAATCTGGGAGGTTACTGCAACATTTTAGAAATTCAGCACATACAAACATGCCATAACCATGTGTATACATGTCAAACATTTTCAACAGAGCTGAAGAAAACCTAAAGATAATTTTCACATTAATTCTTAAGCAGTCTGGTCAGCCCAATCTGGCATTTCAATGTCGTAATCAGAGTGTTATGTTAATGGACGCCTGGCACCTATTATGGACAAGTCTCCCTCCCTTCTTCACGCCCCCACTGGTCACATTCACATCATGTAAAGTCAAACCTAAACTAATACAGCAAACATCGCCTGTTTGTGGTGAGCGAGTGAGTAAGGTATTTGACACCTTCACAGACTTGCTGGAGCCAACTTTCTTGACTCCATGTCACGTGAAACGATTGAATCTCTGTTGCGTAGTTTAAAAAAAAAAAATTATGGCCCAGCGTGTTAACTCCACATGGGTAACCCATTTGCTCTTTCTGCCTATCGTAACCTCCGCCCCCAATGCCCACCCGAGTATAATCAGTGGCCATGTGCATTTTATGACATAATACTGCATTATTGGTCCACATGATGAATAACACATGGCAATGATAATGAGCTCGGCTGAGTGTTACTAACTGTTAGGGATCAGTGATGCTGCAGAATAAAATTTGTAAAATCCTACACTCATGGACAAAGCGACCACATTCAGTCACACACATGACGTCACGGGCGCATGCTGAGTAGGTGATATAACAAGTGTAAGCAAAGTGAGGCAGACACAGAACAATGGCAGGTACGAGCTGGTGTGAAATTTTAGCGATTACGAAAGATGACGACACGCATGCATTTGACCATGACACGGATTAGGAAAATCATGCTGAGCATTTTTTTCCTCTATCGGTGTTCAAAATGAGATGGTACAAAGAGTAAAGACACTCCAAGATGACATGCGAAGTGTTTTTTCCTTGTAGGAATGAGGCTTTGGGAAAGAGATAAAAGAAAAACATCGCGCAAAAACATCACGTAAAACGGCTTCATGGTATGTGGAGTCGACTGTATTCTCTTATTAATAATTTAATTCCCTTGATATTCGGGGCCCATTTTGTTACATGGAAGAGAGATGTAGTGCAAAAACCAGAATTGCCCTAAGATTGTGAAAATCTGGTTCTCTGTTTAGGGTATAATAATATAAATTATGTTTTATATTTGATGTTTTGATAGATTAGAATAGATGCATCTTTCTTGCCTCACAGGTCCCATCAGATATCAAGGCATTATTTGATGATCCTGCCTGTCTCAGCCTTAACTCAGACGTAAGTTGTCTATGATTCATAGAGTATTTAGCAGTTTATTTCTAAATTTCTGGTTTTTGTGATTACAGAGAAACTGCCCCCAACATTTACAATGAATTACTTTAAAGAAAAATTTTGTATTCTAACATGCTGCAATTAAAGAGGAGATTTAAAGAGAACTAAGTATGTATGCTCCTCAAAGAAAAACTGACATTTTTGGCACTAAAAAGAAAAAGAAAAAAAAATAATGACATGACTTTAGTCAGGTAAACATAGCATCTTATTTTCCTGTTTCAGAGTAAAAATTTCTGGGTCATGGTGAGAGCTCTGAAAGAATTTACAGAAAATGAAGGTGGAGGTAAGAAATACGAGATCAGGAAGTCCCCTGATTTTCATCACCAGAGGTGAAAATGTAGGGAATCAATTTCAGAGTCTTGTTTTTCAACTGATTACTATCATGCATCTTATACTTAAATCAAAGAGCTGCAATATCACAGAAACTGGGCCATAGTGAAGTCTGTATTTATTTATTTGTTTTATATTTGACAGTCTTCAGGGATGGGAATTCTCCACCAGTTACCTGATGAATGGGCCTGTAATTGTGGTGATGCAGTTGGCAATGATGCATCACATCAAAAGTTCAGGAACTTTCTCTGTTGGCAGTTCCCATCCCTGAATCTTGAGATTCGTCCTTAAGACTGATGTGCATTTAAAATTTTTATTCTGAAAATTAAATGCTGTTCTGAGAGATCTCACTTGTTTATCAGAGCTCAGAATGAATTTCTGTTTGTTTCGTGATAAATTTAGGAGCCTTTCAGATCAAATGTTTTTACTGCAGGTTTTCTGCCACTGCGAGGCATTATCCCTGATATGACTGCAGATTCGGAACGTTACATCCAGTTACAGTCAGTTTACAGAGAACAGGCAGAAATTGATGCAATGTCCATGGCTGGCCATGTTCATGCTTTGCTGCACAATATTGGAAGGGTAGGTTTGAACATTGCTTTTTCTTTCTTAACACTTCTATCTCACATGTGATCAAAATTTTTAAAGTTTTAACAAGTAGCAGTGACAAACAAAAATTATACAATTATGCTGTGTGTCAGGTAACCAGAAAGGGAGAAAGAAATGGATAAGAAAACTGATTTACTGCAATCATGACATGAACTGAAATTTTTACATGAAACTTATAGATGTTGTGCTGTGTGTCAGTTCAAATTTCATAAGTGTGCACATCAAAATAAAACTTTTTTTGTCCTTATTTGTCATGTTATCATTTTGATTATCAAGAAAATATCTTTTGATAATTGAAATGATTGTAATGATTCTCATTATTATTTTTGTTCTTTAGCGAGGTGATATCACGAAATCAGTACTGTGTTGCAACCAAATAAGTTAGGTTGAGCAAATTGTTGTCTGGGATAAAAGTTATCATCCTGTTGTTAATAGGAAACAATAGCAGCCATAATATTCTGACTCGACAAATATCGAAAAGTCTGCATATGAGCCCAACCTTCATTTCGCTCAATATTTTCAACTTGGGCAGTAGCGACATCTTACTGATTTTGTGCTGTTGCCTCACGTTTGGTGTATTTGATTTGGAATAGTGATTATAGTTTATGAACTATTACTTGAACATTTCCAAAATGTACATATAAATATGACCAACCCCATTCTCCATCTTTAACCTGTACTGTTATGTTCTGGAGATCATGTTTTTATCCCAAACTAATCTCCTCTTGAAGTCTAACACCTGTACAAATATGTGGAAAGAGGGAAAAAATCAGATGGAAGAGGAGAAACTTGAAACCTGAATTGCATGTTTGTATGTTGGTATTGTCATGGTCCTTTGAAGGCAGATAAAATCTGAGGAGCTGAATCTTCATAAAGATTTGTAACTCAGTTTACCAGTTATGACTGACTTGTAATGTACTTGATAGAGAGCTGACCCAGTTGTTTTTGAAAACTCATGAGACTTAACAGATATAACTTTGAGGAGAATTCAGCTGTAATCAAGAGTATTGTCATCTTGTGGTATTAATTCCCGCAGCAAAATGCTGTGCATGTTTTGTCATACATGCAACATATGAGACTTGATTTACAAATGACAGAATAAGGGAAAAAGGTAAATTCACAAAACATTCAGCTGTATGTATATTATCTTTTTCAAGAAAATGATGCCATTTGTGCGGTAAATAAATAATAGATGCCTAGACCTCATCTTGAGTAGAGGATATTGTGATGTTTTTGACTGTCCTTTTTCATATAGGATGAACCTCTCAATCCCACTAGGACTTCAAAGGTTAGACCTGTTGTTGATCCAAATGCATTTTGTTTGCCCCTCAATAAGAACTACTTATTATAATAAGGGAATCGCTATTGCCTCTTGTTCTATTGTTGAGTTCTACACCTCGAAAGGGTATTTCGGATAAGAATGGGTACAGAATAGGAAATAATGATAGATATAAAAAAAAGAAGGAACAAAATTCTCTTAAGAATCAAGTTCTTAGACAAATGAAAAGTGAATGGCTTTGTGTTTGAATCATATTTTGAATGATGTACTTTAATTTAAGTTAAATCAGAACTAATTTTAAAGTAAATGTTGGACAAAAATCATCAGTTTATAAATATCCTTGTAAAGAATACTGCCTATTGCAGTTGTTTGGTCACAGGTGTAGGTGAACGTTTGAATTTCCTCGAGGGAATCACCCAAAAAATGCTTATTGAATGCTAGATTATCAATGAATTATTCATTCTGTTCTTGTAGGGACATTTGATGAAAGCTGATATTTTATCAGTCATGTTGTGAAATATCTTCAAGATTTGATTTAATTGCAGAACGTTTACATAAATCATGTAAAAAGTTTTGTCAGAACTGTTGGTGGTAAATGATTTGATTGTACTGTGAAAACGTTTTAAAATTTGTACTGAATGTGTTACTCATAATTTCATTAGAGCCAAATTTTGGAGAATTTTACTCTTAGACTGAGCTGGTGAGTTAAAATGGGAGATAATTTTCATAAAATCTATTGGCTCGTGTCTGTTGTTTATGAAAATGAGTGACTAGTTTTCACATTTTGCACTCTTATCCGAAGTAACCTTTTTAGTAGCGCTTACTTGTTGACTCACAGACCACAAGTATTTTCGTATTTTCTTGTTTATTTTTCATTACGCCTGGCAGGATTTTGCTCACCTTGCCAAATGTTGAGTTTGCTTGGCATAACACTGGACAAAATGTAGGTGTTCATTAAAAAAAAAAACACAAAAAAAAAACACATCAACACTTTTTCCTCCAGTCATTGGTAAGCAAGTGATTACACTGGTATTTGTAAGAGAAGTTTAGTTACAGTGCAAGATGAGATTCAGGTTTGTTAATGAAAATACTTGTAGGTTACAGGTTATCTCTATCAAAAATAGCTGTTGACTAATTTTTAATTTCACACGGTTTCTCAGCAATGAAAACTGAAAAGCTTTTGAAAGATTTCAAATTGTGCTTGAGACTTTTTTTTTTTTTCAACAATAGATGTAGTATCCTGAAAAGTCTTCATTCTGTTTAACATAGCTTAAGTCTTAAGAACTGATCATGGTGAGATAAACATTGCAGGTACCATTCACTAATGATGGAGATTGGTTATTGGACTGTGGTCTGGGGGTTAGCACTCCACATTTTAGTGCAACTCCATTTCATTCTGAACTTGTGGTGCCATGGCAGAAAACAAAATGTATCCAGGATAAGCTGACCAGCTGTGTAATAATGTGAATGTGCTGGTCAAAGATGTGAAAAGTTGACATTATCAACTTACATCTGCTGTATATATATGTCCACTAAAGACGTTTGTTTTATTTCCTGACCAAAAGAGATAATGAAGATATTTGTCTCATAGTTGTAGAGGGGTATGAGAATTAGTTAGATTTTACAAGTGGGATGAAAAAAAATCAGGTTTTTAGTAAACTTGATGTATTCAGTTGAAAACTACTCTTATCACTGGTGACCAGCCACAAACCAGAGTTGTGGCTTTATTTGCTACACAAGCTAGCTTTAGACATATGCATTCATGATAATGAATTTCTGTTGGAAGGCTTAGTGTACATTAGCTGTGAAATTACGAAGTTAGACTCTCTCACTGTTTGAGTGAAATAGCTGGAACATATGCTGTCAGTGTGGTATCAGATTGACTTTATTCATAACCAGCTGTTTAGCCTGGTCAGTTCAAGTTTACATGTTACCTTTTATTCTATCAATGTTTGAAGCTACTGTAGTGTGAAAAAGACTTTCTGCCATATGTCATCACAGGTATCTGAACCTTAAATGAAAAAGTGTATAACACTGATTCATCATTACCACAGTGAATTCAGCACACAGATGATCTTTCATATCCTGGATTTTTCACTATTGGAGACTTGTAGCCATAAACCACTAGCACATAATCCCTTTACCTGCATGTGTAAACTCAGACCATTTCACCTTGCAATGTACCTTAAAATCAACATTATTTACCAGGGTTGGAGGAGTGGGAAGGGATCACTTGCTTTCATTCCAAGAACAGCCTGCATGCACTTCTGATTTCTTCACCATTTTCCCATGAAATCTCTGCATTGTCTGGTTTAATATAAATCTTGTTTAGTTGTTTACATCCAGGGTTCATAAGTTATGCATTAGCAGTACATGAGGCAAAATGAATCTGCATATCACAAAATCCATTCCTGGCATGGAGATGTTTCACAACACCTCTCTCTTTGTTTGGATGACAGAGATTGTTAGTTGTTCTTACTCTTAGTTGGAAATTGTCCACTTCAAGGCTGACCTCAGCCCTATCGAGAGTTTTATCCACCCTCAATCTTTGTGTACATTAATGTACCATCATGTATTGAATCAGTAAAGGTAGGAAATATGCTGATTTACGGCTAGATTCAGGGTTGTAGATTGGTTTCTGTCCTTTTTCAGCCTTGTGGAGATTTTCCAGTTCCCACCATTATAATATATTTTATACATGCACAATACATTAGTAGAAAACTGATCTTTCTGGATGTTTCATGCACATTCCTTTAGCTGCATAGTCACATTCTCATTCACTGACTCAAGCAAGGTGGCCAATGGCCCCTATCTTTCTGAGCTGCATACAGCATGCTCATGGTGGGAATTGTCCTTTTCAGGGCTGAGGTCACCCTTTCGAAATTTTTATCTGCCATCGGCCTGTGTGCATATTATGTATCATCATGTATTCATAAAAGTATGAAGTACGCAAATTGATGGTTACATTTAGGCTTGTCCAGTGGGTTTAGTCCATTTTCAGCCCTGTGAAGATTTTCCCATTCTCATCTATGGTTGTTAGTTAACACAGATTGTTTGAGATAATTTGAGCACTAACTGCAATTATAAATGTAAGTACATTGTAGTGTTTACAGTAGTGATTCCTCCTGTTTCTGATTTATCTGAGGAAATAACAAATGAGGTCACCCCCAGAGTCCAGTCAATGCTCAGCTTCAGTATTTCTGGATTGAATCCTTTTAACTTTTGTACTCACTTAAGACTTTCTTGATTTATGACCTGTGAAATAATGTGTTCACGGAGCAAAAACCTCTGTTCTAGATATTCATCACTTGTTATGTTGAACTTCTACATTGACAAAGCATTGTTTAAAAAATTTGTCGCCAGTCATATAAAAATAGTGTACTTTTACTAGTTTAGCATGTGTTTTTATAAATAGAATAACTACATTACTACACCTGTTTTCACTGATAAACACTTCTCAGTCGAGATGGGTAGGTATTTTGGTAAAAATAAGAAAGGCTTTGTATGGGACGAAGGTATGAACAGAATGTAGAATATGTCAGTTTTCTTTCTTTCAGCTGATACTTGTATTAAATTTGGTATGGTGTGCTGATACATGATCAAATTTGAAGGAACATTTAAAAAAAAAAAAAAAAAGAAAGCCTAGAGGAAGATAGCGAAGTTGGAGTGCGGAAATGGCAGGAAGAGGAAGGAAAGAGAGAGTGAAGGGAGAGGTGTCTGTACAATTTTTTTTGAATGCATTGCCCGTTATTCCTTATCCACCATTGACTTTAAGAAGGCTGCTTCTCTTTATTCTTTTCTGTGATCTTCTATGAATTTTTGTTGTTGTATTTTGGAAGATTTTCGTGAAGTTTTAAATGGCACTGAAAAAAAGCAAACATGTTATCTTAACAATAGATCACAGTCCAATCCACTTATCTCGACATGGCTTTTCTCGATATTTTGGGTAACTCGACACAATTTTCAAGTCCCAACTTGTTCCTTCTTTAATGCTACTAAATATTTCCCCGTAACTCGACATGTTATTCCATTCTTTCCTCTTATATCGACACATTTCTCTCCGACCGCGGCAAAACAAGTGCACTAGATCTACTACTGTGCTACCGAAAATACCCACGCAACTCCCGGCATAGAAGATCTCTTTATTTCTTTTTGCGGTGTTGGCGGGGAGGGGCTGGAGAGGGGTGTGTGGACACAGAGGATGACACGAGTGTGGAGTGCCATGCATACGCGCATCGCAGTAAAAGTAGGCCTACAGAGTACCGGGTACTACAGACTGAGTTGTTTTTTTTCCCCCACAAAACATTCGTGCACCATTGATACTAGGCCTTGACCTAAATCTCTTGGTTAATTGCCGTACTGTGTGACTGTATCAATATCATCACTTCTTCTGAAGAAACAGTCAGGTCGAGGTTAAAAAGAAAACAGTAAAGCATTGCGCATATGATTGCTACGGCATTTTGCCGATATCGGCAAATCTTTGCCACGCAACTGCTCCCGCACAACAGTGATATTGGAGGAAAGTGTGACAGTATGCCGATAAGTTAAAGAAAAGGGGACATAATTGCGTTATTTATTGGACACTTTCAATTATAGTGATGTTTGACCCCCGCACCCCCCACTTTTTTTTCTCTTTCACTACTAATCTGCTATTTCGACTTTCTCTTTACTCGACACAAGTCAGACTGATGTCGAGATATTAGGATTGCACTGTAATTATGATGACCTGGGCCAGTGTAACCTGGATATTCTTGATAATAATTTTCAGTTGCTCTCCAATTGGCAAAGTTTTCATCACTTCTGAGAGAGATTTCTCATTTGAGGCCATTCTCTCTTAAGACCTTTTTGCCCCTCTGCTTCTGAAGCACATGCACATTTTACTGTGTTGAAATGCGAATTTGAAGAGAAATTTTGATCAGCGTTTGCTGGAGGGTAGCATGGGGAAGGATACTGATGGTAGATGGTCCAGTGTGATAGAGGGGGAATAGGCTTCACCACTTTTACCAAAAATTCCCAAATTCTGTGAGCTTAACCTTGCTCTTAAGTGAGGCAAACATTGCATTTCATACTAGTCAGTTGATATGAGTAGTCTGAGTTTTAATCATGGCCTATTGTTTGCCTCACTTTCACCGCTCACCACTCTCTTTGATGGTTGACCTACTTTCGACCTGTTGGGTTTTCCCCAAAACCTTGTTTTGGACTATTAAAGATGTAGGTTAAAACTAATACCTATAGTCAAAACAGATAACCATCTAACTTGTATGGGTATGATCCTGCATTTTAACAGTTACAAGATTGGTGCATTTATTTATACTGAATTTTTATTGGATGCATTATTTGGTACTAATAGTTTCATCCTCCTCGCTCCTTCATACTGGAAATGAGCTAGACTTATACAGTCTATATTATAATATTCTGTGAGTAGTTTGTATGATGGAAGATCTAAGAGCTTTGTTTCTGTAAAAGCACTGTTTAGAGCATGATATATACTGAGTGTTGCTTAATGTATGTATGTTTTCTTTGTGTCAACACTTGTTGCTCACCAGTCAAAAGATTGTAATAATAGAGACAGATGTTGCAATGAATTATTGCTGGAATTGTGATTATGGCTTAAAACTACAATATATAAGCAGTTACACTGTATTTAGAAGAATGTTCATAACTGATAAAAAAAAAAGATACATGCAGTATTTTTAGAACAATGTAATGTTTAATTTTAAAGCTATCTGACACACAGCATATTGTTTTGGCTGAAAAATGAAGTGCTTACACCTGTTGGCTGTATAGTATTATGAAAATCTGTCTTTTCAGCCTGGCACCATCACAGATTCAGAGATCAGGACTTTCTGTGAGTTAACATTTGTACTTTTCATGGATGTAAACTTTAAGTTGTTGTCTGAAGTGGCATTTAGGAACAGTGGACAGACTGAATGAAAATTTAAATCAGTAACATAGCCTTTGAAGTTATTTTGCACAACTACATTTAGAATATATATTATATGGCTCTTAATTTCTTTGAAGACCAAAGCAGAAACTTTGATGGTCTGATCTTGCTGGCAGTAGCTTTTTCAAATTTCCGAACATTTTTGTGCACAGATCAGTACAAAGTTGGGTCACCCAGAGCTTATTGGAACTGTATGGTGCCTTATCCACTTACGAAATAAACTTACAATTATGCTTTAACACAGAGCCTTGTCTTGTCATATTTTTAGATTTGTGTTGATGTATACTGTGAAAATTTTTGCACCAAGTTGATGTTTTGATCAGAGATGATGAGAGAGATTGTGTTATTTGATGGGGAAAGTGGGAGATGAATATTTAAAAAAATTTTTGTCGTTAATTTTGATATCACCTGTTTATTCTCGTTTGTTGGTTGATTCCAGGTAAAAATGCTGCCTTTCTCACAGTGCTTCGGTGTCGCAGTTTAGAGGAAGAGTATGAGTTGGAAACTGCCAATATTGAAGAGTTAGGTATGATCATCATGTGCCTGTCTCTGTTTAGTTTTTGTTGTTTTTAATTTTGTTGTGGCAGCAGCTGATGAAAAAAAGAAATAGTGATTATTTTTCTGTGAACTTTATTGTATAGCGGCAGTATATATATAATATAAAAATTTAAAAAATCTCATTGATAGTAATGAGAGATGATGATGAAGTTTTGTTGTAATACATGTACCAGTTTTCATCAGAACTCATTTGAAGAAGAACAAGACCCGAAAAAGACTGTAAAGATGAAGACACTTCTGTCCCCGAGTAGTGCAGTTAATTGAAACAACTAAGAAATTTGTTCATTTACTTTCAGTATGGTTGGTAAAGTGAAGGTGCGCATACTTTTGCTGTAATTGTCAGTTCTTCACAATCAATCAGTAGACTGTGGTTTTGCTTCTGCTCTATCTGTGTGTTTTACTTGTAGATGAAGGAAGCATAGACCCAACCTGAATGTGAATTCTGTCATTTCTCCTGGGTGCAATGTACAGACATGTATATTAAAAGGCAGAGTGATGTTTAAGCTCTATATGTCATCACCATGGATTCTGGTTCTTCTTGTGAGAAAATATACCAACTGCATAGCATAGACACAAATGCAGGAAGATGGCTTGTTATATGACTGAAAGCATTTCCATTCCAGGTCGACACATCATGGAGGAAGAGGAAGATTCCAGCGATGAAGGTGACGACACAGTTCTGTATGTCCTCTTACGTGCAGCAGATAAATTTTTCGCAGAATACAACCGCTACCCTGGATATTTTGACAATACTGTGGAAGCAGACATTCCTAAACTCAAGGTATGCTGTTTTAAGATTACTGATAAAATGCATGTGAAGTTGAAAGATTCTTGCATAATTTGGTAAAGGCAGTGGTGTGAACACAGAACAGGTTTGCTGCTAAAGGCAGATAATTGACAAGACACGTGAGCTTGATTGCATAAAAGTTTCAAAGGACAGTCTAGAGAATTTTGAGACAAAAGGAAAAGATTTAATTAATGACATTTATAACTGCAGGAGTGTGATTAGCCAGATAGGCTTGACCTCTGATCTTACATTTAGTCATTATACTGTTTAAGGGGGCGCTGTGATGAGAATTTGAAATTCCTTTTATATGACACTAGCCGACCCGCGCAAGATATCTTGCAAATTTTCCATGTACTAAACGCAACCGTATTCTAGATCTAGGCTACATTTAAACAGCATTTGGATTCCATGCTATGACTAATAGAACTTAACTGTTACATCACACAGAATTATTTTATTTAATTACCGTTCTATGAACGGTTTTGTTTCTTGGTGCGGAACCAAACTTCCGCGTTCAGTCGGCGCGTCAAAATGGTATCATTCTTCCGGTTCACTCAAAATGGTGAATTAAAATAGAATGCCCAAAAAAATCTATTTTGATAAAATCGGGGACAGGAGTTTTCGTATGTTTTATGTGACGAAAACCTGGGTATGTAGATACTGTCAACGTGTGTAAAATTTGAAGCGTGTGGGCTAAGTATTAACGGAGGAGTAGGCTAACATAGCCTCCAAAGTTCACTTTTATAATAATAGATAAACATGTCTGAGATTAGCATGATATTATTGGGTATGATCTTGCAAAACATTTGCAAGTAAAATTATTTCGGTGTGCAGCCCGTTGCCATGGCAGTGGCGGCCATCTTGAAAATAAAAAAGATACTTTATATTCTTAGAATTTCTAAAATCAACAAAGATATTGAAGTCCTAAAAGTTTGCACTGATAGTTCAGACCTATAAAGGTAATCGACTACTTTTTATTTCCATCCAGTGGATTGGTTTAGTTCAGTACCACTTCTTAGTTACCCACAGTATGTTGACAAGAAAAACCAGCCCCTACTTCAGAAAAACACGTATTTTGTCTTCTGGTTTGCAAACCTAAGCAAAATAAGTAGTCTATTACCACCGAATATGATTGCTCTATGAGTGTGTAAAATATGAAAGCCATATGATGGAAAACGGTTGAGATTTTAAGATTTTAATGAGGTCCACAAGACAAAAAAGTCAGTTCTGAGAAAATGGCTGATAAAGTCAATCAGCAGCAATTTCAAAGGTGCCCACGGGGTTTAGAATGCCTGTTCTCTTTTCCAAACTGAAAAGCTTTTTTAGACATCTTGGATTGCATATTGTTTGTCGCAAAAAATAACGTACAGCTGTCTTGCATGCTGATAATTCAGATGTTGTGAGGCTATTGTGAACATTTGTTTACAGAGGAAGTTACTGTAATTTGCACTGTTGCACCTGTGTAGTCAAGGGAGATCACTCCAAAATTATTGAAGGTTATCTGTCCGCATGCGCGTCTCCATGCCAAGTGTAACTAGGCTATGCAAATGAGGCAAATAACAAGATTGACCAATGAGGTTGCTTGATTTTTAAAGTGAGGTTCCCCTTTTCAGTGGGTTTCACCAGCACGTGTTTTTATGTACTGTATTTGAATGGATTTTCAGCTAGATGAAATTGAGACTTCCAGTGATGTTTGGTGTCTGTTGCAACCAAATGAAACGTTACTATGATCCAAACAATGCTATTTTCTGGCATCCAGTTGGAGAAATGGTGTAGGGTCTAGGTCTGTTCAAAGACAATTTTGAGGGTGAAAGAAGTAAAATTCAACTTGGGCACTTGTAATTTATATTCTAGAGGTATTCGACTACAAAAATACATCCAGGGCTCCTACTCAACTGAGAGTCTAATTCTCACCCGAGCACCCCTTTAATGTTTTAACTTTTCTGAGTCAGCCTTCTATCATGTCATTATCTTTATTTTTGGCAGTCTTGTTTGAACAAGCTTCTTCATGACTGGGGCCTTACTGCAAGTATCAAGGACGATTATATCCAGGAAATGTAAGTAGTCATATGTGAGCGAGCCCCACTAACCTCAACGGAAGTTGCATTTTTTTAGTTTTGAGTTGCGGATATCACCATAATGTATGAAATCTCATCTTTAATTTGGTGTAAAAATTATTGTAATGCTCCCTTTTCTCGAAAAGTTATGGCTTTTTAAAAGATACCTATCCCCCGGTCAAAAACGGAAGTAACTTCTGAGAAAATCGCCATTAAAGATGGAGGAGCGATGTTCGCTCTCGGCGAGATGGGTAGCCTTACTATCTCCCTAGCATCAGGTACTTGTAATTAATGTACGGCTTTGAAATTTTGCATGTCCATGCCAATATAAATGATATATACGCTCTGTAAATATTTTGTGACAAATAGGTTTATTGATTGTAATGTTATCGGGAGTTCAATGAACCCCCATTATTGCTGTCACATTCGAAGTCAGAGGCAAAATTAAAGGCATTAAAAGCAATATTTATCATACTTAGAGGCTGATTTGAGACCTAAAACTTTCACAGAATATAGAAAAATGGTTGAACTTTAAGTATCGACCAAAATAAAAAAAATCGTCAAAAAGTGGGATATTTGTGTTTCATTGCAATTTTCTCCGTTTGATCCAGTGCGACTTCCGTTGAGGTCAGTGGGGCTTGCTCACATATGGTTCAGACTAAAGCCAACTCTATTTTTGCTGTTATTAGGGTTGTTAAATAATTTGGGGATCTAAGTAAGCTGCAGGTTACTTTGACATAATTTTCTTTGCAGCCATGATCCATTCACTGAATCTTGTTCTCTAAGAATTGTATTTTATCTGAGGCTTTATAATGGAAAAAGTTACGCTGTAAAACTTATGACAAATATTTTGCTTTTCATTTAAAAAATAAAAACTACAAAAATTGTGAACTATTCAGTTATACTTGTATGTCCTTGAGCCCATTGAGGATTTGAGTTAGATTAAAGCATCAGGTACCTAACCTTGTCCCATGCTGAGTGAACTCGTCCGTGTAATGCCCTGTGAGGGGGTTGCCAGCGTCCAATCAGCCGATCGTTCGCATGTTGCCAATTACCTCAACGGTCGGATCAATCTGGTCCTTGTGAACACGTGTATACTTTACGATGCAAACAACAATAGTGGTGGATAAATCGTAAGGGACCCCTATGATATTTGGATAAAATACATGTGATGGTATGTAGTAAATTCTATTATTAAATAGAAGGCACATCAGGAATTTTCTGCATTTATATGCCGTTTAACTATCCTCTTCTGTGGGTTTTTTTTGTCCCCAAGTCAGGCCATTCAGGTGAACAAATTATTTTTTAAGCCAGGTGCTTAATTACCAACCACATGTATCGTGGCATTGCCTTCTCCCTCCTGAACTATGTAAAGGTTCCACATACTATGATGTTAGTTTTCTTAGCACACCTTTAGCAGGAGATTTGATTTCCAGCTCGTAGAGTACTGAAAAGCGACACAATATCTCTCTAATTACCACATTGAATAAAGACAACAACCAACGACAAAGTCGGTCATTTTCTTCCAGTTTTCCCTGATGAAAAACTTGCAGACAGATGCACTTATGCAGCATGCCCTAGTATTATATTGGAATTCATAATTACAGACATAAAACCGTTTCTCAAATATGAATGGCCCCTTTCTTCTCATTTCACATGTAGACAATAACCAGCATCAAAGTCAAAAGTTTCCTCAAGATTTTCCCCAGTTCGAACTTCAGACCGTCAGTACTATTACATGAGTATGGCGAATAGTTACGAACAGTTGCATGGTAATAAATGTAATCGGACAATAGACATAGTAGGGGTGTGAAGATAAACACGCGAAAATAGTGTGGGAAAAAAAAATGTGAAAAAAAATGATAACCAAATAAACAAAACACGATGCAGGAGGAGCAGCGTTGCTCTACAATATATTGGCCTCGCGCAGGACGAGGGTTAATTTGGGAGGATTTCAGGTTTATATATGGAATTGAAAATCTTTTGAAATATTTCCTTTTGCAATTACATTTGCATGTCAGCTTCTGTCCTGTCATTTCAGACTTACATGTCTAGACAAATCTCCTACCTTTTCTTAAGTCTCAGAGTCCGACCCACAGACAACCGTGCTTTTGAGGCAGTTGCATTTTAACCAGTTTCAAAACTGTTTTCAGCATCAGATGTTCAGTTTTGAGATGTTATATTGCAACCAATTTAAAAACTGTGCCTTCAATATCTGATCAAATGTTCACAGGTGTCGATTTGGAGCCTCAGAACTTCATACAGTTTCAGCCTTTATGGGAGGTGTTGTTGCCCAGGAGGTCATTAAGGTGGTCACTGGTCAGTTTGTTCCTATTAATAACACATTTATCTACAATGGTCAACGACAGACATCAACCACTGTGCGATTGTGATGCATTTCATTGGAATGTTGAACCACTTCATATCCGGTGCTGGAAAATTCCAATGAAAATCCACAGAATTTTTAAAATGTGAATGGGTGGGCATGTTCTGAAATAAAACCTTATGGCACTGTTGTCATGTTGCGGAAGACTGAGTTGTTCAGTGAATGGCATCTGAGATGATCATAACGAAACATGCAAACACAAGAAGGGCAACTTCATACTTAAATACATGTATCGTGAAGACTTTTCTTCCTCCTTGCACAGTTAATTAAGTTAGTTCTGAACCAGATTAGATTCATGATTTGCCACCATCTATTCTAATGTGAACTTGATACATTAAATTCTATTTATGAGGGAGTGCATGTATGTATTGTGAACCAAATTGAATGTTTAAGTGCTGTGTGTTTTTGCATTAATTTTCAGAATTATCAGTATAATTTCATGGTGGTGGAAAAACATAAACGCATTTCTTCAAAATAAGAGCAATGTTTGAATATTGTATGTGGTTACACCTTTTCACTGACACAACTTAAGTAAAAATATTGCTATTTGTATTTGATTCTATCCACTGATAATTTTGATTTATGTCCTGGGGGGTGACTATTTGTTTAGAATTCACAGTGGGGCCCAGAGGCAAATGCAGGTGAGGGAAAACAATTAGAATAGAATGTGATAAAAAAAAAAAATCCACTGCCAATATCCAAAACACCCAAAGAAAGTGAAATATGGAATTAAGTCAAGACTTATGGCATTTTATTATTTTGACTTCTGTCATTGGTAGACCTACATGTAAAGGCATCATTTACACTGTCAATGACACATGGCTGTTGAGTACTCTCTACGCCACATTGGCACCCGTCCACTTTCTATTCACCACTAGTAGCCCTAAAAATGGAGATTATATTATGTTTGTGATCTAAATTCTTTTGGTCAGTATGTATGCATAGTTTGGAGGAAGCACGTCACCACGACAATGGTCTTATTGTGCTAGGAAGAATGATTTGATAGGACAGAAGGAGATCATACGACTATCAGAAGTGTTCTCCAACTACCCTCGTCAATATACAATGTGCGGACATTTGCATTGGACTTGTATGGTGTGAATAATGGGAATGCCCTGTTTTGATTTTATCATTAACATTTTGTCTGGTCACATTTGGTGTGAATTGTTACTTGGAACTATTCTGATGAATGTTGTCTTTTTCAATTGTTTGACAGTGACAGTATTTTTACAGCAGACATTTTTTTTCAGGTTAGAACCATCCTTTGCTTCTGTCACAAATAGTTTTTATTTTGCAATAAAATTTGTTTTTCACAAACCTATAGATATTCATATTGGCTGTGTTTGTGGATGACTTAAAAATCAGTGATAACCAGACAAACATACCATACTGGATAAAATACAATGCATATAATTTCATTTATTTGTTTGACAAATATTTATTTTAAAAAAAAATTACCAGCAGATACAGACATGACCCAGATCATGGGAAATCTTAAACTTGACTGAGCTAGGTTATTCCAAATTTGATCTGAAACATAATACAGTAGAATCCACGTAAATTGAACTTTGATAATTCAAATTTCTGTTAAATTGAGGTAATTTCAAAGTCTGGGGTTTTCTTTGTCTCTATCTCTACTAATCTCTCTTCTATAATTCAAATTTGAACCAGCCAATTTCCGATAATTCGAAGTCATCAGGCCCATTTACATCAACATAACTGAATTTCCTGCCTGCTGAAAACCTTAATACCCAATAAAGCCCGGTTCATACACTTTTCGCACCAGTGATGAAAGCAAGAAAAGAGTTACGAGTAGGGCAAAGTTACACTACATAATGGTCATTCCACGCCACTGATATGTGTAACAAGATCAGCCGACGGGTGGGATAATGCAGTAGCCCAGTCTTGCATCTGAACATCATACATGTAGGAATTTCTTTATTGACTAATGACGCCACCAAGTACAGTATCCTGCTCACACAATCCATGCAGCCAACATAAACTAGGCAAGTGGCCGAGTTTGCTGGCCAAAGCTACTAGGTCTAAGCCATCCGATGCTGCTTTCATGTTTAACCTCCATGATAGAGTCAGTTCTAATGAAAAATAATCAAAAAATCCCATACAGGTGCCTGGGCAAGTTTTCTTTTTTTTTTTAATTAAAGGGGTGGGCATCCTCAACAAGGGATAGATCATTATGGTAAGAGGCAAATTACAGCATAATAATGTTTATTTCTCTCTCAGAGGTAAATCAAAGTCTAATCCATTTCCTGATAACTTCAAATTATGTGGATTCCACAGTGTGGACTGAGTCGTTTTATCTAATAATATCTGTCATACTTCAGAATCTGAAACTGAAATGCATTCAGAACTTCAAGACGCACTCATGCCTCAGCTGCAACATTTAAAAATTTGACAGTTTGACAATCAATGAGCAAACAGACATGCTGTTCCAAGTCTGCTTTTCAAAAAGAAAATACATTTTACTGGTCTGACAATGTGACATGTCATCCCTTTTTTTATTTCTATCATTTGCTTCATTTTAAATTTGCCTTTACAAAATACCATATCCCGCTTTTGATAATTAATATGCAATTTTTCAATATCAAACATCTACATAAACTGGAAAATTGCTCATCAAAAACCACTGATGCCAAATCAGCAAGCCGCTGGTCAGTGTTTACTCTCCATAGTTTCACTTTCTGTGTCTACATTTTTTTCTTTCTCATCATTAGCAAGCTCTTCTTTCTTCTCCTCTTCCTCCATTGGCAAACCCTCATCTTCCTCTGGTTTTGTCTCCTGTGTCACACTGTCACAATCTGCTTGTTCCTTGGCTTCTTGTTTTGCTTTCTTCATTTCCTCCACTCTTTTGTCTGAAGTATTCAGTTTTCAATATAATTATTGCAATGACTGGAAATAATGAAAAACAAACAGGCCATTCCCCTCCCCATTTTTACTCTTCATTTGCTTGCTGATATCAAAACCTTCATTTCTGAAATAAAGCCTTAATTACCATATTTTCTGATCAATATTTAAAAAATTATGAAACAAATAAATGCCTAACATTAACAATGTCACAATATTACTTTTTACAATAGATACAGTGAGGCAGAAAAACTAATTACTGAAAAAAATAAAAAATTTGAAACTAAAATTTGAAACTTTTAACAGAAGAAAGCTTGATCTAGTTAACCTAACAACCACCGGGTAACCCAAGTGATTGCAGACAGTGCTCTTTCATAATCAATATTTAGCTCTTATAAGAAGTACCTTGAATCCGAATCTTCACCATTTAGTTTTTAAAAAAAAAGTTTTTGAGTTTGGGATCCAACAGCTTTAGGTCTAGGCTCCCACGAAACAAACGATATCATCTAGTGTAGCTTTGGGGAAAGTAGGATTGCAGGAGATCTTCAGACAAGTGAAAACACACTGAACTCACTGATTTCTTTCAGGTCCTCTCCAAATAACATCAAGGCATGAGCACGTTCGCACCTTGAACCAAAACACCTGATTGAGTTCTTTCCCCTCCACCCACAGAACACCACTTCACAGTTAGGAGATGGGTCCCTGGACAAAAGTCATAAAATACAAGTAAAAACATCTGACTGATGCAGATGAATACATTGAGAATTGCAGATACCTCGGTTCGTGCAAACAGTATAAATTATTCCTACTTTTTTTCTCCATGAAATCTAGAAAACAAAGTGACCATTGCTTTTTTTTTATCCTGCTTTCCTTCACATTTCTTTCATTTTCACAAAGGATCATCAATAAATTGGTTTGATTTGCTCTATGGTCTCTTTTGAAAACAACATAAGTGAACATTCCTTTCTGTGGGACAATATATTTTCAGCTCAGTCAATGGACTTTCCAATGCACAAATCTACCGGTATTCCAAGACTAGTATAGGTAGGTGTGAAATATGAAAGTGGGATTTATGACATTTGTGGAGCTGTTATTTTCTTGTGGAACTAAAATCACTTACTAGCAAGTTTCAATGGAAACATACTACATAGCCATCAAAGATGGATATATATGTATTTTTACAATCATAAAAGCCTCACTAATATACTATCCTTGAGTACACCTCTTCATCCTACTGTATACACAACAAAAATGCATACATACTTACTTTTCTGAAGGTGAAAACTTGAAAACAGCGCTTCCTGGAGCTGAAACAAATAAAATTAGTTTAAATTATCAAAATATTTAAATTTCTGTATCTAGAACACATCCTACGCAAATAAACTCACAAAACTGTTTAAAATCATAAATGGTACTTTCCTGTCCACTGCTGAGAAAATCTGTCACTGTCAGATTGAAAACTGGACAATATTTTTGGTCCACAGCTGGCTTACTATGCAGGGGTTAACACAAATATTATATGAACAGCCCGCAATTAATACTAAATATTTGATATTTATGTGAGGATTTCATGACTGAAAGGCATCTTTGCTCTTTAACCTCCCCAACACTATAAATCCAACTAAGGCACTCAGATGTGTTTCAGATCTGAAACAATCTGTGGACTTACACATGGCATGCAGCAGCTTCTGGGTTTCTTGATCAAGTTTGCCTATGAATGGGTTTTCCTGGCTGAGTGCAATGATAGCATCATTTTTTGAGATCTTCACTCTTCTGTTGGTCACTGCTGGTAACAAAGTTCCCAAGCACTGCAACAGAAAAATAAGAAAATTAACACTAATAACAGAGACGCAAATATGTCTGGTCAACGCCATTAGCATGGAACAAGCTGAATTGGTTTCTTTCACTTGATATCACAGAAATTATGCTCCTTCGGAATTTTGAATTCTATTTTGTCTTTCACTGAAGTCATAAGGCTTTCTGGATAACAGTTAATCTTTTCGAGAGTTCATGCTCAGCCTTCGTGCCAAAAGAAGACCAAATCTTTTCCAAGTGCACATGCCCAGTTGCCATGCACTGTGGGTGGGGACACCATGTGGCTAATATCACAATTTTGGATGACGGAAGTGAAACAAACCAACTGCAGTATCAGAAGACTCACACATCAAATTTCTGACTAACAGTCCAACAAGTGGTTGGAGGTTGGAGCAGCAGAGATATTCAGGCAATACAAAGTCCAAACAACTTATACCCCTATCTCTTTGTGCCTTACAGTATAACACTACATTACAGCAACATGTTATTTGATGACCCTTTAAAGGCTCTGTTTCATGAAATTCATCATACATCCCACAAGCAAAACCAGTGTATAATAATGTCTAACAAGAAAACTTGTAAGCTTGGAACATCACATAACTCTGTGTAGTGAAACAATTCAAATAAATAATCTCTTCTAAATACACAAGAAATTGGGAGTTCAAGACCGAATGGTAACATCCGACAGATGACTCCTCACTTGGATAGAAAAACGGCATAAAAGAAATCACAGATAAAGATAGTCCAATAAATTCAACTACTCGCACTTCTTTCAACCCACAATACACTGAATAAAAAACACACTGAATTCCTGTCCCCTGGCTTTAACTTTTCAGTTAGCAAACAATGGCACCTGTATTTTTCACCCATTTGTAATTGTTTTACAACTTACTATATATAGTTTACTTCCTGTTTGCTTTTTGCAGGGCTTTGCAACGAACAACTTTAAAAAGTTTTTTTGCCACATTTTAACTTCAGTTTAGTATAAAAGCCAACAAAATTACTTTACCTCCTGCGTAATTCTGAAATCACAATCTGGCACAATTGGTGAAGGACTGCGGCTGAATGCCTTCACTCCCATGTTGATGAACTAGAAGTAAACATAGACACAAAAACTTAACACATGGAACAAAGAGTATCTATCAAATTCAAAAACTCCCAGTCTTAATTTTATCTTGCTGTCTTAAAACAAACAGTATATTCCCCAAGTTAAATGGATTCCAAAATGTGCAAGGTAACATGACCATTGCAATGTCTAAATTGCAGGTGATTCCACAAGAAGACTTGACCAGAGTAAAATCTTGAAAGGCAAACTGAATTATTCATTATGACCACAGAGAACCGAAGGTAGGTTTTACAAGTTGTAATGTTAGAATTTAATGACTCTTTTGTGCTTTAGAAAAAAATGATGCATCCAGTGACAACACCCTACGAATCTTCAAAATGATTTTGTTCCATCAAATGTGTTGTGATAGTTATCCTTTCCCTTGCCATATTAATGCACTCTTACCCTCACTCTGTCCTCGTTAAACTGCGTAATTTCTCTGATAGCCTTGGACACATAATACAGTGTCCTCTTTCCTTGCAGAGATCTGAACAAAATCTGACCCACGGGAAAATCTGCACCCAGACCGAAGAAGTCTCTGCAGGATAAAGAAAAAAAAACAACCTTTGAACTGAAAAGCTTTACTTTGTTCTACTGGACTCCACCTAAAGATTGAAGCAGGGACAACATCCACAGTGTGTCTTCAATAGACAAATATACTACTCCAATACCTGATTTTACGAAGAACTGCTACTAGCAGAAAAAGCGAGACAGAGAGAAAAAATTAAAGTTTATTCTCGTCCTCACTGCACACATAACTATTTCTCCTAGTCTGAAATATTAACTGTGGCTGAGGTTTATCTCTAATAACACCTGAGGGCTACCTTAAGTCCAAATTGTTTAAAGCAGAATTACTTAACTTCTGCATTAAGTGATAAAGTTCTAAACATCTGAGTTTCAGCCTGAGCACCTATCTCTATTCCAACATCTGATCAATGACAAAGCTGGTGTTGGCTATCAGTCTGAATTTTCCAAACTTCTTTCTTTGTTACTGAATAATGAATATGTTGAATGGGTATATGTCTATGTTGAATTTACACAATGTGGAGACAGAAGGGACATAGATCTTAACCCTCACCCTGCGCAGGGCGGCTGCCCATGTTTCGCAAGTGCTCACGTTCACGGGTGGCAAAAGTCGGCAAGGTCAAACTGTATTTTCACGCGTCGGGTCACTGTATCTCTTCTAAATCAAAGGCATTGTGACATGGACATGTTAACCAGTGAACCACTGGTCGGAATCACAAAGACTAAGCTTTCAAAGGCTCTCCCCACACTTTCAAAAGATGCGAACTGTTGCTCAACAAATTTGCAATATTATCTCATTTTCTCACAAGATGACCACCATCTGGAGTTGTCTGTATCTAAGAACCAATCAGAAACAAGCTCTGAAATAATCTTTGCCCCAAATGCCCACACTGGTTTATTAGTATGTGCCAATCAGGATGAAACCATTTGTGTAGGGCTTGGGAGGGCGTGGCTAGTTATCATGCTTCGTTCTCACGAAAACTACAGCTGTCAGCTTGGAATCATAGGTCAGATCATTGGTTAGAGACTGACAGACTAAGGTTTTGCTGGTTAATTTATTATCAAGCGTGATAAGGCATAGCAGCTAATGTTTTCATACTGATCAATAAAAATCGAACCACGTGGACAGCGTCTGTGGTCATCGCACAGCAGCAAGGGTCAGTGACCCCAGATAAGATTCTCCATGAGTAAGGTCACTGACCGGGCAGCGGGCTTTACAGGTAGCGCGCGGGGTGAGAGTTAATTGTTATTTCTGTCTGAATGAACAGAAAGTAATTAGCCTACAAGTACATTGGTGAATATCTTACACATTCTGGTCATTCATAGTCTTCTCTAAAGACTGAGTATACTTGAACGGTATGTCAGTACTAGCTTAGTCTTACCTGATTGATGGCCAGATAGGGTCACTGGCTTCCATAAAAAGGAAAGGATCCTCTCTGTAACCAAACAGTTTTTTCTTCTTGGCTTTTGGCCTGAAATACCCATTAAATTGTAATAATCTTCTCATTAATTCTATCAACTGGTTTTCTAAAACTCTTTCAAGGGCATCTCCATGCATATTTATTAAAAAATAATTTAGTATGAATAGCAATCCTAACACTCGTTACCATAATTTGCTCTGAAAGATTTAGATTTCATTTCCTGTTGCAGAATTTTATTATTAACAGTTTATATGTTCGAGCTCTATGCACACCAACAGTGCACATTTACACCAAAACATCCTTTTCTGAGAGACCAGATGTACATAGCAGTTTACAGTGGTTGAGTGTAGTTCTTCAAACTTTTCTGAAAAGGAACAAATTCACTCTCTGAATCTGTTTCTTTCACTACTGCCAGCCAGACGGCATTGTCAGATAGTTTTAACACCTTTCTAGACCAAAGTGTAACAATATGAATAATATAACTATTTCTATGTCTGACAAAGTGAGAGAACTGATGTTCAGTTTCACTGATTTAAATTTACAGTATGTTAAATCTTGGCAGTCACAAACATTTCCATCAGCTGATATATGACAGATATTTATAGTCCCCTATGTATTTTAGATAAACCTAAACCTAGTTCAGAACCCAAGGCAGTCAGTGGAAAGAATAAAAAGAAATGCTAAATCACAAAAGTACTCACTCTTCTCCACTATTAGGTGCTTTCCGCTTAACTTGAGACGGACCTCCATCTTCCTCCTCTGGGTCAGGTTTAGCTTCATTCTTGTCTGATGCTGAAAGCCAAAGGAATAGAAGGCAAAACTAATCAACATATTCAGGTATTAAAATGATCATTTGATATCAGTTAAAGCACAGGAACATGATAATTAAAGTCATATTGAACAGCTTTCTGTTTATGATTTATCATAAAAATGTGGCAACAGCTTGAACAGCAAATCGATAATTTTGTTGAAAATGCAGTGAAAAATATTTCCCTGTTAAGACACGGACTACCACGTGTGACCTCACAAAATTATTCTCTGTGTGCTGGGGGAAAAAATGGTATTTTAAAAATTCATAGCTTTTTATTTATGTACGGAATTGTGTCATCTTTGGAGAATATGCTGAAGTCTGAATGTAGATTTAATTTTTTGCATACAAAAGATATGCATTCCACACTGTTGTGTGTCAATGAAGGGTGAATGAAGCTGAAAATGATTTTTAAAAAAAAAATCATTTTGAGAGTGATGGAAAGTGACAAACTCTATTCTACTGACTTTTGAACTGCATGGAGTCAAATACATGAAATAATTTTAGAACATAAAAACAATTTAAAATATTAAGCTGGGTACAGTGCATTATTTGTTTAGCAAGAAAACACACACAATGAGGTCAGGTGTCTACCAAGTATCCACAGTAAAAACATTCCTATAAAAATTAGTCTTTTGCACTAGAGAGTTCCTCCTGAGATCAATCAAAAGCACAGCATTCAGGCTAACATCTGCAAAGTACTCTAACTGCAGAATTGCTACTGGAGTTGGGTTATGTGGCATCCATTGACATGATCATCCATTTGCGATGATGGCAGTACCCTGTCACATGCTAATTATTGTACCAGTAGTAGTGTATGAATGGACGCCTTGGAACGATCTTTTAAAATTTTAAAAAATCACAACATTAAAAACATATATTACAAAATTCAACCCCTATTAATACATAAAATTGCTATTTTATTGACCTCTCTGGGCCATCTTTAAAAATTTTTTTAAAATCACAACATTAAAAACATATATTACAAAATTCAACCCCTATTAATACATAAAATTGCTATTTTATGGACACCATGGACTCACCTTTTAAAATTTTAAGTTTGAGAACCAGCAATGTCCCTTTTAAAACACATAAGCTTTTTCAAAAAAATAAACCCCCGAGTTTGAGAATCTCAGAAAATTCAAGTTTTAAATGTATTTAATTCCACTTCCTATTAAATTATTTAATGTTTGTTTTGAGTTCGGAGATAGAACTCCGTTCGTGTTCGAAGATACATTTGAACTATTTACTTTTTTTGGTTTAAAAACTTTATCAACTATAAATTTATTAACAGCTTTTTGTCCTAAGTCAGTTGCTGTTTTCTTTGCAACATTTGATACAACTTCTTTTGCAACTTTGCTAGTAACAGCTGAAATTATCGAATCAAAAAAACCTGATCCATAATATTTATTACTATATCCTCCATAAACATATTTTCTTTTTTTGTTTTTATTTATTACCAACATTTTATATAGCAATTTTTAACTGTAATTTTTTATACTCATTAGTGTTAATACTTTTTTGTCTGTATAATTCATCTATAATACTTACAATTTCATTTACAACACCTGTATTTCCTGCTTCTTTACTAGCTGTTAATAATGATAATCTCTGTATTAAAGCATTAGGATCTGAAGAAAGAAATCCTGTTCCGGAATAAGTTAAACTTCTTTGATCATCATAAAATTGTTTATTTTCCCAAATCGGTTTTACGATATTCATGTATTTCTGTCCTCCACCAGATTTAGGTCTTGGATTATTGGGATCATTATTTTGTTTTATGGCATTAGTAGAAAATAAAATACGTGCATAATTATTTCTGTCTTCATCTAAAAAATTTTGAGGATCTCTACTGGTTATTAATTCCCACAAACCAGGTGTTCCTTCATATTTATCTTCTCCAATAATAATATCATCATCATCAACTTTTATTTCTTTATTTCCAATATAAAATTTATCATCTAAAGAATAAATTCCAAAAGTTTTATCCGCATTAGTTGTACCTAAGTATTTCTTTAAATAAGTTGCTGCTGTCGGACCAATTTGTTGTATTGGAGAAGAGGCAATTGCTTGTAATGCAGGCATTTTCAATTGTTGACCTTGTTCTATAGCAAGTGGAATTTTTTGTATTTCTTTCTTAGTTTCTTCTGTTGCTTTTTGTGTACTTTCTGTGATAGGAGCAAATACTTTGGAAAATTCTCTTTTCATTTCAATATCTCCTACTCTTTTGCTTAAGTTACTTAATTGAATATTTTTTTTGGTTTGTAAAAATTCATTAACAATAGCTTCACGTTTTGAAGGATCTTCAATTTTTAAAAAAGACATTTTAATGGAATAAAAATCAAACCAGTTTTTTTATTTTTTTCAATGGATCATCTATATTTAATTCAGGATCACTTACTTTCTTATTTTTTATTGCATTTTTCATTTCTCTAAATTTTTTTTCTTCATCTAAAATAAGTTTGAATTCTTCATCTGAAATTTTTCCATCTTCAAGAGCATTAGAAATATAAGTTTGAATTGTATTAAGTTTTGATTCCAATAAAAATAAGATTTTCTGATGTTTATCAGCTTTATGTTGTAATTTTTTATTTATGTATCTTAAAACTATACTTAATAAACCTGTACTTATTGAAAGACCTTCTATAATAATAGCCACAGGAATGTTAACCACTGTAGATAAAAGTATTACTCCTGTTGTTCCCATTCCAATGGCTATAGTTTTTAAAGTTACATCAGTTCCATCAATTATATTTAAAGCTTTTGCATATTTCTTAACTGTTATTCTTTTGTTTTCTTTATTTGTTTCAAACGATTTTTGAATGTCAATAATTTTTCTCATTCTATAATCTGAAGCTTCCATTTTTAATAATAAATTTTTAACCAATTATAAAATCATATTTAAAAACGGAATACCTTTAACCAAATCGCTCAAAAAACCTTTACTGTTATAAACTTGTCCTGCTCGTTTTAAATACAATCCATCTCCTTTAAACTCTCCATTACCATTTCCTAAATATAAACCTTTTCCATCAGTTTCAATTTGACAGAGACATCCACCTTTTTGTAAATACAATCTGTCTCCAACTCCATAGGAAGGTCTATGACCGTCCCCTAATAATTTTTGAACACCACTACTTGCTAAACCTGTAAGCCCGCCTATTCCTATGGCTTTTGCTACTGATGGAACAACTTTAGATAACAATGGGAGTGCCATTCTAGCAAGAGCAGCCAGAAACCCTCCTTCAATTTTCATGTTATATTTTATTTGTTTTCTACTTAGAGTAATATCAGCTCCTTTATTTTGATTAAAGGATTTTTTCAATTTAGTTATTTGTCTTTGTGTTAATGCTAAAACATCATTTCCCGGTTCTGCAGTAATTCTAATAGTAACAGGAAGATTCTCTTTCATAGCTCTTTGAATTTTTTCTTTCTGATTATCAGAAATATTTAATTGAACTTTTTCATATGCCATTTTAAAGAAATAACTTTTAACGTCAACTTCGACGGAGCAAAGCTGAACTTCGCGTTACGTTCAACTTTACGTTACGTTAAAACTTGGTTCGTTGTAATTCCTTTTCATAAAAAGAACCAATAATTTCTTCATCATCTAAATCTTTTATTTTGTAAGTAATTGGATATGTATATAAAATTTTATCTATTGTAAATATTTCTTTTGTCCATTTTGGTGTGTAACCTTTCTCAAAAAAATTTTTCTTCTTTGTAATTCTAACTCTATCACCTAATTTAAATTTAGGCTTTGGCAATAATTGGCTACGCGATGCCTTTGGCAACTGTTTCTTTGTCTCTCCAGCAAAGCTGCTGCGACTTCGTCGATCATATAAATTTCTATACACGGTTATTTCATTTTCTTTTTTACTTCCTTCAACAGGAGTCATTTTTATTGATGAATGATAGGTGTTATTATAATCATTTACTAAATCATCTAAGACATCTATATATTTCGTAACACCATTCGCCGTGAAATATTTAAACATTTTTTCTTTCATTGTTCGATTCCATCTTTCCACTACAGAACTTTTCTCTTCATTCTCTGTGGAATAGATTTCTTTGAAAAGACTCTTAACATGTTTATTATAGAATTCACTTCCTTTATCAACCCATAATTTTTCCGGATGTCTTTTTTTGTCAATCGACGGAGTCGAAGCCTTGTTTATCACCGCTCTGCTGATCTTTTTAAATCCTTCAGCAACTGTTAGTCCGCTTTTATTTTTTAAAGGAATCATCCAACCATATTTTGAGAAAACATCAATAACAGCAAGAATATATTTAAATCCTTTGTTTTGCTTAGAATAAGCAGACATGTCAACTAAATCAGCAGCCCATATTTTATCAATTCCATTAACTATCACTCTTCTTTTCTTAAATTTTTTAATTACCGATTTATGAAGTTCTTCTGCTAAATCACTCGTGAAGCGGACGAAGTCGGAGTTTTTTTTATCGACAACGGAGTTGTAGCTTTTTTTTTTCCGCCCATTCCAAAAGTTTTTTTCATTTTAATAATAGGTTCAACAATATTTCTATCTATTCTTTCTCTTAATGTTGGTTTTAAAATGGAATCTAAAGAATGTATCATCTTTTTATCACATACTTCATTTCTGGATTTAGTATCTTGATTTTGTAAATAACAAATATCGTGATGCATTGCGGCTTCATCAACTCTATTAATTGGTTTACTCCAAGATTTTGGTGTGAGATCTGAATTCAGCCGTTTTTTTAAATTGGTTCCCGGTCCTGTAAAATTATGACCCGGCAAATGCATTTCAAAAGGAAATGTATTAATTAATTTGTTGGCTATTCCTTTCCCTTGGGATATGCCAGGTATAAATTTTGTTTTAGTACTTCCACAAATTACACATATGCCTCTTAACATATTTCTATTATTTTTTGTTTTAACTAATTCAATACCTTCCATAGTATCGGTTTGCTTTTTACATTTTACACAATACATTAATGAATTTTTACCTTCAGCCATTTTTAATATATATAAAATGGAAAAAATTTGCAATACTTGTTTTATTCGAAAACCTCTTGATTTATTTTACAAGGAAAGAAAAAGTTCAGATGGTCATAAAGCAAAATGTAAAGAATGTATGAAACTTCAAAAACATTTGCATTATGTAAGAAATAAGGAAAAATATAAACAAGCATATCGAGAATTTATGAAAAGAAAGTCTATTAAAAATAATTCTTAAAAAATGGTCGAAAAAATCTTCAAAGATATTATCAAAGAAACCATTATTGATGATGTAAAAGAAAAGAATACTTCTAGATATTTCAAATTAATTAAGGAAAGAGTGAGAAAACTTGTTGAAGATTTTAAAGACAATAAAACGGTAAAAGTTAAATTAATAATAACTTCTGAATTTAATACTCCTTTAGCGTTTGATATTATTGAAGCACATTATAATCCAAAACAATTAGGTACTATAAATTCCATGAATGAGTTTAATAAATTTTATGATTCCATTGAGGAAAAGTTTGATGCTTGGGTTGCTGAATTTCAAGATAGAGGATCTGGACATGTCTTTAATCAAATTATTAAAACAAATGTAAAACTTTATAAAACTAAAACTTTAAGAGCTTCTTCTTATATTCCTACTCCGTTTAAAAGTAAAAATATTATCAACGTTCAAAATAAAAAAGACAATAAATGTTTTCTTTGGTCTATATTAGCTAAATTGTATCCTGCTGATGATCATGTTCACAGACTTTCAAAATATAAACAATATGAAGATTGGTTCAATATGAAAGGAATTAAATATCCAGTTAAAATTAAAGATATTCCTAAATTTGAAAAACAAAATGATATGTGTGTAAATGTTTTTGCATTAGAAAAACCAGAAGATAAATATTCTATATATCCAATTTATATCTCAGTTAACAAGGAACAACCAAGCATAGACTCTGTTGATCAGCAAAGCTGCAACTTCATTGATCAGCAGAGCTGCATTGATCTTCTATATTTAGAAGATGATGGAAATACTCATTACTGTCTTATAAAAGATTTGGAAAGTTTATTAGCAGATAAATCTCGTAACAAAGCTTTCATCTGCAGGAATTGTATGAATATATTTAAAAGAGAAGAGACATTAAATAACCATAAAGAGAAATGCTTAAATCACAAAATGTGTAAGACAATCCTTCCAAAAAAAGGTGATAATATTTTACAATTTACAAATCATCATTTCAAATCTAGATTACCGATAGTTTTCTACTGTGATTTTGAATCATGTAATAAAAGAATATATACAACACAACCAAATCCAAATGAACCTTATGAAAATAAACTTTTTAAACAAGAAGCTATTAGTTTTGGAATGTATATAAAATCCGATTATGATAATTTATGTCCTTCCGTTTATCATACTTATACCGGAGAAGACGCAAAAGAAAAATTTGTCGAAATGATTATGATGTATTATAACGAAATCTGTAAAAAACTAAATTACTATAAAAAAGCTAAAGCTAAATTAACTTATGCTCAAGAAAAAGAATTTAATAAAGCAACAAACTGTTATATTTGTAATATTGAATTTTCAGAAGAAACAGAATCTTCTTCTGAAAAAGTAAGAGAACAGAATCATTACAATGGTAAGTATCGAGGAGCTGCTTGTTAATCTTGTAATACCAAAGAAGGAAAACAATCTAAAGTAATTCCAGTATTTTTTCACAATGGCAGTGGTTATGATTTTCATTTCATAATAGAAGAAATAATGAAATATGAAGATAAATACAATAAACTTTCATTGCTTGCTAAAACATCTGAAGAATATATTTCATTTGAATACGGAAATTATTACAGAAAATTAAGATTCCTAGATAGTTACAGATTTTTATCGAACTCTTTAGAAGGTGTTGTTAAATCAATGGATGATTTTCCGATCTTGAAAGAACATTTCCCGGATAATTACACTGATCAGCAAAGCTGCAACTCCGTTGATTTACTCAAAAGAAAAGGTGTTTACCCTTATGAATATGTTGATTCAATCGAGAGATTAAGTGAAGAACAATTACCACCAATTGAAAATTGGTTTTCAACTTTAAGAAAAGAAGGAATTTTAGAAGACGAATACCAACATGCTCTAAATGTTTGGAATACTTTTGAATGTAAAACTTTACAAGATTATCACGATTTGTATCTAAAAACAGATGTTTTACTTTTAGCCGATGTATTTGAAAAGTTTAGAGAATTTTTCCTAACCAATCATGAAATTGATCCGTGTTATTGTTTCTCAGCTCCTGGATTAACTTGGCAATGTGGATTAAAATATACGGGAATTAAACTAGAATTATTAACAGATTTAGATATGCTACTAATGTTTGAGAAGGGAATAAGAGGTGGTTATTCAGGAGTTTTAGGACCTCGATATGTAAAAGCTAATAATAAGTATTTACCAGATTATGACCCTAAAAAGAGATCAAATTATTTACTGTATCTCGATGCAAATAATTTATATGGTGGAGGAATGTCAGAACCTTTACCGGTTGGAGATTTTAAATGGGAGGATGAAAGTTTTTTACAAAATGTTCCTGAAGGAAGAGGATACATTATCGAATGTGATCTTGATTACACAGTTAAAGCAAAAGTAAACACCAAAAGATTTCCTTTAGCTCCAGAAAAATTAAAAATAAATGAAGACGATTTAAGCGATTTGCAAAAATACTATTTACAATTAGAAAACAAAAAAGTAGGAAATGTAGAAAAATTAATACTAAATTTAAAAAATAAAAAGAATTATATTATACATTATAAATTGTTAGAATGTTTTAAATCCCTTGGATTAGAAATTTCTAAAGTTCATAGAATAATTTCTTTTAAAGAAGAACCTTGGTTAAAAAAATATATTGATTTTAATACCAATCAAAGAACAAAATCAAAATCTGACTTTGAAAAGAATCTTTGGAAATTAATGAATAATTCCTTCTATGGAAAAACTCTTGAAAACATAAGAGATCGAATTGAGTTAAAACTATTATCAGATGAAGAACAAGTAACAAAATTAATAAGTAAACCTAATTTTAAGGAATCAATTATTTTTAATGAAAACCTAATCGGTATTGCTAATAACATAACATCAATAAAATTTAATAAACCGATTTATTTAGGAATGTGTGTTCTTGATTATTCCAAACTGGTTATGTATCAATTTTATTACAATGTTGTTAATGAACTGTGGAAATCTAATGAAGTTGTTGGATTTGATACCGATTCATACTTTCTTAATATCAGAACTGAAGATGTTTATGAAGATATGAAAAAAATAATAGATGATTTAGACACCAGTGATTACCAAAAAGATCATTTTCTTCATTCAACTAAAAATAAAAAAGTTATTAATAAATTCAAAGATGAACTAAATGGTAAAGTTATGAGTGAAATAGTTTTTCTTAGAAGTAAAGCATATACATATAAAGTTGCTTCTAGCCCTGGCGATGAATCGACACAGCCAAGGCTTAGATCAGCAGAGCTGCGACGAAGTCGATTCGGAGAATCGTCACAATACCAAGCGACCCAATGAGTTCCTCCTTTCGTTCCATCACCTAAGTTCAGTATTCCACATTCTTTTCTTCTCGGTTTTTCAGGTAATTCAGTTCTTAAAAACACACCTCTAAAATTAGGAATTTTTGATTCCTTAACAGCTTTTAAAATATCAAAATTGGATAGTGCCATTTTTAGATGTTAAATTTCTTTTAAAAATACTTTTTAAATTTCTCTAATATGAAATCTTATGACAACAGTTTCTCCTCTTAAATTTAAAGGTTTATCATTTTGATCTGTAATTTTAACCTCTAAGTTATTTATTGTTTTCATAGCTATAGGCAGAAAAACAAGATTTTTAGGTTTTTCAACTATTTTATATCCCGGAGATATATTTGGGAAAAAAGAATAAATAACCGGAACGGGTGTACCATTAACTATACTTCCGTTTATAATATTCAAATGAACTAGAATACTATTAACGCTAAGAATGTTTACAATGTTTTCAGATTCATGAGTTCCCGATTCATATATTTCATGATGAAATCCTAATAAATCAGCTAAGGTATTGTTTTCTTTAAAACTTACTTTATAATCTTGTTTGATTGTTATAACAGATTTTAAAGTTTGATTATTTGGTTCGATTTTTATAGCATCACCAATCAGGTTTTGAATTGCAGTGTTTAAAGCTTTAATTTCATAAGCGCCTGTTGGTATATACACTTTTTGCCATGTTGAACCATCATAAAACTCTATCATATTGTTTTCCTCACTGACATTGGGGAAAGAATAGTAAGTTTCTAAATTAATTAAGGCTATTTCATAATGTTTATCCCTGTCTAATTCTAAAGGAGGCATAAATACTGTCGTAAAAGTGGTTTTATTATTACTAACAACAATTTGCTGTGAAAATTTTGATCTTGTGTTTTTAGCGATTTCTCTTAAAATATCGGAGGTAGAACTCTGATCCATTTTAATAGAATAAAAATCACGGTATGTAAAATGAATCAAATTTATATCTATATTTACCATTATACTTATCACTAGAATTATCAATTACCAGAAATCCGTAAGGTTTTTCCCAACATTTTTGACAGAGTTTTTGAAAATCTTCTAGTGTCATATCATTACTTACATGGTCATTATAAATATGTTGAAGATTTTTCAGGTCTTGTTTAAATAAACAGAGAAAATTTGCGTTTTCTCTTATTGTTTGTCTCGGTAATTTAAAATAATTTTGAGCTAGGTAGAAACAGTCAACATTGTTATGCCTTCCTCTACAATAATAGTCTTCGCATTTGTTTTGTTTCTCCAATAAAATATCATCAAATATTATTAAATTCTTATTTTCTGAACTTAACTCATTTGGATCTGGAACATCATCACTATTTTTGTAAAATTGGCAATTGACTACATCCTCGGTTACATTAATTTGTTTTCCCGCTTCTTCTAAAAATTGACAAGGAGAAATGTTCTTTTTTATACAATAATTTTTTTGACTGAATAATTTAAATAAAACATCCTTAGGTAGATTCTGTTCAAAACCTGTTTTTACAATCTTGTACTCAGGTTGGAGTAAACTCTTTCCAAAAACAAATAAGTGGTTGTAGTCAAGCCAACCGTCTTTTAAAAGTAGATTCAATAATAGATTAGTTTTACCACTTCCGCTTTTTCCTACTATAATTCCTCTTATACTTTTAGGTAACAAAAGATTATTTTTTCTATTTGTTAAATTATCATTCCAAGTAAGATTTGTTACGTCCATTTTAAAAAGGAAAGAAAATGAAGAACTATAACTGTTGTCGTCTTAAAAATAGTGTTGTATTTTCTTGGTTATGTCCCATGCCAGGGTTTAGGGTTATGTGTGTAGGGGGAGTGTGTGTGTAAGGGAGTGGGAACCATTCATTTGTGAGCTACTAAGTGGTAGCACTTGAACTGTGAGAAGCACTTGAACTGTGCGTAGCACTTGAACTGTGTGAGAGAGTGGGGAACCATTCATCATTTGTTGATATGCTCGGGACCCCCAAAAACACTAAGTGACATTCGTTTCTATTAACAGAATGCCAACAAAGTCTAAATGGGGGTCATAACCCTCTAATGGAGGGTTTGACCGAGCAGAGGAAGAGAAGCGGGTACTGAGTTGCAGTTGCTAAAGCCGTGGTGTTATTGTTTATCTTGGATACGGTGATCATACATGCTAGGCTGATGAGGAAGTTGTTTATCTTGGATACGAGGCGCTACGAGCAGTAGCGCTTGAACTGTGAACTCCGTGTTTCTCAATCGCTCCGTCACAGGCTGATGAGGAAGTTGTTTATCTTGGATACGAGGCGCTACGAGCAGTAGCGCTTGAACTGTGAACTCCGTGTTTCTCAATCGCTCTATTACCTCTGTTACTAATTGTAGCGCTCAAACTTTAGCCTTGAATTTCTTGAGAGCTTGTTTGTTCATGTTCTGCAGGTATAACCGCTTCTTCCATCCAAAAGTTTCTAATTTCTTCACTACTAGCAAACATCTTTCTGATTTCATTTTTCAGTCTGAAAATTTCAGAAAACGAAAGACCAACAGTAGAAAATTTCCCTTTGTAGGGATCGAGAAGAAGGTACAATTCTCTTAGCCGACGAGCATACGATGGACAAATACCAATGTTGGATTTTAACCATGTATTCCAATCTTCTCTTCTCTCTGCTTGGTAAAATTTGAAAGTTTTTTCCAAAAGTCCACCAAACTGTAAATAGAAAAACATGGAGGTGGTTTGATGACGTTGTAAATGTTTGTAGCCTTCGATCAATTTATTTACTGCAGTATCCACAGAAATGACATCCTCAATTTTGAAGAAAAACACGTCTCTTCTCACTTTAAATTTGAGATCAATAATGTTATTCCTCAAGTATTCATCTAGTTCCGCGGGTGTCCTTTTTGTCTGTGTTTTCTTTTCTTTCCTTTTGTATAACTCCTGAAGACAGGTTTTTGGTTTAGGTGGAAGTCGCGGCACTTTACCTGTAGGCCCCTGCTTCTGTAAATTATCTAAAAAACTGAGCATATCCGTGTGATATCGTTGATGGTCCATAATGCAGTCCTTTTGTTCTTGAGTCCATTGTTGAGAAGCTTGAAGCTCTGATGGTGTCGGAGAAGGTAATGGAACATTTACAGCCTCCTGCCAAGAAGGATTTGGAATGTCCTGCGCTTGTGAAAACGACGGTTGTTCCTGTTGTTGTTGCAACTCTGGTGTTAGTGGAATCTTTCTTTTAGGCATTTTTATCAGTAATGAAAACACTCCTTACGCACAAAATGAAATAGTCCACATTCAAAGAAGAAATAAGTATCAAACAGCTTCCTTCAAAGCTTATTTTTGTTCTTAAAACAAACAAAATCACACCTTTCCTCAACGAAGCACAAAGAGAAAATGAGCTTTGGCCGGGGAAACACTAGTATTCATTTATCTTCCTCATTATTTTCTTCCTGTTTCGGGAAAAACCTCGTGGTACACAAAGGGTTGTAGTTAGTCGTTATTTTCTTCCTGCTTCGGCAAATGGAAAAACCTATCACTGTGCAGAGTCGCGTTTTCTGCAGAAGGGATTCTCAAACTCTCTAAAACTCGGGGGTTTATTTTTTTGAAAAAGCTTATGTGTTTTAAAAGGGACATTGCTGGTTCTCAAACTTAAAATTTTAAAAGGTGAGTCCATGGTGTCCATAAAATAGCAATTTTATGTATTAATAGGGATTGAATTTTGTAATATATGTTTTTAATGTTGTGATTTTTAAAAATTTTAAAAGATGGCCCAGAGAGGTCAATAAAATAGCAATTTTATGTATTAATAGGGGTTGAATTTTGTAATATATGTTTTTAATGTTGTGATTTTTAAAAATTTTAAAAGATGGTTCCAAGGCGTCCATTCATACACTACTACCAGTGTATGAAAGCAATCAGCAACTTAAAAACAGAGACAAGAAAATCTTGCTTGGTGAAGGTGATGAACATCTCAATTTCAGAAGCATTATGAAACTACCATTCTTAACAGGATATGAAACTTTCCTCACCTCCTTGGGCTTCCTCTGCATCCAACCTGGCTTCTCTTGACCCAGGCAAATGCCGAACTTTCTGTAGTGCTGCCACAAAGAATCCGCCTGAATCTTGCTGGTGCGGCAAGACACGAATGCTGAGGGTAATAAAAAAAAAATAATGTAGATTTGGTGTTTTTGGAAAATACATAGTTTGCAACTCTTCAAGATAAAAAAAGAAAAAAAAAAATTTAAATGGAGTATTCTGTATCTTACACAAATTCACACCATGCCAGTCTGTTCAGATATAAAAGATAAAATCAGTCAAGACTTCACTGACACTGCTGATTCCAATTTTCTTTAAAAGGTATATTTGGCTCTACTCCATGTGGATAATGCCATAAACTCCTGAAGAAAAGAAGCTGACAAAATCGAGTAATCACAGATATGGTTTGGGATGATATAAGCTTGTGGTTTGGCAATAATAGATCAACATCTAAAACAGTAGCAACTGAATGTCAACATTGTGCTCACCATCTGTCCAGGTGGAATTTTTCTGCCTCCTCAGGTGTAGGAGGAAAGATGGTGTGTTTAAACTGTGTCTGCATGGGTGGTGGGATTTCAGCACGACTCTCAATCCATTCACCAGTTTTTGTCATCACCTAGTGACAAAAGTTAGCAACTTATAAAATACACACTAAATGAGAAAAGCAACATTAAACATTATTTAAGGAATAAGGCAGCTCGCAACAGGCAAAGCCTGAGTCCGCGTTGGGTCTGTGACCTATTTAACTGGGAATCCTATTTGGATGAGTGACCCTTGCCGAGGTACACAGTATAGCTATGTATGTGGTTTGTTTTGGTGGGCACACGGAACTCCCAATTACAATGAAAACATTCCAACTATAGCCTTATCACACTAGATTATGAATTAAACAATGAAACCTATGTCTCTAATCAAAGATCTGACTTGTGATACCAAATTGACAGCTATAATTTTCCTGAGAATGAAGCATGATGACCAGATATACCCGCCCAACTCCTTGGGGGGGGGGGGGGGGGATGGGTCCTGAAATCGAGTTTTGGGCTCAAAATGTCTATTCTTGCTTTTGTCAATTTTCGGCAGGTTCAACCATTTCTATTTACGTTTTTGATACTCATTTGACCTAGCCAATATTAAAATATCTTTATTATGTATTGAAATATAAGCATACAAAATTTCAAGATCATTTGTCAAAAAATGACGGAGCCTTTAGGTTTTAAAAATAGCTGTTTACATGTAGGCGAAATTCAAGATGGCGGCATTACCATGGCAACCAATAGGCCCAAGTATTTCTTTTATACTTTTCTCCCCTGATTTGGACATGCTGAATTCAAATATGGAAGTTAAAATTGCCTACTCTGTGTTGTTTAGAATATCACTCTCAGGACCCCCCCCCCCCCCCCCCCCCCCCCCAAACAAAGGGTTTTGTCCAGATTGCATATTAATGAGCCAACGTGGGAATCTGGGACAATTGTCATTTCAGAGCCTGTTCTGATTAGTTCCTGGATACAGATAACTATAGATGGTGGTCAAGTCAGAAGAACACAATATTACAAATTTGTTAAGCAACAGTTTGCATGTTGATGCTTCTCCATTTCATATTGTGGGGAGAGCCTTTGAATGCATAATCTTTGTGATTCCCACTAGTGGTTCACTGGTTAACATGTTCTTGTCACAATGCTTTTGATTTAGAAGAGATAAAGAGAGCAGTAAGACGGTAGTTAAGTCTCAAAGAAAACAGTGACCTGAATCATGAAATCATGGTTTCCGCCTCGTTTGGATTGGCTTGACCACCCCCATTTTCACTGTGAGCACAGTGGGCGATGGAGAGTGAACATCGTGATGATAGGGATATTGCAGTGTCCTGGTTCATAAGTTAAAGGATAATAACTGATAGCTGGGAGACTGTAATTTACATGCGTAAGAACCCGCTCTGAAATGAAAAATCCGCCTAAGAACCTGGCATTTGACCGAGAGACGAGCACACTTTTACGTAACATGTCCACGTTAAATGCAAAATTCTCTTTCAAGTAGACAGGATACAACAAAGCCACACAGTACAGTGTAAGAGAACCGGTGGAGGGAAGGTGGGGGAGGCGAACTGTACAAAGGATGGAGGCCAGTTACGTCTTTCATGTGCAAGCAGGCCACTCCTAGACTAAATTAGCATAGTCATCACCTAACACCTATTGTTGTCTGACTCGAGGGGCAGAATTTTATAAGTAATTGACCACGTGCTTGGTTTGTACGGCACATGTACTTAGGGCTCATTGTGGTTATTACACAGGGTATCACTGTGCCTCGTGTTGTCTAAAATCGGCATCTGTGATTCAAAACTTTATTGTTCAGTCTGAATCATTCCATTCGTTACACACTAAGAAAAGAGCATCTGCCTAAGTGCGCCAGGTCCGCCCAAGAACCCGTTTTTTCTGTCTCCCGTTGAGCAGGTTATTAGACGGAGACCACTGTATGTAAATGATAATGCTTGTGGAGTGATCTGATCATTTTACAATGACCCCTTTTATTGGCCTCATCAATGCATTCAGATCAATTGTGCCCAATACTTACCCTCCAGGTAGAAAGACCCTTTGTAAACTTCAATCCTGGCAACGTGTCATGAATATCAACCAGTTCCATTGCACCCTCTGAGCTTCTCAACATTTCTGCAATCACTGCTTCATCTTCAGCAGGGTTGAGGGAGCAGGTGGAATACACAAGACGACCACCTTTGGCCAAGAGTTGGCAGCCTCGTCGCAGCAGCTTGGACTGAAGACTGAAAAACATGTCAAAATTTTTATAAAATGTTATTTTACATTCAATAAAATATGAAAACCAAATCACGACTGGACAATTTACATTTTTTTTTTCAAAGATAGATTAATAATGAAATGAGTAAAGCAGAAAAATATAAGAGCCACTTTACTGGATTCAAAATATTCATTTGCCATGACACTATCTCACAAAGGCATATCTATCTATCATGATATAGCGTTTAATATGTTCTGAAATGCACACTCGAAGAACTCCAAATGTTAAACATGCTTTCTCTTGTCTAAATTGATTCGCTGAGCACAGCCATTAATTTATTATTCAAACCAATTCAAGTGATGGCAATTTTAAATTTGGTTCTTAATAAATGAAACTACGCGAAACATTTCTTATGAAATGTGCCATGGTCTTCCTTGGAAAGGCCTTTCACACCAAGAAGTGAAGTAAATTCAATATGTAAAATCTCTTCATGTAAGCAGTGGTTTACAAAGGTGCCATGAGAGTTTCCATGTTAACACTGGATGCAACACAAATGAGCCAACCACTGCTACAAGATAGAGCCTTCTACGCTGACAAAAAATATGCCCTCATTTCCTCTCCACATAATACAAATTCATAGATATATACAAAAGAAAGCACAGTTTTGATGACCAGCAAGAGCCAGCCTTACAGCTTGATGACATGGCCACAAAAGAAGTCTCAGTACAGCAAGTTGAGACAAAGGGTCATCCAGGACCATTCAACCATGTCTTTACTTGGCTCAAGAAGCACTGTCTTACCCATGCATATTTGCACCTTGTAGAGGATGCCACTTGTTCCATACATCAAAGTTTTTCCTCATAGTCCCATCACCACTGAAAGAAATGAGATCATACTGAGTTATAATTTCTAGTTTGAAAACAGCATGCCAAAGACAATCATTTTTTCCTCAAAAGATGAAGACCTTACAACCACACCCCTTGTCCAACTGATCTGTATGTCACACTCAGTGCTCCCACTGTACACTAGCAGTATATTATTGGCATTTCCATTCCATACACAATTCATGAATCTGATGCTGAAAGAAAAACACCAAGGCAATGTGTACCAAAACTGAATAAACAATTTCATAGTTTTAACTTTCTTTGATTTGATTCACCTGCAAGGCACATCACACAGAATCCGATCGAACATATGGAACTCTGCACCACCTGGTTGACTTGGATCCTAAGCAAAGAATTACAAAGATAAAATAGATTAGAACTCCAGACCAATTTAAATTACAATAATTAACACAATGCAGCCAGTTTTTAATTCTTTCTCTAACTTTCTAACAGTGTCTTCTACTGTATCAGACATCACTATTCCATATCAGTAAATATTCATACTGCCCTAAATTAAGTTGTATACATAATAAATCTATGAAGACTATTAAAATATGCTTTCCTTGAATACTGACAGACTAAAACATCTCGGAAAAAGTGGAAGAAAGGAAAAAATTGTAAAATTCACAATATCCTTACATCTTACAAATGAACGGAAAGAAAACATTCCAATAACAAAAACTAGGCTACTTTTCACAGCACATTAAAAATGATTTTTCACTTTACTAATAGCCCACAGTCTCCAGTGTCTGCCATGTAATGTAATGTCACCAGTGTTCAAGCAGATGCAAAGTATCAAAATGTACATTCAACACATTCTCAATTGCCCTTGTGCAATGGTCTTGTGGATATGCTAAAGTGGGATCCACTGGCACTCAATGTTAGTTTTAAGAAACATTTATTCTGCTCCATGTGAAGTTATCCATGTTGTTCTCAGGTAAAAAAAAAATTAAAAAATTAAAAATCATACAAAAGCAACAACATTTGATACAGATGGTGTACAATTGGAGGCAATATAGATGATTTTGTGATTAAGTTTTCAAGCTTCTTGAGAAAAATTAAAAACAATGAGTAATCGCAGGGGTCACTCCAATAAATCATGATTAGCCAACACACCTAAGGGAAGTCATTAACGCCTTAATTTCTTTCATCCCTGCCATTGCAACTCACATTTGCGTTAGCTCTTATTTTAGGGAAAACTGTTCCATCGTGATTGACAATCATGCAACAAGGACTCTGTAATCTTTTGACCTGGTGTACCATCAGGTAACATCGTTTGTTGTCTGTGTCATTAGCAATCACATAGCCAGAGGGCAATTCACCTGGATGAGTAGCAATAGACAGGAATGTTATTAACATTCAATTTCAAGACAAATCGGACATATAAAGAACATCCTATCATTCCAAATCCAAGACAGATTGAACAGTCATCCTTAACATAAATTTGTCCAGTATGATGTCCTCCACTGTACAGGCATTTGTTCCATCCTCTACAAGAAAATAACTTTTAGACATAACAAAACTAAAACTTACCTTCTGGGCTGGTACTGTGAAGGTATTCTATCAGTTGGGCTGTCTTAGAACCTGGAGCTGCACATAAATCCAGAACCTGATGCAAAAGAAATTTGAGATGAAACAAAGTTTGAAGAGATCAGTTAAATTGTATTCTTCCTTGAGAAAAAAATATGGAAGATTCAAGAGATGCTTAAAATAAATATTTAAATATTGCTGTTTCAGAGAGCCATAAATTATGTTAATTTTCTGCAAAATAATGCCCAAAAATGTACAATCTCCTCAAACTGTTTATGACTGAACATTCTTTTCACTCCCAGTGTTCATAATGCATGATATCCCATTTCTCCCGGTGTTCATAATACGTTATCCCATTTCTATCTTAATGAAGAGTAGAAGAAGGATAATATATTAGAACGTCCCCCTAAATTCCTTTGGTCAAGAGTGTCTAGGGTGTGCTCCTATGTAAACAGCCATATTGTAATGCAATGTAGTATAAAACCCATTTTTATCTTTCCAGTATGGCCACATGGATCACTTAATCAGTGGATGACACACCCTCCCCACTCCATTTAAAGGACATTTACACTTTACCGTGACTCTTCCATCAGAATGAGCTAGATCTCAGCCAGTGCAAAGAACTTACAAACTGACCTTATGATGAGACTGGACATCCATTACCAATGGGGGTATCATGCTGACTACCTCTTGCCGACTGATGGCACCCTAGCAAACAATGTGAAAAGGATATAGAATATCATATTGCAAAGATGGAAAACACAGGATGGTAGTTACAATTTAAATATCATGCATGTCATGCTTCAAGTTTTCAACTTCAGAAAAAGAAATTATAAGTCTTTAAATGGCACAATACATTTAAGGGGGTATCTGGCAGTAACTTCATTTTTTGTTAATTTGGCTGTTCAAGATAAAATATCTAGATCAACTTACTTCTTACGTGGTAGGAATTGAATATTAAGTGTTATCAACAAATTTTGTTCATTATTGCCATGATTACGTAACAATGTTTATCGGCCATTTTGAAAGTTTTAACAACACATACCTCAAAATCTACTTGAGTATATTTTTTAAAACTTTGCTTACAGGTACCTTGAGATCATTTTTAAATACCTACAACTGTTTTTCAACCTAAGGTTGTTATTTTTTTTTTTAATGAATTTTTTTAATTGGACATGCAAATCGGGTCACCTAAAAAGTAGACTCTGAGCTACAAAAAAAAAATGCAAATTAAAACATTCAGTTAAAATATCAGAAAAAGCAGTTGTAGATTTGTTACAACACACAAAAGGAATATTCATCAAAATTTCATAGAGATTGATCAAGGAATAAGGGAGATAACTCTGAAAGAATACAGATAACAAAGAAATTTTTACCACCGTAAATCCCCTTAATGATAGAAAACTTGTCTTAGTCACAAACATTTTTCCTAATTTCACTCCTATACTAAAGCTCTTCCAATGTGTTGAAAAAAGTTTGTCTCATACATCAGAAAGGCAACTGAGATTCTTGGAAGATCAATTTACATCTATTAAATTTACATTTGGTGACAGTGCATAATGAAATAAGTCTTGGAAACTGCAAACTCTATGTAGTGATCTCCATGCTGAATTTCATTGGCAACTGTTAGATTTCACAAAGTAACCTTTACTTTAGATTTCTTGGGAAATATTTCACTTTACAGCCTTGCAACTAAACACAGCAGCCATGAAACTTACACATTCTGTCTCTGCAACAAGGAAATCATGTAGACGAGAGAGATGTTCACTGCTTCTGACAACTTTGCGGGATAAATCCAACTGCCAGGCTAAACCATTAGGATACCTGATACAGATCACAAACATTTATTCGGGTGGCTATTTCCTCTTCCTTTATACCAATAATGTGGCTTATATTACTATCCTGACTGAAAAAATCAGCACATTTCAGTACTTGAAAACTTCTTCACCCCATATTTGGGCAGCACTTTTCATACCATGAAAGAGACAGGTTAGTTCCTTTTCATGGAAAACAAATAATTATTTCTAGCTTCCATATAAATATTTAACTTGCTCAGCATAGAAATCTCATTTTTCTGGAAAGACGTACGGGGTGATGTGCTATTCTCATCATTTCTATATGTTAAAGTTACAACTGATGTGTGATGTGAACTGTTCATAAACATTTCCAAACTTATAGTAAATTCTGACTTAAACCCTGAGATTTTCAGTGCAGTGAGTGATATTTGTAAATGCATATTTATCTTCTAACATCTAAAACAGACTATTATGCCTGGGTCAATTTAGAGCAGAATGCTTGTTAATACTACTCAAAATCTTTGTAAATCCTTAATTTTTGCCTATGCCACTGCCTCAAAATGTTGAAACTAAATTCCCCACCCCCCGACACAGTGAACATGGAATTAAAATGCTTTTTTCGAATGTTACCTGGCTGCACTTTGACAAAACAACACAGATAAAATAGCTTACCAAGGGATCTGTTTTGGAGGAGGAACATCTTCTCCATCAACCTTGACATTCAACATGTTACTGAAGAATTTGCCTTTGATGTTGTTCAACAGTTCTTCTGACTGGCTGGAAAGAAAACATACACCCAGAAAAAAAAAAAAGTAATTGGAAACAAAACATGTCCTTATAGTTATAATAGATTTAAATAATGAAAATCTGCTCCTGTGACAAAAGTTACTAGATTACGATATTTGAATTTCAATGTATGAAATCAATATATTCACAAATGTTATCACTCTTACTTGCATCTAGGCATCACAGCTATATAATTAGTAATCTCAAGCTCTGAAAATCATTCAATCATTCACAGACTAACATTGGCCTAGAAGATGTAAGGAACAAACACTGCATTCATTTCCTATTACATAACTAGCCAACCCCAGCAAAATAAATCTTGCAAAATTTCCTTGTATCACATCCAGCTGTATGTCTAGATCTAGGTCGCATTCATAACAGCACCTAGATTTGATGCAAAGACTCATAGATCGTTTCGTTACACCACAATACTTGCAGAATACACAGATGTGATAAGTTGACTTTCGGCCGGCAATGAGTAAATGGTGACGTAGAGCGCAATTTCCTCAATGAAACCTTAAAATGGTGAACCATGACTCGAAATAGGTCTAAATGATGCCGAAACAATGAAAAATGAAAGGTAGAAGCCTGAACATGTCATAATTTCTAATATAGCCCATGTTAATTTCGCATTGATAATATGCTGTTGTGCAAAGTTTGAAGCCTGAGTGTGATGCGGTTCCTGAGCCTTAGGTGACCAAAGTTTCGAGTTACCAAAATAAATATTATAGATTACACAGAGACTGATAAAATAGTGTATCACATGTCTCGTTAAGATAAATAAGTTTTCTCCTTTCTCCATCATCTTTTTCTTTCTTCCTCCAGAATTAAAAACTAATGCAGAATTGATCAAGGACAAAAACACAATCAGGAAACAAACACAACATCAAAAGGCTCTTCGACTGTTGTTTATTATATCTATTCTCAAACAAAGAACCAGAACCATGAATCATGCAGAAGTATATTATTCATTTCATACCAGGGTACTGCTGTTTAGTACTATATCCACTCTCTTACTTCCCTCTTGTCTTAGACAAGTATAATACTTTCAAAGAAAAATGAAGGAGAAATTTTGAACAGAATTTCTCACACTCTAAGTTCTAATCAAGTTCTTTGTTGAGATGATCCTACCTTTTGTATCCTGTAATTCTGAATGTTACTGGCAAGTTTTTCTGTAGTGTCTCATAGAATTCATCCCATTCAGCTTCAGGCACAATGCCTTGACCCTGAAAATGCAAAAGATTGTCAGTCTTGAATGCATTATAACCATTCTCCTGGCTGAAGGATCAGGTACATCTGATGCTCTGTGCTATTTAAACAAATGAACATTCACACCAGGTACAGTGATGCTGTTGAAATGTAACGCAGAAAAGTGATAATTCTGGTGGATCCTATTTTTTTTTCTCCTCTTGTTGCTAGTGTACAACTCAAGTTCATATTTATAATGGGAAATGCAAAGAAACGACTGGGTCATGTAACCTCCCTGCTTTTCCAGATAATGGCAAAAAGACGAGCACTTACAGTAGTAACAAAAAAGCAGGTTGTTTATAATAGATCTGAAAATTTAAATTTACATAGGTTTAGAAAAAAAGAAGTGGTAGAGCTAATTATTCATTCTGGTCGTATCGAAAAGCTCAAAACTGGTCAAAACTAAGTGTTTTTGTTTGCACTTTGACTAATTTAACGTCACCAATTATGATTGAATTATGCATACTTGGTAATCAGAGTCAAACAAAAAAACAACTAAGCAAATAATAATAAAAATGCAAACATACAAAACAGTCACATTTAAAAGACAGCATTCTGGACCAACCTGATAATATTTGACAAAGAGTTTATTATCTCGCTGACCCAACTCATATCCTTCTCCAACTTTTCCACCACCTCGGTTGAAGTTCTGAAGAACATAAATTGAATTCTTGATACTAATAAATCCTCGAAGCCTACTTCCCCATTTAACAAAAAAAAAGTTTAACTTTCATACAAAGGAAGGGATGTAGATGACCAACTAACACCTCTCAAATCAACAATTACAAAAGATGCATTGGAAATTTCATGCACTGGGGAATATTTATATTATATCCTTTAATACATTACATTTAAACATAGGATAGTCATGTTTACTGCCATATAAGAAAATAAAAATTCAAACACTGAGGAAATGTTACACAGGCTGGTTGGTATTTGGAAAAAGCAATTTATAAAAGTAAACCTTCACACTGAAATTTAATGTGCACATTTTCTCTTTCAAGAACCTATTCCGTCCTTACTCCTTTTACACAGCAAGATATTTAGGGCAGTGAAAATGGGCCACATTTAATGCCACGCTTTTACATGTTACTGGTAGGTCATCTAACTTTTCAACATAAAACCCTAACATCACTTCCACTACAACCCTGTTCCTCTTCTGCATGGAACCCGGGAAGCATCTGAGGCCACTATTTAGTAGTATTTTGCTCCTCCCTTTGCAACCCCCTTACCCTGTGCGAGGCCACTTGAGGCATAGTAATGCAGCGTCTCCTGTTTGTTTATTTGGTTGCTCCCATTGATCGTTTTCTTTCACGGTAGTTTTGCTTAAATATCTTGTCACACGTATTTAACTATCTCTAACACAATGGTATCATTCGATTGCTCAATGATGTTATCATTCGATTACCCAGATTAAGATGAAATATGGTAACTCTTTTTCATACTCATAAATACTAATTGTGCTGATGGTCAGAAGTTGATCTGGGAAATCTAAACTAAGGGAAACTATTGTCTTCGATGCTGGTTGACATTTCCATGCAAAATGATAAGAAGTTAAAGAAGGGGAGCATCTACTTATTTGGTTAACAAGCCCTTCTATGCATATTAATGAATTCCAATGTAACAATTTAATTTAAAGGAAAAGCTGCATGAGGATATCTGTCCGCAGGTTTTGCATCAGGGACAAGCGGGAGAAAATGACTTTGCTGTTGGTTTGTTGTTGTTCTTGATGAGGTGCTTACAGAGATACTCTGCGATCTGGAAAACAAATTCTTGCGAAAGTCATTAGGAGGTTGTGTTATTAGAGTAAAGTAAACAAAAATAATGGAAGTTGAGTACGAAAGTGGGGAAGAGAAAAGGGAATGTCATGATAAATGTAGTTTTATACATGTTAAGTGCCTGGCTTAAAAATAATTAAATTTTGTTAACCTATACTACACAAGGCCTAACTTCGGGACACAAGAAGCACAGACCTTTTGAGAAAAAGTGTTTTAAGCAACATTTTTATGCAGGAAACTCTTTATTATGAGCATGGTTTTGTCCACTTCACACTAAAGCTCACTGCATCTTATCACATATATGGCCTTTAGCGTCTTTACAGACGGTCTTAGCAGCTAGAATATTCACTTTCACTTTGACTGACAGCTTCTCTCGTGGCTTATTCTACCAATGTTTGACCCGAGAGTGCGATGGCAGTGATTGCAGGTCAGTCTTTTGGGTTCACTTTGGCGAGTGTTTTCATTCCGCCTCTGCCGTTTTGTCAGGTATGTTTCTTTTGCCTTGAAGTCTATTGCGAGCGTGCCACTGCGCAATTTTTGTCTCCATCTGCTTCGATCATTTGCAAGGTTCTCCCATTCATTGGGGTCGATGTTGAATGCTTTCATCGTGACCTTGCAAGTGTCTTTGAATCGCAGATGTGGCCTACCTCTGGGTCGGTTGCCAGTAGCAAGTTCCCCGTAGAGAATTTGTCTGGGGATGCGATCATTTTCCATACGGTGGAGATGTCCAAGCCACCGCAGTCTTTTTTTGCCTAGGAGAGCCTGAGTTGATGGAATGTTGGCTCGGCTCAGAACTTCGATATTTGAGATCCTGTCTTGCCACTTGATCTTGAGAATTTTGCGTAGGCAGCGCAGGTGGAAGGAGTTGAGGGATCTTTCATGTTTGGAGTAGGTGGTCCATGTCTCTGAGCCATACAGCAGGGTGCTTAGGACGCAAGTTTGGTACACGAGTACCTTTGTTTTGATGGTCAGCTTGCTATTGTTCCACACTCTTTTTGAGAGTTTGCCAAAAGCTGTGGCCGCCTTTCCTATTCTGGCATTTATTTCAGTTGTTATGTCTGTGCTACCACTGATGGTTGAGCCTAGGTAGCAGAATTTTCCCACTTGCTCCAGAGGAGAGCCATTCAGCATGATTGGGTTGGGGTTTCTCAAGCCTTGTGTCAAAACTACAGTTTTTGAGACACTGATCTTTAGCATGAATTTGTCACAGGCTTTGGCAAGGCTATTGATGAGAGCCTGGAGCGTGGTTTCATCGTGGGCCACGATTGCAGCATCATCTGCGAAGAGGAGCTCTTGTAACATAATATGTCTAGCGGCCATTCAAAATGAGACACTTGTCGCTGGGCTTGAACCAGAGAAATCGGGAGTTGAACTTGTTTGGGGGGTCAGATATCAATTTTTTTTTTATTGCGGAAATGGAAAGTTTATCCATTTCTGAACTAGAAAATGTTAATGAAATTAGCAGATTTTAAGTATAAAATGGTTAAAATCAGGATTTTCTGAGGTAGGTATCTAATTGTTTTGTGTTCAGCCCGATCTTCAATCGCGATTTTCTCGGGATTTCCGCCATTGTTCAGGGCTCACCCCCCCACCTCTTTAAACTGCAATATCTCAGGCTAAAATTAAGCTAGCTCAAAAATTTTTTCACCAAATGAAAGTGCATGAAATAAGCTTTTACATGATACTAATAAGTCTATTATGATAAAAAGCGACAAGTGACTCATTTTGACTGGCTGCGCGACATATGCTCTGTACGAGATTTTGCTTTTAGTCTGGCAACATTAAAAATGGAGCCGTCCACTCTGGTGTTAATAAGTACTCCACCTGAACATTGACCAAAGGCATTCTTGAGTAGGGCTGCAAAATATATACAAAATAAGGTAGGAGCAAGAACACATCCCTGCTTCACACCGCTGTTTACAGCAAATGAATTGGATGTGCAGCCCTCAAAGTTGACACATGCCCTCATGTCAGTGTGGAAGGATGCAATAAGTTTTAGCAATGTTGGTGGACAGCCTATGGATTTAAGGACTGCATACAGGCCAGATCGGCTTACGGTGTCGAAAGCCTTTGTTAGGTCCACAAAGCATGTTATAAGCGGCCTGTTTTGTTCTTTACATTTTTCTTGGATTTGCCGAAGTGCAAATATCATGTCAATAGTTGATCGTTTGCTTCGAAAGCCACATTGTGTTTCTGGTAAGACTTTTTCCGCCAGTTGTTGAAGGCGGCAGAGGATGACGCGAGCAAAAGCCTTTCCAGTAATGCTGAGGAGGGATATGCCTCGATAGTTGTTGCAGTCGCCTTTGTCTCCTTTGTTCTTGTAAAGTGTGACAATTTTGGCGTCTCTCATATCATGTGGTATCACGCCTTCTTTCCAACACTGCAGTAACAGATTATACAGGTGTGGTAATAGTGGGCCTTTTAGGTCTTTTAATACCTCTGCAGGAATGTTGTCACTTCCTGTGGCTTTTCCAGCAGACAGGTGGTCGATTGCATTGGAAAGCTCGACATCTTATCACAAGTACTATCCAAATACTGCAGAGGTCATCTGCGATTTTCCAGTATATTTTTGCTGTTTACTTGTAAGTAAAGTAAACCCAATACAATGTGTTCAAAATGACCTGACTGCCGAAAGAAGCAAGCATGCCGCTGATTAGCTATTCCCACACAGGCCAAGTTCACAAAAAGATCCCGGACAAAAGTTAATATCACATTACAATCATTATTTTTGTCACATACCATCTCATGGCAAGCGAGCATATATTATAGATATCTTGATCTATGTTGAAATAAAAAATAAGTAGGCCTACCATGCGAGTTATACAACTTCAATGGGGTACATTTTCATGTCCTGAGTGTTTATACCGAACTGTGCATTTACTACGAAAATATCCACCTAGAAACCTGGGTTGCAACTTGCAGTGGGGCAGCGCACCACCCCTGGCGAGTTAGTTCTCTCACCAGGGGTGCACTGCCCCACTGCAACCCCCTCGCTCATGGACATGTCTTTAGAAAGTTAACTCCTTGTATGCCATGAATATTCAATATATTGCCATGTTTGACGGATACAGGAAGAAAACAGTGGGGGGAGGGGGGGGGGAAGGGGAGATGAATGAAGACTAATTATACAACAACATCTACTATAGAAACTAAGAAAGTCGACTTTCTTTCTTCCCGAAACAAAATGACCCAGCATTCTTGTGCACTGATACATCGGTGATTGGCACAAATGTGACCAGCGGAAGAACTGATATATCACTATCAGTGATTGGCACACAAAGAGTTTTAAAGTATCATTCTATATCCCTATAGTGCGACTCTCATACGGAACTCCTCCCAAAAATAATCTCAATCCTGAACGATTTTAATGCTTGTGGCCATGCCCATTCCCTGCACCAGACCTAGATCTAGATCTAATGATAGTAGGCTGTGGCTATACTCCGGTCCCGGACTGTCGAATATTTAATTTAGCCAAATACCTATAATCCAGTCCCGGACTTGTGTGTAGCGTACATCGATTGCCAATGGTTACCCCAGCCCTGTTTCGCCTGATTAGTCAATCTGACTACCGCCCACTGATACAAACTGACTAGACCCTCACGCCCCCACAGGTCCAACAAAACATGTAGATCTAGATCTAGTTTATATTAGATCTATCGACATCCCTGCTGCCATTCGAATGTTTGGTTTCTTACCCTAGCCTAACTTGGCGATAAAAGACAGCTTTTCATTGGTCCAGGACCGGAGTATAGCCATTTCGCTTTTCGTCAGGGGGACCGGAGTATAGTCACTCCGATAATAGTAATAGTGTCAGTGTTTGGTGGTCCCCTGCTTTAGTATGTAGGCTAGTTAAGCTGATGCTGCAGCTAATTCGATCTACAGGCTACCAATCAAAGCCAGGAATTCTTCGCAGGGAATCACCGATCTCCTCACTCCACCACTCAATGTATCATTTTCATCACAATGAAATTGTCCGCCTACAAAGTCACTGTAAAGTAGATCTTGTTGTAGTACAACTTCCACCCTTTCAGGCCTTTGCCTTAGGCTTAGGCGCATCTTCTCAAGAGATGCCTCCTAGTCCTACACAGTCTAAACCTCTCTTCCAAAAGTGATTTCCATCACATAGATCTGATTCAAACCTTTTGCTTGCCGTAGTTTCGGACAGCACCCTTTCTGTGTCTCCCCATGATTCCAATTACACGTATAATAACTCTATTCCAGCAAGCACATGGTCTCATAAGCTTGCCACAACATCCAGTAAATCTAGGGAGAAAGTACACGAGCGTGTTTATCCGTACTTTGTGCTTCAACACTGTATTTTACTGTTTTACTTTATGCTAGGCCTACACAAGGGGACGAAAAGGAACTCTCACACGTGCCTTATCTGGTTCTCCATCCCGTAAAATGATCTGATTCACTAATTGTAATTATTTAAAAAAGCATGGGGCGAGGGAATCACTGCTAACTGAATAGTCATGATTCTGTCCTTAAATTGAACGAGTTCCCATTTTACTGATTTTACCAGCATCACATAATTATGATAACTCCGAATATGAATTGGCCATCTTCATAATTTATCCGCCTCGCCACTAATCAGGGCTGCAGACAAAATGAAAAAAAATTAAAAAATTCATAAAGTCTAGATCTAGATCTAGTATACCGGCAACTTAGTGATTGCTTTTTCTCTTTTCCGTAAACATTAAATGGATTTATATTTGCAAAGTGAACAGGTGATTACATTTTATTCAAAACAAAACAAAATGAAACAGAATCGGGTGTGGCAGATTCTAAAAGGGGTGTAACTTTGCCCAGAAACAGGTGATTTGGGTTAAAAGACAGCCTAATGTAAAAACAACAACTCATCCAATCAGGAAGTATATCGCTATGCCTTCGCTAGCTTAGAAATATTTTAAAAAAAAGGAAATCTTAGAACAAGGATAAAATGTGGCAAAACAAGGGGGAAAAAGTTATGTGCTGCAACTCACAGCAGAAACAATAAAGATGCACTACAATAAACCTCAAAAGAATTAGAAAGAGAAAAAAACAACAACAAACTTTAGACCCGAAAATGCGTTATTTAGGACAAACACACACACAACACAGTAGGCCTATTAAAAGATTTTTACCATAATTATCACTTATAAATCTGTTACAAGTTTACAGGCACAGAAGGAGGTCCGCCGCTTTCGGCCTGCACTCCACTGGCAACAGATAAGTCATTAGGTGACAAGAGTTAGAGTTGTTTTTTTTTTGTTTCAATTTTATTTATTTTTTGTTTTGCCTTTAAATTACCGAATAGTTGTTGTTTTCTCCTTTCTAATTCTTGTGATTTATGCAGAGTTTCTGATTTTTTTTCTAACCGAGGCTTTGCAATATACAATTTCCCCCTTCTTTTGCCATTATTTTTATGATCGGTTATGTATTACATCTATAAAAATACACTGATTGCATGCATTCTCTGTTGCATGCTCGCATCCATCCATTTCATTTCACGTGATTTCATTGGTTGTACCACGCAAAGACTGGCCAATCACGCAGAGCGTTAGAACTGTCTTAAGCGCCCATAGTAACAGAGTCAATATGGCGTAGAATGGTAGAGAAGTAATACCCGCTGTTTTGAGATCTCTTATGGTTTCTTCCTACAGAGTATAAATACTCAGCGTAAGTAAATGTTGTAATTTTCAATGTAAAAAACAACTGGGATGTGTTTTATGCCCCTAATCGTGTCGAGTGGATGTTTGAGAAAAAAAAAAATATGGGCGTAGCATGTTGTCAGGAATGTCTGTTGTCCGAGGAGCAAACCAATCATGAATGTGTCGGACTTGACACTTGATAACATAGCCTATCTACTTTTCAATTTATTTTGTTGTCGTTATTGTTTTAAATTTTGATTTCACACAAGCATATTTATATCTGAACTGCAAGATATCAGCAGAAATATGTAACTCCATTCATTTCTAAAAAAAAAACCAAAAAAAAACCAAACAGGCCTGTGCACACTGTTGTTGAAAACATTGGTGGCGTCCATAGTTTGCCAAATCATATAAAGAAATTATTAAAGGAAGCTGATACCTGTGAAACAAGTGGGAATACGGTCGTTCTTCATTATAGGTGAGGGCTAAAATAACATGTAAGATTGTATACTGCAAAATTGTTTGTGTGGCATGTTTTAGATGTGCATGAAGTTTTGTCCCCAGCAACCATATATAGTTATGTAAACCGAAAGACAGCAGGACCAGAATGCTTAACTGTATGATTAAAAACAAATTTTAAGGGGAAATTTGTATTTCTGCAACACAATAGAAATAATTCTCAACCAATAAATTGTGAAGAGAGTGATATAGTTTTACTTTCGGTAAATATGTAATTTACATGTGATGAATATGTTTGCCCGGTCTGTCACTGTCAATGCTGTTGATGGGCAACTCTGATCAATCATCGCAGTCTTCACAACAATTAAACATGCTAACTGGAAAGAGAAGATGAGATCCATCAAACCACCACGGCTCAGTCCATCATTAGTTTAACTGGAAAATGAAAGCCTCTAAATTCATTGTTCACTGTTCTCCTAAAATCTTATAATATTTAAAGAATTTTTAGTTTCAACACAAACATGATCTGTAACCTGTGGGGCGGCCGGAAATGTAATACATGTAGTGGAATATGATAGTTTGGCACATTTTAAAAAAAATCTGTCCTCCAACTTGTTTGTAGCATCATGCCTCTGGGACCATTTGGGGAAGTTGTTGGGACCACAGGGACCCTTGAAGCCTTAGGTCCTGATGCTCACAACTACAAGACACGAGTGGTTGCCCCACGGAACCCTAAACTTGTGAAACAAAATGAACCAGATCAACATAAAGTAAGTGGATGTATTTTAGAGAAAACTATTTTGGATGGTTGGATAATGAATAGTTCTTAAATCTTACTTTACATGAACATCCAATATCTGAAAAGTATCTTGCTTGCATTTTCAGAGTCTTTGGATTTTTTATGTTATTTGGGTTTTTTAAATTGTTATTATGAGTCTGGTGTTTGTTAATTCGTGAAGCCATTTGGAGCATAATTTTTAATGGTTGCAATTATTGTGAAGATATTGATGAGCCAGAAAAGTAATTAAAGAAGTATTTGAAAAAAACCAGGAAGATTGATGTCACAGCAATAAAATTTGTTTTAGGCAGTTGATTTAACAGAAACAAAGTACCATGCCTTCTCTTTTGTTGAAAAATGTTCTTTCATTGTTATTTATTTATTTTCCATTGTGTAGATGACCCCAAGCAAGTTCTTGTTTGACATGTCACTGGACACTGAACAGAAACTTGCCAACACACACATCATGAAAATACCTCGCAAGACTGAGCTACTTGACATGGGAGATACATCACTGCAAAAGGTCAGTTTTTACATTTGTTTGAGTTAAAATTTTCATTTTTGGTGTCTTGTTCTTAATTGGTAAACATCAGTAAAATTTCTTTGGTGATGTTCTCAATTTTGTCTTTGCTGCTGACTTTCAGCAGTACAGATAATCACTATTGTAATGACAACAATCTGAAGGGTTACCAAACAGTGAGTATTGCCATTTGAAATCTGTTACACAGCGTTACACTCATTGTTTAAAAAATATATTGTCTTTGCTTTTGATACTTTTTTAATTAGGAGGATGAATTATTCCAATTGTTGGTTTGTTTACAGCATACATTTTTATGTTTACTTTGTTCAGTGACACATGTGAATTAAGTGATACTGTGCAGATAAGGAGCCACTTTCATTGTTGACTTTTCTGACATTATACTATGCCAATTTAATTTCCTTCATTTGCAGTTTTCAAGGGTCAATATAGATGAGCCCATGTTTCAGCCTTTTCCATCAGAGATATATTTCCAGAACTTCAACCCGTTTGAAATTTATGAAGTGCCTCTGGTCCTGAGAAACAATGACAAGGTAGTGTAGACATTCCTGACAGAATTGCTTTATTGTGGTGTTCAGTTCTTCATAATTTTATATGATTTGATTCAGCTTTGTATTCAGATTTCATGTACTTCTGTCTCCCTTGTTTTTGGAAAAAGCTACTCTGTTTATTGCAGTATATGATCTCAGAATTTAAAATGTCTGTGCTTAGGGTAGTTGTATATCATCATAGATCAGGATGAGGTCAAGGTGTCATAATGTCCATTTTGTTTTTATTAATAATATTTAAGATAGCTAAAGGAATCTCAGGCTTGAGGATCCTGTTCACTAATAATCAATTCACCAGACAATTCATCTTATAAAGAAAAACATCCATCAGGGATGAAACAAATCATTTCAGGAAAATAAACTTGGTGGAAGTTGACTGATTGCAACTTACTCAAGTAATACAATTGGGACTCTTAAAAGATGGGTCAGGATGATTAAGTTGCAGTGTATTTAATTTGTGCATATGCATTTTGTTAATGTGCATAATAAATTGATATTAATTGACAGACAGTTTTAAGCATCATGGTTGAGAAGTTGAGTGTACTCGGGATTTTATATGCTACAGAGAAGCATCGGAACAAGTTAAAATCAAGTTCTTCTTGACCTCTCCAGAAGTGAAGAAGGTTTTTAAAGAGATTAAAAATAAATGAAATAGTTCATGTTATAATTTCATGATATTCTTCTCACCAGGTTCCTCGTTTGGTCAAAGTGACTCAAGACAACTCCCCTTACTTTAAAATCATTAGTCCAAATGATGTTGGGCATAAAGTTGGACCTGGTCTGCCCACAACATTCAGAGTACAGTTCATGCCTGATGAGAAAAAGGTATAAAAATGAATTGAAAGAGATGGAAGTTGTTTCATTCACATTTGGACAAGATTGGAGTTTATTTTAACTGAACTAAGTGATGCTTTGGGGAAAAAGGTGTGTCATTTATTGCAGAGGATTGGCATGGGCAAATATCGAAGAATAGACTGTTGATAGGGGTGATAGTATTTTACATTATAAGCTATAGCTGAACAGTGAACCCAACTCAGAATTTTCTCTATTTGGCTTTGTAATTAGACTGTGCCCCCCTATTGACATTCATTATATTAATATAATCCACTTCACCATTCACCTTCACCTTTGACGGAGGCGTTGTCCACCTACTGCAGGATGTAGCCCCCCCCCCCCTCCGACAACGCTTTCCATTCTCTTCTATCTGTAGTTTTCCTCATCCATGTTGTTCCTCCTCTCTTTGTAATGTCCTCCTTCCATCTTCTTCCTGGTCGTTCTCTTGTTCTTTCTCCTGTCCTTGTCTGCCATTCAGTGCAGCGTTTTGTCCACCTATTGTCATTCACCCTCCCCACGTGTCTGGCCCAATTCCACTTTTGTTGTAGCATGAATTCCACTATGTCTTTTAGTTTTGTTTGTTTGCGTATGTCAGCGTAGGGGATTCTATCTTGCAGTCTGATGTTAAGCATTTTTCTTTCCATTGCCCTCTGGGTAGTTGTTAATTTGTGAGTTATTTTGTGATCGGCCATGTTTGACAACCATATGTAATCGTTGGAAGAATGCATTGATTGAATACTTGCTTCTTGAGGGACATTGGCAGTTTGGAATCCAGGAATATCTCTCTGTTTTTTTCCAAAGCAACTCCATGATGCTCTTATTCTGGTGTTTAATTCAGTTTGTTTGTTGTGTTCCATATTCACTATCTGGCCTAAGTATTTATATTCTATGACTTTTTCAATGACTTTGTTTTCAATTATAACCTTTTCTTCTGTCTCGTAGTTTGTCATGTATTTAGTTTTGCCCTTTGTTAAGCCACTTTTTATAATCAAATAATAGCTAATTTGTTCTACTATTTCGTCTTAGATTCAAATGACGGATAATTTGTTCTGCTGTTTTGCCTTGGATTCAAATGTGGCTGATGTGTTCTACTGTTTTGTCTTAGGATCAATTGATGGCTTACTTGTTCTGCTGTTTTGTCTTGGATTAAGTAATGGCTGATTTGTGTTGCTTTTTTGTCTGGTTTAATTGTTTTTGCTGATGGGTGAGATTCTCATAAAGCTTCAGATATATCACTTTATCTCACAGGACTACAAACATGAACTCATCTGCATAACGGAGAGAGAAAAATTTGTGGTGCCAGTCATGGCAATAGGAGCAAGAGGAATTCTGGACTTTCCAGATGAGATTAATTTCCCAACATCTCCTGTGAAATACCAAAACACAAAGACTTTACTTGTGAGGAACATAGGAAGCAAGGAGGCTAAATTCAGCCTGAAAGCTGAAACGTAAGTCTTTGGTCATTATGTTTTGTAATTTTATGATAAAATGAAGCTTTGTGTATTACAATAACTGATCTAGCTACCAGATAGAATTTAGACATTTCCATTATGGATCAGCACTGGCTAAAACAAAATCAGCATTGCCATGCTTACTTACATTTGTTGTCACCGAAATCTGGATAGTGCAACAGAAGTTGTAAATTTTGCGAATGGGTTTTCTTCTTTACCGGGTGACATATTATTTGAGCAGGTGATAAAGGATTTATTTACAATGTTAAGAACATGATTAATAACACATGGTTCTTCTGTTTCCTTGCTTGCAGGCCATTTTCAGTGACCCCTGATATTGGCACTTTGGGTGTCAAGGATAGCATTCAAGTGACAGTTGAGTTCAAACCATTGACTGCGGGTGACCACAAAGGGACACTTTGTCTCACCTATGATACAGGTATTAACTGGAAATTGAAACACAGTAAACTGTAAAAGTGGATCTTATTACTGACATGTCAGTTATTTGTAACCCATGTTGATTTAAAAAGACTAAAAACACTTCTTTTGTCTGTAATTTGATGTCTTCATGGATATTTCTTCAAATTCTATGGTGTTCTTCATTCTTAGGAGAAAATGTACAATTTTAAGATTGGCTTCTTGAGAACATTCATGGAAATTTTGTTTGTTGTGTAACTTTCAGGGATTTCCATCTGTATTTTCAGGGGAAGAAATTTTCATCACTTTGTATGGGGCAGCACAGGATGCCAATGTTCGACTGGACAAAAACTCTATCCGTATTGAAAACACATACATTTCAATGGCCAATCAACGCACAATAGTGATAACCAATCGCAGTGATTTTATAGCTCACTTCAGATGGACACAGTTTGCTACACAAGATGATGAAGACCAGCAGAAATTGCTGTAAGTTATTTCTCAGTTTTAACTTTGCTATTTCGGTGATGTCGGATGTAATGAAAAGATAGACTTTCTCAAGAAAATTGGGTAACAAGTGAAATTTGTGAGGTACAGTTTGATTTTGGAATTTTATAACTGCATATAAGTACGAGCAATGAATCTCTTCACTTTGGTTATGAAAACTTTTATTTTCATTTCTATTTTTCAATGAGCCACGAATTATTGATATCAGTGTCCCATGTTCCCATTTTTTAATGTCCTAAGCTTAGCATTTGCAGAGAGAGTGCTGGTTCTATCAGGGTTATTATTAAGACACTGAGATTTGGTGGTTCTAGTTAATGTCAAGACTTCCCTACATGCAGTAACAGTTTAAAGAATATAATATGCTTTGTTGAGATGAGTGCTTTGTGTAGTTCATTACCGTCATCCAATAATGCCCAATAATCATCATCATCATCGTCATTGCCTTTCTCACCCTGGATCAGGGTATAGGCCACCAACAAACACTTTCCATCCCTCTCTATCATGGGCCAGTCTCTTTACATTATTCCAAGTCTTTCCGCTTCGTTGCACATCATTTTCTCTGGCTCTTCTCCACGTTCCGCGCGGCCTTCCTCTTGATCTCTTGCCCTGGGGATTCCAATCCAATACCTTCTTCGTGATGCTGTTTCCTGGCCTCCTGAGAGTGTGGCCGATCCATCTCCATCGCCTCCTACCAATTTCCTCTCTGACTGGGCTCTGTCTTGTTCTTTTCCATACAATTTCATTGCTGACCTTGTCTGTCCATCTGATCTTAAGTAGCTTCCTCAAACATCTGTTGATGAAAACTTGGATTCTCTTTATGCAGGCCTGGGACGCATTCCAAGTCTCACATCCATACAACAGGACTGACTTCACGTTCGAGTTGAATATCCTCAGCTTTGTTTTTAGAGATATATCCTTGGTTCTCCAAATCTTGCTTAAGGACGTGAAAGCTGCCTGTGCCTTTCCAATTCGTGCTTTGACTTCTGCCTCTGTTCCTCCCTTATTGTCAATGATACTACCAAGATAGCAGAAGGACTCTACATCTTCCAGTGGTTGATCTCCTACTCTGACTTGTGCGCTTGGGGGTGCAACAATTTTTAGGACCTTCGACTTCGCAGGATGTATCCTCAATCCAATAGATTCTGAAATTTTGTTTAGAGCTGTAGTCTTTGCTTGCATCTGGTCGTGTGTGTGCGACAATAGTGCCAAGTCATCTGCAAAATCTAGATCGTCCAGCTGTGTCCATGGGGTCCATTGTATGCCATTTCTTCCTCCACTGGTGGTTTCTTTCATAAGCCAATCAATCACCAGGACAAACAGAAATGGGGACAGCAAACAACCCTGCCTAACCCCAGTCTTGATATCAAAGCTGTCAGTAAGCTCGCCATCGTGTACGACTCTGCAACTTGTCCCGTCGTACATGCTCTTGATAAGGTTCACCATCTTCTCTGGGATTCCATAATGTCTCAATATTCTCCACAGTGTTTCTCTATCGATGCTATCAAAGGCCTTCTCGTAGTCAAGGAAGTTCACTATCAGTTGGGAGTTCCACTCTAGCGACTGCTCTACTATGATTCTCAGCGTGGCGATCTGGTCGGTGGTTGATCGATTACTCCTGAAACCAGCTTGCTCCTCACGAAGTTTTGGGTCTGTTGCATTCTGTATTCGCTTGAGAATAATCCGGTTGAAAACCTTTCCTGGGATGGAGAGAAGTGTAATTCCTCTGTAGTTACTACAATTGCTGAGGTCCCCTTTTTTTGGAAGCTTCACGAGGTGTCCTTCCTTCCAGTCCTTTGGAAACTTGCCTCCGGTCCAAATCCTCGAGAATAGTGAGTGCAGACCCTCTGCAGCCCCAGCAGCATCTGCCTTCAGCGCCTCTGGTGGGATCTGATCTGGTCCAGCTGCCTTGCCTCGATTTAACTGCTTTATGGCATCATTAATCTCTGCTTTAGTCGGAGGGTCGCAACTGATCGGTAAATCATTTCTTGCGGGTAGAATGTCGGGTGGGTTGCTTGGTGGAGGTCTGTTCAAGAGGCTGTTAAAATGTTCTATCCATCTTTTTGCCTGAGCTTCCTTTCCAAAAATAGCCTTCCTGTTGTAATCCTTGACAGGAACTTCAGGTTTTCCATATTTTCCAGCAAGAGTCTTTGTAGTCTGGTAGAGGATCCTCATGTGTCCTCCTGTTGCTGCCTTCTCTGCTTTCTCTGCTAACATTCCTATAAACTCCTCTTTGTCTTTTTTAATTGATTTTTTGACCTCTTTAGCTGATGCTCGGTACTCTTCCTGGTTACCAACTCTTGAGCTTCTTGTACGACTTGCATTTACCTGTTCTTTTAGGTCTCTTCTTATCCTTATCAAGTCCAGTGATTTTTGACTGATCCATTCCTTGTGTTCCACTTTCTTTTCCCCAAGAACATCCTGGCATGTCGATGTAAATACTCCTTTTACCTTAGCCCAGTGAGTCTCCAAATCTACTGTCTCTTCGAGGTCAACAAGGGGTTTGAATCTATTCCTCAGTGTCAGCTGGAACTCTTCCTTCTTGTCTCCATCCAGAAGGCTCACTTGAAACTTTCTCCTCTTTGTTCCTGCTCTGGTACCTTGTTTCTTGAGGCGGAGTTTGAGTCTTGCCAGCAGCATGTGATGGTCAGATCCAACATCAGCTCCCCTCTGTACTATGACATCCTCCAGTGAGCGTCTGAATCGTCGGGTGATGCAAAAGTGGTCAATCTGGTTTTCAGTTACTCCATCCGGTGAAATCCAAGTGGCCTTATGGATCCTCTTGTGTGGGAATACTGAACCTCCAATCACATAGCTGTTAAATGCGCAGAAACTTGCAAACCGCTCTCCATTCTCATTCATTTGTCCCAAACCATTGCACCCCATAATGTCTTCATACCCTGTATTGTCCTGTCCTATCTTGGCATTGGCGTCTCCCATTATAATGTTCACATCTTTTCTTGGCAATGTGTCAACTATTTCCTGAAGCTGGTTGTAGAAATCGTCCTTGTCCTCATCGGTTGCTTCATTTGTTGGGGCGTATATCTGCACAATGTTCATGTTGATGTTCTTGTTCTTTGTAGTAAATGATGCCAATATAATTCTCCTTCCGTAGGGTTCCCATCCCCTCAGTGACCTCTGGGCGTGCTTGCTCAAGATGATCGCTACTCCTTCTGTATGCTTTTTGTCCTCCCTTCCAGAATACAAAATCTTTTCCCCAGAATTAAGTTGTTTCAGTCCGGACTGTATCCAGCGGGTCTCGCTAACTCCAAGTATGTGCAGTCTGTATCGCTTCATCTCCATTGTAACCTGGGCACTCTTTCCTGCTTCATACATGGAGCGGACATTCCACGACGCAATCCGGAGTGACTTGTTTGATGAAGGAGCAGTCAGGCCAGTGGAGTCCTTTCGGCTTAATGCCCAATAATAGCAGTATTAAAACATTTTCTATTGATTCATTCCTTTTTCAGAATGCAGGTGAGTTGTTCCTCAAGTTTTTCCATTCTAAACAAGCTTTGATTATTTTTTCTCCAGGCGACAAATTGAGCTGGACAGAGAAGAGAATAGTGATTCAGACAGATTCCTTGATGAATGTGTAGCTGACCCAACATTGAGAGATAAACTTGCCATACTTTCCAGAACATTCCAAAACAGAAAGAGAGTAAGATGTGATTCTAAATACTTATTTTCTTCAGTGGCAAAATGGTACCTTCATAAATAGTGAAACTTTTTTTAATGGGACATTTGGTTTAAAATGGTTCAGTCTGATGTGAAGATGTGTAGTAGATTCAGAATGTAACTATTGACCACAAGGTATTCGGGTCAAGTTCAAAACAAGATTTTTAAAATTTTTTTTTGGTGGAGAGCAAATTTTTTTCTTTTATTTTTTGTGCAGTCTGAAAGCCTGAAGCAATCAAGTTGTCCCTAAGAATAAAACGGGGCTGCTCAAGACATTTAGTGTGTCAAAATGTTTTCCCTTGTCATTGATAAAGATTGAGAAAATGAGGGATTTTGGCAGTTCTTGAAGATGTTTCATTTTATTTTGTCCTGGTGAATATAAACATTTATTACTTAAGTTTCTTTTTGGTGACATCCAGTAAATATCATCATATCAGCATAAGGAGTGAGAACGCGTTAAAGTGGAGATAATCACTGCATACACTGAACCAATTATATGAACTCAACATAAACTTACTTGATTTACAAAGCTGAGGTGCAGTACACAGTATAATCATTTCATTTGTTTTGTCATGAACCTTATCATCAACTAAATTGCTATGCATCTTCAGTGGGTGATAGTTTGAATTATTGACTTTATTTTTTAGCATACTCTCACTTGATTATCCATGATATGTGTTATCTATCATTGAAAACAGGCAGTGGAGAATGATCCACTTTTGTTTGATGATGATGTGGTGAGTGTTGAACCCGTGGAAGGAGACATCTGGCCCAATTCAACATTTGAGGTCAGTGTCATCTTCAAACCAAGAGAGGCAACATCTTACACCCGTACTGCATACTGCGATATCACGGGCAGGGAATGCCGGCTGCCGCTGCGCATTCGTGGTGATGGAGCCGGTCCAAAGGTGGACTTTTCCTTCAACCATTTGGATATGGGCAACATTTTCATAGGATCCAAGCACACATATGAGATCATTATCGCCAACAAAGGGGACATTGATGCTATTTACAGGTAAACTCATTAACATGTTATCACATTATCAGGTTCAAATAAACAATAATTATTGTATTCCCATTTAGCAAAGCACTTTTGAAATAAATGAAAAGTATGTGCCAACAGGCATATGAGTTTGAGAAGTTGGAAGTCCAAACTTTAAGGTAAAAATCATCTGAGCTCAAGTCATGCCAATCACATAATTTTTATTGCAGATTTTTGCATAATAGAAATGCTATGATATTAAGTTTACTTTGAGCAAAACCTTCCTTTAACTAGTCTATATACTACATTTGAAATGTGTTTGCAGTTTAGGTTAAAAAACACACAGTGCTTTAACAGAAATTAAATTATTGTAGCTTGGATGTTAAGAGTCTTTGGGTTGTATGGCATTTTGGAAGCTCATTTTAAAATATCTTCCACATTTTCTTTCCTTCAGTGTTGTTCCAAACACCAGTATATTTGGACCCTGCTTTGCCTTCAACCCTGCTGAAGGGATTGTGATGCCTGGAGGTCACCAGGCCATTGAAGTTGCCTTCAGAAGTCCGTATCTTGGGGACTTTGAAGAAACTTTCTGTTTCCAAGTGGATGGGCAACCCAGGCAGTGCGAGATCAAATTCACGTAAGAATAAATTATTTGGTTTAGAATTGTCTTTGAATTATCTGTTTTCTGATTTGAATTAGTGATGAAAGAATGCGAGTTCAGTCTTGAAAATTGCAATAAAGTATACACTTCTAAATGTTCTGATTTTTCTCAGAATGAAGAAAGTACAGAAAAATACAAAATTATAACGGCATGGGCCCATGGACAGTTGCTTATGTGGACATGGTTATGTTCTTCTTTGTAATTTTCATACTTTGTTTCATGACAAAAGAAAATATTTCAAAATAACACTGAGCTATTAATTAGATTTTGGGTGAATTTTTTTTGAAACAATTCTGATTGACCTGGCTGTTGTGAGGAATATTAGTTACTTGTTTATAGATACAAATTTTATTTTTATATAAAAAAAAATTCTTTATGTCTTAACAACATGAGCTCAGTTGTAAGGGTTTGGTGGCACTGGACAAGCTGTTTCCATGTTTAATGCATTGGAGAACAAAATATTATTGTTCAAAGTGATGCAACAATCAGGCTTGGTTATGCCAGTTATTTCATGTTTGAGACATGATTAAGAACTAAGCTTGTGAAGACAAAGAGGTGGATGTTTCTTGTTGTTGTAGTGAAGATTGAGTTTTGATATAGGTATTTCAATTGTTTTCTCTCCAGTGGCAAAGTTGTGGGTCCAACATTCAACTTTGATGTGGTGAAATTGAAATTTGGTACAGTTCCCTTTGGCTTCCAGAGCACTCAGGTCCGTGTATTATTCATTGTCCTTCTTTGATAAGTTCTGCCAAGGAGTATTTATTTACAAGAATGCAAAGAGTTTTTATTTTCAGATCAGTCTTTCAGTTGTTCTTTCTTGGTCAGATGAATCTGAATAATTGATTAATAATTGATTGCACATGTTGATCAAAATTCACAGTAGTTGATATGTTATATGAAATGTGAGGTGAGGTAATGGGTACAATTTCAAACATCTGCATTTGTTAATTTTCAAGAAAGTCATTATAGTTTTCAGATGTGGAAATGTGTTTGCAAGAGCTCATGTTAGATTGACAGGTGGCCATAGTGCTTTTGTAAATGTGATTATACCTTACTTGTCTTTCTTGTACAGGTCTGTCATCTTGTGAACACTTCATTGGTGCCCATGGTGTTCAACCTCCGTGTTCCGGGAGACGGAACCAACAAAAGTGTTTGCTGCACAAATGACATAAAAGATGATCCATTAGGAGCTGGACCGACTCCTGTCATGGATCCCAAAGAATTTGAAATTGTTCCTGATCATGGGGTTATTGCTCCACAAAGTGAGATCAAGGTATAAAGTATGAGTCACTAGTCATAATGAACAGTGTATGTGCATGAAATAAGGAGTTGAAATCAAATTTATTAAACTGTCATTTTGACATAATTAGAGATCTGTTGCCCTTCAGAAAGCTGGCATTGAATTCAATCTTCCACTTCAAAGTGTTGAAAAATTGAAGGTGCCTAAGTGTTTAAAAATAAGTACAGATGAAAAGCATGTTGCAAAACAAAATGTGCTAACCAATGGTTTTTATGAACACTTTCCTCAAAGGGATGAAGCTTGTCCTTAGTATGATTGATTTTTTTTTTTGGTATCCAAATCCTTACATAATATACTCAGAATCCCCAGAAAGTAATGTAGATTTATACAAATTTTCTCAGTGACCATCATTGCATAGCTTGCAAACTTCACAATTACTAGAACAACCTGCTCTGCAGATTTCATCATAACTTATCATGTCAAAATACTTTGCTCATCATTAAAATGCTCTTGTTTCACGGAGGTAAGTTCCATACACTCTCTTTTTAATATGAAAATAGAGTGTGCAGTACTTGGTATCTGTTCAGGCAGTGACTTTACATATAAGAAATAGAAACTGCTTGTCCTGAAGGGGTCCATGACTGTTTTTGAAATTGCAGATTGTGTTTGATCTTTTGCAGGTTACTGTGCATCTTGTGCCCAATACTGTGAAGAAATATGAAGTGGCTTTGGTGGTGGATGTGGAGAGAGTGGGTGAAGAAATCATGAGTTTGCCCATTTCTGCCAAGTGAGTGCATGTTCAACACTCACAGTACTATGATTGTACAGACTTTAGAATCAGTGTATTCCGAATATATTACAAAAAAAAAAAAAAAAGAAAAGAAAATAGGAAAGGTTTTAATAACTTTGCTATTTTCAGTTCTTATGCCAAGAAGCTTCACAATAGAGATTTCCTAAATTTCTGTTAGATCATGGAAGAAACAAAGATTTGGTGGAAAGAATCATGAATTTATAGTTCCAGACAGTGCTTTCATGTACACTGTTGAAGGTATAGTCGTCCAGTGATGAGAGTGGTTGCCTCAGGTGCAAGAGGTCCCAGGTTTGAATCCCATTGGGTAGAGTCCAACCTAATTCATTTCTTGCAATATATTTGTAATCATCATGGGCAGCCTGATGAGAGCCTAAGTGTCATCTCTCATAGTCTCATTGTGTTGAAAAAACATGTAAAACCTTAACAAAAACTGAAAAACTAATTTTATCTGCACTTTGAACTCTTTGTGTGCCATGAATTTTTCCACGTTTGCTAATACTGGAAGAAAATAGTGGGGGAGATGAATGAAGAAGACCGACTAATGCAAGATCTGTTAATAAAAAGTGAATTTTTTTTTCTTAGTGAAACAAAACAGCCTGGCATTCTTGTGCACCGATACATCTGTGATTGGTACAAATGTGACGAGCTGAAGAACTGATATATCGGTGACGGGCACACAAAGAGTTAAATTTATACTTTTTAAATTCAATTTTTTACATTATTCACTTTGTGTTCTGCTGATTTAGATCAATGGTACCGGAGATTAGCAATTTAACTCCAGTGCTGAACTATGGACGTTGTTTCCTGAGACATCCCTATGAACATCGCATTCGCCTGCACAATGATACAGACTTGTCAGCCAAGTATGAGATTTTTCCTCAAGAGGAGGTTAGCTTGAATGAGCCACCTATTTCATATCAGAGTCCAAAGCCAAAGGTCAGTCTGTGTTTTAAATCTGAAGTGATTGTGTTTGGAATTTTGAAAACCAGTTCCATGGTTGGCTATTCCAAACCTCTCACCCAATTATCAATTTCTAAACTGGAGTCTAGAAAACTGGTCAAAGCAAAATGATTTGAAAGAATTGGATTAGATCATCAGTTCAGACTGAGTTATGTTACACACAAAGATAACACTTGATGACATTCTGGGTTTTCACTGGGATGTCATCATATGAACTTTTCATGACCTTTTGAAAAAAATCATTTACATGGTTTCAGTTAAATGAAACCAGTCCCCCAGTTCAAAACTTTCTCAGTTTTCTGTTCTGGTGAACAGTATTTGACTGGTGTTTACTGTTTAAAGCAAAGCCTGATCTGTGATTCTCAAGGCCTGTGATTTTTTTTTGTGATAGTGTGTGAATCTTCTGCGTATTTGGTAGTGAAGTGTGATTTTGCCACTGTTCCAAAAGATGAAATAAGAATGTCTTTTGGGATGGACTTGTACAGTGTAATTACTTACACTCTACAAAATGCAATGTAAAATAATTTGTGGTTTAGAAGATAAGTCTAATGGTGACTGAGCTGATGAAGAATGATTCATGATCTGGGCTTAGCCCTGCCTGCAAGGGTCAAAAAGTTCTCTCCCTTTGAATTTTTACTCAATTGCTCTCCCTAAAATTTCAACTCTTTAATTTTTCTTCATATATTTGGAGGTAAAGGTGCTGGATAAAGGTGCACATAGATTATTTAAATTCACATGTAGTGACTTGTATTCTTCATGATAATTATTGTTTTGTGATGTACTGGATGAATCCTGTGATGTGCAGATGAATTAATTTATACTTTTATGTGGACAGGGTATCATAGCCCCTCACTCTGTGGCAGATGTGCCTTTGCTCATTAAGGCCAACGCCTTAGAGGAACAGGAGGTCCCTTGCCTCATCAACATCTTTGGAAATCAGAGTCAGCCAATTGTGAGTTTGTTTTGCTTTTAGAAAAGCCTTTAGCATGAGAAGGCATTGCTATTGTGTGTAAATAATGATGTTTGTGAATGTACGTGAAAATTTTTTTGAAAATATGGATATTGGAAATGTGGATAGATTGGGAGATGGATTGACTGAAAGGCTGATTGTAAATGAGCAGTGATAAGTTTCATTTTTTGGGTTGATGTTTATTATTTCAACAGATGAGAAATTGAAGAAATAATGTAAATTCTCTGAAAAAGAAACAAAAAACTTTGATATTTAAAATGTTCATTTTGGCACCTGGTCATGGCAGTCCAAATGGCAACTTTCCATCTTAGGTCAGATTGCCTCAAACTGAATCAGCATTTATATGGAACTCAGAAAGAGCAGAAGTAGCACTGCCCTTTGCACCAGTGTAGAACTACAACAAATGTTGCAGTTTTTTTTGTGTGACTGGACCCTCCTTCTAGAAATCCACGTGATTATTCTAGCTGGAAGAGATTTTGTCCAGTCAAAATTACGGAGGTACACCTAACCAGGTGCCAGTGTGGCCAAGGAATGAGGCATATCAGGAGAACTGTCCGTGAAAAACCTAATTTGTTTCTATATATTTGTCTGGCAGGCCGTCCATGTGATGTGTGTAGGCGAAGGACCTGTTGTTCATATGAGTCCACTCTCTGTTGACTGGGGAGACATCCCAGTCCTCACTGACATCAAAAAACAATTTGTTCTGTCCAATGAGTCCTTCATCCCAGCCCGATTTACAGCTCATATGGTAAGTTTTTCTCATTCAATGTACAAGTCATCTCTTTTAATGTCACAACACTGCAGGGTGCATTAGTGCTAATCATCAGCTTCAGCATTTGTGCTGAGCACCACAAATTCAGATATTTTGGAGAGGTAAAAACTTCTGTAGCTAATGAAAGCCTCTAGCTGAGACGATTTAGCTAAGGCAATTGCAGCAGTAAAAAAATCGCAGGAGAACAGCTATGCTACTGGCCAGCACTCAGTGGTCTGAAACAGGAAATATATCTGTCATGGTGAAAGGAGAGTTCTTTTTTAATTTTGTGTGTTTCATTTCATGTTTCATTTTCCTTCATTATTTTGTATGGAGTATGGATGTTGTACATGGAAATTTACTGATAAATCCTTCATCTGGTCTATTTCCATGTGTATGTCATCTTGACCTTTTCCTGGTATAAAATGATCTTCAACATGAGTTTAATTGCAAAATTTCTTGCTTTGTATGTCAAATTTTTCGACTGTGGTACATCTACAGCTGAGACCACTGACAGCTCATTATATTGAATTTTCATTTATTTTGATTTTGAATTAATTTTCTGAATAAGTGCAAGTTTTATTATTTGTGCCTCCAGAGGGCTTTGCAAAATACAACTTATTCTTTTTTTGCTGGTCGCATTTCAGCTGAGACCTAACACAGTTTTCAAGGTGGATCTGTCTGAAGGTGAGATCCCTCCGGAACAAAGCATGGTGTTGACTGTCACCGCTAACCTTGATGATTGTGTCAGGTAAATTCTGCTTAGTCAATGCAATTTAATCTTTGATTTCATCTTCCTCTCCGTCTTCTTTCTCTTTGGAATTTTCTTAAGGATAATCAACTCTCTGTACAACTCAGGGATGATTTAGAGAAACCAGACTTCCAGTTCTTTTTATGTCTGTCATTGAACAAAATTATGTCACAACATTATGATACAAAAATACTGTACCTGAGAAGTTCGAACAAATTTTCTTTCTTTTTTTAAAAAAATGTGCTGGCTTCATCCTTGACAGCTGATGTTTATTTTCCTTAAAAATTTTCCTACTGGCAATACTAGAATGTTATTCTTTTGTGAGCAGCTGCATCCCCTCTTGAAAGATTTATAATTAATGTGTTAAGCTTAACAGTATTAAGGGTAAAACTTTCCTGCCAGTTTCTAGCTGCTGATTTGTGCAACTTATTCTGTTCTAATGTTGGGGTAAAATGTCATAACCTTCCTGTTATGCCTTTCCCTCATGCCCTTCAAATTCAGTTCCTTCACCATCAGATATTATGATCGCCTACTCTGTCTGTGTCTACAGATTTCAGGATAAGCTTCAAATTAATTTCCTGGAAAGTCAGTCTCGACAGATTCCCATACAAGCATACGGTAGAGGGACCACCATTGTTTCTGATCCGCCTCTGGGACCAGTTCTAGACTTAGGACCTAACTTCAGGTATGTCAATAATCATGGCACTGTTTATGTGAAAACATCCCAAAATCAAGGGGCCTATTTGAAGTGGTTGTTTTTGTCATAGTTTTGGTTTGTTATAGAAGAGGGTTATTGTAGCTTACAATTTTAGCATGGTTATATGGAAAGTTCTGCTCAAATTAAATGCCTGGACGCGGGGAAAATTTCTGTGACTTTATTTTTCTTTTTGTTTCAGTTAAATTATCACTTGTCAAACTAATAACTGACGATCTGTTTGTTTAGCACTATATATAGGCACACCATAAGGTCTAATGTAGCTGAAGAATGGACATTCCCCTGAGATATTTTCATCCCTTCCATTAATTTAAGATTATGACAGTATTTAGTGATATTGGGAAAAATATAGTTGTATAAGAGTCCTAGCAAAGTTTAAGCAAAAGTCTGATCAGTATTGAAAATCTTAGACTGTTTTTCCATCCATCATTAATTGCCCATCCCTCATTCTCAGTTGGTCTCCATCGTACTCACCAGTGGTACAACCATCTACATACTTGTAAATATGTATATGATTCTTTAATAAATTCCTTTCAATCCAAAATCACTTCTTGAATTAAGACTGGCCAGAGTCAGTAAAGACCAGGTACTTCTATTCAGAGATGACATGTATATCACAATTCTGTAAGTTGTCCTTGTCAGCAGGCAAGAATAGTAATCAAAGAAATTTTCAAATAGACTGTTGTGACATTCCAGCAATCGCCTTCTGTCAAAGAAGTTCAGATTGACCAACAAGGGACGCCGGATTCAACAGCTGGTGTGGCTGACCGATGGTTATATTCCTATGTCAAAAGCCAAGCGTGATAAAGTCAGACAGAGCAATTACGACATCAGAAAAAGAGTAAGCGTAAGTATACTTTTATTAGCAGTAATATGAATAAAACAAACAATAAATTTGTCACTGCATGTAATATAAATTATAATTTCTATTAAAAACAACTGATAGACTAAAATGAAAGAGTGTTTTGTCTTTTACTTTTCCCATACTTCTACCTTGTGCTGATTAATTTCGCTAATTGTTTAACTTCATGCAAAGAAAACTTGGCAGGGCATTGTAAATTTTCCTGTGGTGGCAAAGAGTTAAATGCTAGGCCTTATGGCAGGCATTTTCCTCTTCAGTGTTGTCAGCACTGAAAACATGGTACTGGCCCTGTCATGGAATAGCATAAGCGTTTTGGCACAAATGCAGATGACAAAACTTATTTGCCTATATTCTGTGAACTTCATGAAGGAATTTCCTATTTTCTTTTGATTAACAGGGTGTACAATAGGTCATGTCAAAGGTTTAGAACTAAAAATCTATTTTAAAAAACTGAATACATCTCAAGTAACGCAGTTTTTTTCCTCGCCTTTAAAATTAGGTCTTTTGCACTTGTATGGGTTCATGATGGGGTCAGTGCACTGCGATTGTGTGTATTCTGTGTAATGTACTCAGGGTCTGCAGGGCAAAAATAGGACTTATCAGTCACATGAGAAGCCATAAGTCATGAAAGAACAGTCTTTCCATTCTGTCCTCTGTGTCTTTTAGTTCTTTTTATTGTCCATGTGTTGAAATTCCCAACAATTTCTGTTCTTTATTCCTCTGGTGTTGTTAAGGTCATCATCATACCTGATGGACGAACTATTATTATTATTATTACTCAGGATTGGGACATGGCAGTAGCTTTTATGGATGTATATGGGAAATTAACATAGATATTCAGGATGGCTGCAGAAACCAGTATGGCTTTACCTGATTGGTCTAAATAATCTTTGATCAGAAGCCAACAGTCCCGAATGATGTTCCTCAGCCAATTTTCCGTCTAACACCAAATCGAATGGAGCTGAACCCTGGGGAGTCAATTGACCTCAACATTGAAGGATTTGTTGATGGGTAAGATTTTAAGTAGACGCTGTTAGGCCATGTAGCCAAAATACCCACAGTAAGATTTCTGTGACCAGTAAGATTTCAATCTGGGGCCAATTTCTGATAAAATTGTGAGTGATTATGAATCAGGTCTCCTTATCTCAGCCAACTCCACTTTAATTCATCTCACCTTACTCAGTTATTCTCGAACACCCATGCTCACTACTCATTTCAAGTGCTTTCCATTTATCACCAAAGTAGTATTTTGTGCTGCATATTCTCTGTTGTGACAGTCCAAAAACTTGTTATCATTGGAGCTGCAATATTGTAGAGTTCGGCTGCATAACTATGTACTTTCAGTGAGAATTGTTCAGACTGTCAGACACCTAGGAATGGTAATAAAAGGCAGCGTCACATTGGTTTGTCAAACATCTTACATGGTCATCTTTACAACTATGGTATTATGTGTCCCCAGACCTCAAAATGTGTCAGAAAAAATTGTATGCCATGCCATCATTGGCCGGGCAGGGGGAAAGACTCCCATCATAAGTGTGGATGTAAAAGCAGAGTTTATTGAGCCGCTGCTCAACTTTTCCACCAAATGTGCCTTCTTCCGGGTGGACAAGGTAAGCTACAGAAATCTGTCATATTTAGTGGTTGGAAGCTTTTGAATGGAATGTGGACCATATGTGAAAAGGGTGGCTTCGGGATGGAACAGCATATTTGAAAAACTTTGACTTGGCAGGATATTACGAATTTTTGCTGAAAGAACTGTGATGTTTATCTGTCATGGGTAATATAAAAAGATGCGGGGATATGATATTAAAATTATCATGGTAAAAAGTAACTTGATCCATTTTGTAAGAGGAGTTTCCCTTTTACACTATGAGAAGGTTTTAGTATAGGTTTTTGGTTATGTGTCTGAATCCAGTTTGATTCAATATCTGACCTGCAACCCACAATAAATAAGTCAGTGTCAGTACAACCGTTTGGTTGTAAATGTGTCAAGTACAAGATATTCAATATCATTATGGTGGGAAATGAGATAGAGGAGGGTGTGTATGGAAGTCTTGGTTGGGAATATTGAAAAAACAGAAAAAAAAAAAAACTGAAAAAAAAAAGCCAGCCAAACAATAACAACTACAACAGCCACAACAACAACAAAAATGCACAAACGCAGAAGTAATGCACAGAAGGATGAACAACAGCTGAGCAGCCAATTCAAATACTGTTCATTTTTGGCAATTTAAACAAAAACTGTTCAAATATATTTGAATAAATTTATAATTGTTTAAATAGTTTCAATTTATTCAACCTAATGAATGTCCTTATGTCTAAAAATAATTTCTTTTATTTTCATTCTTTTAAACTTCATTGTTTGTTTCTTGACTGTTTGTCTCAATCATGAGGCTTTGCAAAATACAAATTATTATTATTTTTGGTTTGTTTTTTTTAACCAGATGTTAACGTGGAAAATATTTAGTTGTAAAGGTTTTGTTTCATTGCTTTCATCCTTTGTACTGACGTATACTTTCTTTTCCCAGGCACCAGCAGATGAACTGACAGTACAACAGAAACAGCTAATTATGAACAACGTGTCCAGTTTGCCATTGAACATTGGTCTCAAACTGGCTTATCCTTTCAGTATGGTCATTGGAGATGAGAAAGTCTATGAGACAGTAAGTGCCTGCTGAAAGTGGTGATGAAGGCAGCATTATTTATATATGTTTTAAGAAAAACATTGCACCAATACATGGGTCTGGAAATGCATGTTTTTTTCCACTGGCGGACGAAAAAAAACAAAACGCCTAAATAATTGAAATGGGATAAAAGTTAATACATTTAACTTAATAGTGAAAAGATATATATTTCTTCATCACAGAAACGATTTAATTATATTTTTAAGAACCAGCATGGCAAAATATCTCGGCTGGTCATAATTGGTGTAAATACATTAGCTGACATGAAACTGTTTAACTCACTTGACACCAGGCTTTTTACATTATCACAACTATTGAAGAAAAAATTACTATTTTTGCTGTAATTGACCAATCTCTTTGAATTTTGGACACAAGACTTATAAATAAATGCACTATGCAATAAAACAAATTTCACTAGGGTATCTCAAATATTTTTTTGGTATGATTTATTGAAAACGCTATCTGATTCAGAATCACTTTCCTCTCCTTTCTTACCCACTGGAACATATTCTGGGTCTAGATCAGAATTATAACATTTCCAGTTCACTGTCAGACCCTTCTTGTTCGAACATTTCAAACACATTCGTTGCTTTTTGCTTAGAGACGCCATTCCGCAGTATACTAGAGATATTTCGTTGTTCGCTCCGGAAGTCAGTGGTTTTAGAAAAAAATCGGCCAAAAAAAAAGTTGCTGGCTGATTCCGGTGAAACTTTTAACGAAACAAAAGAAGTGGCTACACAACAGTAGTAGACCATTCCCGTAAGGTGTGCGGGATAATGGAAGGAGAACAAAATTATTTTCGTCGATCCGGCAAGGGTTGCAGGATTGATTCTTTAGCGTCAGGTCAGCCATCCCGCAACCTTGTGCGGGAATGGTCGCAAGTGAGTTAATAGCTGAGTCATGCTATTTTATGACTTTTGTAACCAAACTTTTTAAGTTCTCCTTCAAAATCAATCCTTTCATTGTTACAGTGAGGTCAGTTTTCATACCAGGGATTGCTACAAAATCATTCTGTGTTTAAATTTGATGTCAATGAAGTAATCATAACGTTCTTGCTCGTTTCCTGTTGACATATTGTTTCATACAACTGGTCAATGTGTACCTCCATACAGGAAGTGTGTCTGAAGCCTGAGGATGTGTACTATTTGGTGATAGAGTTTGATCCCAAGTTCAAGGATGATTGCCACATACGCACTATTGATGAAGTCCTTCACATCACATACAAGGAACATCCGCATGTTGTGAGTGGACCCATTAACCTTAAGATTTTGATATCTTGTAAATTTAGATATTTTAAGACAACTTTGCTGTGTTACAAATATTCCTTATCTTGGTCTACATTGCCCATCGTTATCCAGAAAGAGCCTCTTCCCAGCAGAATTTGAAATACGAAAGATCAGGCAGCATAGTCAATGTCTTAAATTGTTCTATGAAAGCTTGATTTAACGTTTGATTATCCTTATCAGTAATGTATGTCACTCTGTCATGAGAACTCTGGTCTTGCACATTTCTAGAAAAGGCATCTATTTGATTATTGGATTCAGCTGAACATTTTTGCATCTGAGTGTGAAGAACAGAATTGTTTTACTTTTTCTTTTTCAGGATTATGTTGCCTTGCGTGGTGAGGTGTATTTCCCCAACCTAGAGTTTGAGAAAACAGTTGTTGACTTTGGATGTATTTTGAATGATACTGAGGTCACTCGTTATATAAACATCACCAACACCAGCCCAATGGAGGTAAGACATCAAATTCCTGGAAAGCAAATAGTAACCAATATTGGCTGTGGCTTAAAATAGTAGAATGAAGACCCCTATAAATCTGTGGGACTGTAGCAAGGCTCTGAACAAAGTGGCAAAAAAGAGAAACTAGTATGTTGAAGTGCTGTGCAGAAACAAACAATAAATAAATAATAAAATAAATTCTGAAAGATTGAGAAATTAGTTGTGCTTAGGTTCTTCATTTGTGAGGCTTATTTGGTTTGGCACATTCTTAGTGTAATCACACCATGTTGCCCATTTCAGAGAGTTTGAACAAAAAGCAAGCAAAAATCAAGAGTTTGGTGGATTTTCTTATTTCATGTGAGCAAAATGAGCAGTGCTCTCTGGGGAAAACTATCTTTATGGGGAAAATACTTCGTGAAAAATTCAATTAAAACATTTTACAAAAATCTAAAAGTGAATTTATGGAAACCATAACAGTACAGAACTGGTACTTCCCAACAATAGATTTGAACTGTTATAATTATTAATTTATGATTGTGAATTATATGGTGATCAATAATATTTTGATGGTTTTCTTACCAACTAATAAGTTTTCTAGTAAATCTGAAACCTTTTAAAACAATACTGTTGGAAGTATTTGATCAGTTTTTTAGTGCCATGGTTCATCTCTTTTAAACAATAGGACTAGAAATGCTTTATTATTTTATCTCTGTAAAGGTTCGCTACCACTGGTCATTCCTGGTTGGAGATGTGCCCACCACAGTGAAGAAGATACAACGTCCCAGGCAGCAAGCCTTTGATAAAGAAACACAAGTGGAGAAAGGTGAGACTGCAGTTGTGGTGAAGGAGGAACTACCCCTGACAGGGAGACAAGATGATCTGGGACTGGAGATAACTGGAGGACGAGACACAGAGGAGGAGAGACAAAAACCTGAGGAAGTGACTGTCCAGGTAATCAGTTTCCTGTGTTACTTTAATGCCATACAGCAACTGGCGGGCTATCATTTTCAGTGGTCATTGTCTTTCCATATTTTTTTTTTTTGAACTTCTGATTATGTCTTTGTTTATCATTCAAGTTTTCAGTCTTTTTCTTTTATCCCTCCTCCTTCTGTTTGCAGTCTTTTCTGTCACCTTCCATCTTTGTTCCTCAATCAGTTCTATCATAATCTTCCATTCTCATTCCATCTGTCATCTCTTTCCTTTATTCCTTTGTGTACTCAGGGATTCCTATGGTAATTTTTTGTTTTTTAATATTATCATTTAAATATTTAAATAGTTTGTTATTACTGTTTTTATACTTAACTTCTGTCTATGTTCGTTTCCTTGGTCACTATACCAAAAGAACAACAGTTTAAAATTTTCTACCATTTCAATTTACTTTAATCCAAGACTTTATATAGACATCAGCTTTCAATATGTGAAGAGACATTTGAATGATAGTTTTGTTTTGTTTATCAATACTCACACTAGGTGAGCAATCGTAGCCAGAATGCCCTGGAAGATGACGAGGGGATAGACCAGGAAGTGGATGAGAACAAGAAAGGGTCAAGACCTGAAACTCCCATTGATATGGACCTACCTGAAAAGGTACTTGTCTCAGGAAGGAATGGAATAAGGAAAGGGGTGGGACTGCAAAGGAATAACAGAGAAACTTACTTGAGGCATTTGGCCAAATTAGATTTTGTTTACACATTGAATTTGAAGGAAAGTGCAGGTATTGGGCGTAAGCTGAAGATTACGTTTGGTACCCCAGCCATAATAATTTTCTATGGCAAAATGGCAGTAGTGATAACTTTGGAATTCGGCCACAAAAAAAAACAACAAAAAAACAATGATAAATACTTTGGCTACATGGCCCAATATACATAAAAATCTGTAGCGTATCGAATAGCCTTATCGAAGAGTAATTGTAAAGGAAATGGAACATTTCAGGTTATTTTATGACTTTTTTACATACTCTTGAATTTGATCAAACTTTAGAGTTCTATATTCATAGGGATGAATAAGGTAAGGACAGGTGTAATTGGTAGACTGGATTGCTAGTCATTTCTGATTGGTGTATTTGTGTCCATATTTATAGGGTCAACTAGATACAGAAAAGGAGAAAGAAGATGACAGATCTTCCTCCATGAGCCGTCTCTCCCTGTTACAGGATGAAGAAGAAGCTCTTAGATCTAACAAAATCCTGACTGCTCTCTTGGAGGAAGAAGAAACCTCTACCCCGGTTATTGGTGTGGAAGAGGTAAAGTATAAATGATTTATTGCAGAGTTTAATCACAATTCTTCAGAGCGGAAGAAAGTTATGATTATGTAGAGGAGCACATATTTTCCTACTGGTTTCTGACACACATCCTTCTACTATGAGCAAACAGAATTACAAGAAGGAAATATCTTTCATCTTAAGATTGTCATATTGTGACACAGAAAATTTATCACAAACTGGCATATTTTGTAGTTATCCTGTGACATGGGCAAGGAAAGATGACATTAATGAGAAAAGTTGCTATTATGTAGAATTGTCTTATACATGCTGTGAATTGATAGACCAAACCTTATCAGTTACGTGTTGGTTTGCTGGTTTGCTTCACCACTGGATTTTGTAGACACGGGAAATGTTTTCAGATTGTGTGATCTTACAATGTTTTTTATACTGAGGCATCATTATGGAAAACCACTGTGGACATGTTGAAAAAAGAAAATTGGCAAATCCTTGACGATACAAATGAGTGGAGAAGTATAATAATAATAATTTATAGTATACTTGGACCAGTCAGTATTTATGTGAACACATGAAATTCTTGAACAAATGTCAGGAAACTGATAGTGCTGGATGGATATGCTGCTGTTTTCCATCAGTTATATGTTAAGTGATATCTCACAGAAAAAGATTGAAATAGTTATTCTTCAGCACAAAGAGGTGATATTTGAGATTGAAAAGGGATACTCTTTTTTTTGTTTGTTTGCTTGGGCAGTATCACCCAATGCTGGTATTAGAAAAACTTGATTTCCAATCTAAAAGAAGAATACATCTTTCCACAGGTCTTCGATATTTTACCATTGTACGGTACCCTCCAGCCTGGTGATACGGAACAGGTGACCTTCACCTTCTATGGCCATGCAGACATCTGGGGTGAGGTCCGGGCTGTATGTGAAGTTGAAGGAGGCCCGACGTATGAACTGAAGATGACAGGGCAAGCTTCCCTAGTGGAATATGACTTTGACAGTAAAAATATTGACTTTGGGAAAATTGTGAGTATTTACAGAGCCGTCATTATTCTGAGGTGAAAGTTTTGAAATCCGTTATTTTCAGCCTTGGTGTTTGCTACAGTAGAATTGTTTGTCTGAGAGTAATAATAATAATAGTTCGTCCATCAGGTATAATGATGACCTTAACAAGGTCACAGATCAGTCGTAGATAATAATTTCGGTGCCATTGTAAATGTAGCCAGCATGTTTTTTAAACTTACTAGAAAACATCCACTATCTGCCGAGAGACTCAGCATACTATTGACCATAATAATAATAATAATAATAATAATAGTTCGTCCATCAGGTATGATGATGACCTTAACAACACCAGAGGAATAAAGAACAGAAATTGTTGAGAATTTCAACACATGGACAATAAAAAGAACTAAAGGACACAGAGGACAGAATGGAAAGACTGTTCTTTCATGACTTATGGCTTCTCATGTGACTGATAAGTCCTATTTTTGCCCTGCAGACCCTTCCGCATAAATGACAAGAGTGCTCCGTTGGTTCAGTACCACTGGGCCTTTTCTTGCGCCGTTCTCTTTTTTTGATAGCCTGCTGGACTCTGTCAGCTTCCCATGCTTTGCTGCCTCTGGTAAGGGCCGCCCTCCAATTTGCACGATCAAGCGAGAGCTTTTCCCACTCACTCACATCAATGGCAAAGGCCTTCAGTGATTGCTTGAGAGTGTCTTTGTAACGTCTCTTTGGGGCCCCAACATTCCTCGTTCCATTGGAGAGCTCAGAGAAGAAGATTTGCTTAGGGAGTCTGGAGTCGGGCATTCTGACAACATGACCTGCCCAACGTAGCTGAATTTTTTTCAGGTGGCAGAAGATGCTCAATTCCTTGGCACGATTGAGGACCTCAGTGTCTGGAATTTTATCCTGCCATTTGATCCTTAGGATCTTTCTAAGGCAGGCCAGATGAAAGTGATTTAGCTTTCTGGCATGCGATTGGTACACTGTCCAGGTTTCAGCCCCATAGAGTAGGGTGGGAAGGACCACAGCATTGTACACTTTCAGCTTAGTGTCTGTGCGAATGCCGGCAACATCCCATACTCTCTTTCAAAGCCTGCCAAATGCAGAGCTGGCTTTGCTGATTCTTGAGAGAATTTCAGTATCAACACGAGCCGCGGAAGACAGTGTACTGCCAAGATAGGTGAAGTTCTCCACCTTCAGAAGACTGTCATGGACTTTGATATTTGGGGTCACAGGATGCTTGTCGTCTGGAGTAGGCTGATGGAGCACTTCCGTCTTCTTTGTGCTTATTGTGAGGCCAAAGTTGTCACAGGCACTAGAGAACTTATCAACACAGTTTTGCATGCTATCCTCATCGTGTGCCAGAAGTGCACAATCATCAGCAAATAGTAGGTCACAGACTTGAGTACTTTTGGTTTTGGTTTTTGCCTGAAGTCTCCTGAGGTTGAATAGACTGCCATCAGTTCGGTACTTGATGCTTACCCCTTGAGGAGGAGAGCTAAAGGCTTCTTGTAGCATTGCAGAGAACATGATGCTGAACAGAGTTGGGGCTAAGACACAACCCTGTTTTACCCCATTTGTGACAGCAAAGGGCTCTGAAACACTGCCGTTGCTTTTGACTGCAGCTTGCATGCCATCATGAAACTGGCGCACTATTGTGATGAATTTGGGTGGACACCCAAACTTCGCCAAGATTTTCCAGAGGCCTTCACGACACACTGTGTCAAATGCTTTTGTGAGGTCAACAAATGTGATATACAGCGCTTTATTTTGTTCCATGCATTTTTCCTGAATCTGTCTGGCAGCAAAAATCATATCCGCCGTTCCCCTCTCTTTACGAAAGCCACATTGGCTCTCGGGAAGCAAGTCATTTGACGAGAGGTGATCAAGAAGGCGATTCAGAAGCATTCTTGCCAATATTTTGCCAGCAATTGAAAGTAGAGAGATTCCCCGATGGTTGTCACAGACTTGGCTGTCCCCTTTGTTTTTGTACAGATGGATGATTGAAGCATCTTTGAAGTCCTGTGGCAGCTTCCCTGCTTTCAACATATGATTGAACAACTCGGTCAACCTTTCAATAAGCTTTTCTCCACCGAAGGCATACACCTCAGCAGGAATTGAATCCACGCCTGGTGATTTGTTAAAGGACATCTGATTTGTGGCAGTTCGGGTCTCATTTGCTGTGAATGGCTTGGCAAGAGCTGCATTAATAGGAGTCTGAGGGAGGCGGTCAATGGACTCAGTATTTATATTTGATGGCCGATTTAGCACACCTCCGAAATGTTCTGCCCAACGCTGAATTATGGCATTCAATTCAACAATGCGTGTTGAACCATCTGACGCAAGAAGTGGCGTAGTGCCTGAGCGGGATGGTCCAAACACAGCTCGGAGGCTCTCAAAGAACTTTCTAGTGTTGTTTGTGTCGGCATATTTCTGAGTTTCTCTTACTCGCTCTTCAAGCCAGTCATTTTTCATTTTCCTCAGCTTCTTCTGGAGTACACCCTTACATGCTCGCAGTGCATCAGCTTTTGCTGTGGAAGAGGGGTCACTGCAGTGAGCTTGGATGAGACTATTTTTTTCTTTGATGAGCACTTTGATTTCATTATCATTATCATTGAACCAGTCCTGGTGCTTGCGGACAGGAAAACCAACTGTGCTGCTGGCGCAAGAGTGTACAGTCGTTTTTAGGTCAGTCCAGCTCTGTTCAATGTTCTCAGGGTCAAAAGTCACGCAATCCAATTTTGAGGAGAGTTCTGATGAGAGCTCGCTCTGTTTCTCAGCTGAGCAGAGTTTTGAAACATTTAGGCGATTAGGTGGCGCTTTTCCTTGAGGGCGTCTATTGCGCCTCAATGTTAGTCTGAACTTGCAAACAATGAGTCTGTGGTCAGTTCCACACTCGGCACCACACATCGCCTTTGTTACAAGGACATCCTTTCTGTCAGTCTTCCTCACAATGACATAGTCTATGAGATGCCAATGCTTTGAGCGGGGATGCATCCATGACGTTCTGTTTCTCACGGGGAGACTAAAATTTGTGTTGGTAATGAACAGGCCAAATTCAGCGCACAAAGTAAGTAAGCGCAACCCATTGTTATTGCATGAACCAACTCCATGAGGGCCAAAAACATTTGGCCACGCTGAGATTTCGGAGCCAACCCTAGCATTGAAGTCCCCCAAGAGAATCAGCTTATCAGCTGCCGGGACAGAGCATATGACAGATTCTAGATCAGAATAGAACTTGTCTTTGGCTTCATCTGGGTTTGTCATGGTGGGCGCATATGCGCTAATGAGGGTGGCTGACTGGCTTTTCCCAACTGGGATCCTGAGTGTCATTAGCCTGTCATTTATTTCAATTGGCATGGACTGCAAGTTTCTGACAAGGTCATTTTTAATTGCAAACCCAACACCATGCTGTCTCGGTTCGACTGCACCCTTGCCTTTCCAGAAGAAGGTGTATCCACCACTGAGCTCTTTGAGTTGGCCACTATCAGGGAGTCTGGTCTCACTGAGTGCCACTATGTCCAGGTTGTACCTGCTGAGCTCAATGGCAATAAGTGCAGTGCGTCTTTCCGGGTTGTTTGAGTTGTCCTGTAGTGTGCGTATATTCCAGGCTCCTAGCCTGAGTAAGCTGAATTTCTTTTTGTTTCGACCGCAAAAAGGGATCCCCACTGGTCGCGGTATACCAGTCAGGGTGATGTGAAGTGGGCTTTCTTTAGGGCACCTTTTCTAGCCCCTTCCTCAGTTGAGGTGAGCAGTGCTATCCTTAAATAAGGCTGCTCAGCTACTGTGGGTGCTGCCTCCCCACGCCTCCACTTCAATCGACGATGAAGCGACCATAGCCCACAGCCACCAACGTGTAGGTCTGTGCTAACAGCTTCCAGTCTATCCAAACCTGCTGCCACCGCACTCGCCCATCGCCGTTGGAATTTTGAGAGGAAAGAAGACGAGACAAAGATGAAAGAAGACGAGGTGAGTGTTAAGACTGGCGCAAAGAATTTGTTTTTAGTGAGAAAGAGCTGCGCAAACATCAGACTCACTCTCTCGCCTGGGCACAACTTATCCAAGTGGCAAGACAGGGTCAAGACGACTGGAAATGTATCCAGGTGCAGGAGGATGCCAGAGGGACAGTCATATTGCCTGACCGGCTGCCTGTAGGCTACTCCACAGCCTCGCAGTCCCAACTGACTAGGGTGAAAGACCCAAACCAAAGAACACCAATACTGGTGGATGCTCTGTGTCACGATATCCAGGCCAGAGTGACGGTATATTGCCATCTGCCCTATCAATCAACCACTGGCCTGCTGCCGCCAGCTTCGAAGCTGCGTCCGGGAAGTTTGCTCAATTCTTCGTCTGTGATTTAGGCAAACAAGCCTATGACCACACTGCTACCGGGGGCCAATATGAAGGACTCAAGTACTGAGGGTCACATTGTGCCCTAGCATGTGGCCGTTGGGTTAGATGAAATCTCCTCCGTCCTGGCCGTTTGCACTGACAGGTGCACGCCCACTGATACCATGCTAGCGTACCAGTTCATGAAGCAGGTTGTACTGGATTACATGTTACCAGTAGCAGATTTTTCTGACCTGACCTGAGGGTGAGGTCAGGTCTGAGAGTAATCACAAACAAATTTGCTAGGAGAAAATACTAATTAGTCTTTCATGATTAAAGCTAAGGTTGAGTGATGTAACTAAGAGTAAAGCACCAAAATTTGGAATCATGCATTTCTTGTCAGTGCTAACAGGACAGCATTCATGTTTCTTACAAATATAATATATTTTTATTAGTTGCCATACACCGCAAGGAGAACTGAGTTCTGACAATTGCAACATTTTATGTCTGTGCCAGTTGAAAGCAAATTCTCTTTTCTTGTGAATTATCAGGTTACTTTGAAAATATAATAACGAAATTTTCATTTTTGAAATGAGATGTATTTACGTGTGAAATTTTCAGTAGTGATGTTTGAAGAAGAAGATATGAATAGAGATGCAAACAAAATCAGTATTAAATGGATTCAGAATTTTAGGTGTGCATGTGTAAGAAAGACAGGTTCGCAAATCAATAGTGTAGTGATATATTTTGTTTGTTTCTGGCAGATGTATGATCACGTGGCCACATCCACAATCACTTTGATCAATACTGGGAAGGTCGGCTTTGAGTTTGCTGCCATCAACATGGACCCAGCACAACAGAAAAGACCGTACCCAGGCGTGCCAGTAATGGTGCCTCACTCGGTAAGATTCTCAGGTTGTCTTGTCACTTTTGTGTCATAAGTGTTATGGTCCACATTTCCAGACTGTCACACTTTCTCAATCATAAGTAAACAGTCTCCTGACCAAAGCTTAACAAAGGGAAATGTGTATTTTACTGTGTTGTATTGGAATGCTACTGAATAGGAAACCAGGCACACAGATTGCTAAAGTTGCAGTTAGGAGAGGTCAACTCTCTTTTGTGGAGGAGAATACCATCAGGAGGCAGAAAAATTTGCTACCATTGCTAATAGGTCTCTTGATAAGTCTGTACCATAATTTTTATTGTCATTATATTTGTAGACTTCAGTCTCCCTCTTCATGTATGTATTACAGAGCGGCAAGAATTTGTTTCTGTGGATTAATTTATTGTGCATGATTGACAGGGTTACATTGAGCCATTTGCTGAACAGAAGATTGAGGTCAAATTTTTGCCAGGAGTACCTGAGAACTTCAACAAATCTTTCCAAATTCAAGTTGCACACTTCAAGCCTGACTACATTAATGTGTTTGGAGAAGGTAACTAATATAATAATGTAAATGTAGACTTCTTTGGGTGTATGGGTCATATTCTAAGAGACAATTTTGAATAGCTATTATGAAAGTCACTGGCATAAAATGTTTTTATGGTGTGCGTGGAATTTAGAAAAAATATGGGGGAATTGGCAGTCTCCTTGACTATTGTTTCAAGAAAAAGTCAAATTCATATGCACACAAGCAGAATAGCACAGCATATGACTAGGCTTACTAAAATATGCTTTCCTTAGTACTTTGATTTGCATTATTTTGCGCAGTATCTGGAGCGCCCAGTTACCAAAATATTATGCTGTTGAGCTATATGTGGACCAGTGGTGCTTAAGTGTAGAATCAGATCATTAAAAAGTTGCATGAGAAATCCACAGCCTCATAGTTTTTTGTTTTCTGTCTAATTACTTTTCAGAACAATTTTTCCACACACTGCCTCTGTAAAAGCATAGCTTATTCCATTACATTTCATCTCTGAAAGTTTCATGTCTGTGCATTCAGTCATTTTTAAAAAGAGTGAGAACATAACCTCCTAATTACCAGATTATAACAGCAAGCGTAGAACTAATTTGAATCCAAATCATCATCATTATCAAATATGTTGATTCTATTAATGAAAATGTCCATTTTTAGCACCAGAATGACCTGCCATTTGTTTGCAAGTGGATAATGAATGCCAAACTTCCTCAAATAAATTCATGTAAATTGTAAAAAAAATTTTTTAAATGCTGACTTTGACAGTTGACTCCTGCTGTAGCTGTCACAAAATTGCTGTTGACAGCTGGACTAGCATTGAAAATGGCACTTGCATTATGTCTGTGGGATTTTATTAAATACTATTCAGAATTAATGAATATAATTCCTCTGCCACAAAGTAAGTCACTGCTGTAGAATTGTAAAATGCTTACCAGTAAACATGTATTTGAGAAAGAAGACTCTTTTGCATTGAGAAGTTGTTACATATGTACTTGAATGACTGAAACAAATATTTTATTCATTTCCTATCTTTTTTCATATTTTTAAATTGATCTCACTTAGATGTCTTCCTGCGTGTATTGCTGAATGATTGAAACAATTATTTTCTACACTATTCATTTCATATTTTTAAAAATCAATCTTGATTAGGTGTCTTCCCTCGTGTGTCACTGGATCTACCCAGGCTGTATGATGAAGAAGGTGTATACGCTGCCTTAGTGAAAGAAGCCAGGGAGAATCTGCTGTGCAGCTTCCAGAAACAAGCTGAAGAAAAAATTGCCCAGCAGGTAGAACAAGAAGACATTGAAGAGGAACTGATGAAACTGACCAATGTTGATGAAAATGGGGATGACTTGGTAGAAGGAGCAGCCAAAGAACCCCCACCACCAATTCCTGAGGCGCAGGTAAGATGACTTTTCTCACATAAAATACCTGACCTGCCATGTCTAACAGGTCCTTTTTTGCAAAGTCTTGATTGAAAATATCATGTGAAGATTTCGATTTTGCACATTTTTGGATCGATTTTGAGATCTTAGGACTCTTTCACCATTATTTTTGCCATGTAATCAAATCTGAAAGTTGTAATTTTACCAGATTTGAAAGTTGTAATTTTAGTAAAACTGAAAGTTGTAATTTTAGCAAATCTGAAAGTTGTAATTCTACCAAATCTGAAAGTTGTAAACAACCTGCCTCAGACAGAAATTTGCCTTTTTCGTTGATAGTCCTTTCTGGTGAGCTTCCACATTTTATAGTAGTTTTGCAAAGGCAGGTGAAAGTTGTGGGCACATGTTGCTATGCTATTTCAAGATCTCAGATCTGTTATAGTCTGTTAATTCATCACTGTGAACCAGAGTAAGAATAATTACTGGAGGGAATGTGACTTGATTCTCTGCAAAAAAAAGAAAAAACGGGTGAGAGGGAGGAGTCAATTTTGACATCAGAGTTAAAATGTATTACTAAATATTGTCTGTCGCTAAGCATTTATGATATCAACTCCAGGATCAGCCCAGGTTCTCAAAGCGTTTTGATATTGGACGCTTCAGTTTAGCAATGGCATCAGAAGCAGGCCATGGTCTATCTGGCATGGAATTCTCAAATCCTGATAACCCTGTCCAGCCCAAGTCTATGATTGCTGTAGCTGACAAAGAGGCATCCCATAAGCCTGTTCACAAGATTGAGAAAGCAATACGCGCTACCATACACGAGGTTTTAGATCTTGTGCCATCGCAGTTTCTTGTTTCATTCTGGTTGTTGGTTAATTGTTCAACTTAATTTGATTGTGCAACACTTATAGTTAAGAGAAAAAAAGTGCCTATGATAATGGTTTCGTATCAAATTGAAATGCAGGGTAGCAGTTGTAACATAATTGTAGTATATAGGAGTGGACTGTTTTCTGGTAATCTTCAAATGTAAAGTAGTCAATTGAATGTAATTTTAATGTGTAGGGGTGGACTGCATTCCAGTAAGCCTCAAATACCCTGTAGTCATTGTAATGTAATTGAAATGTGCAAAGGGGTGGGGTGGTGGGAGGGGAGGGCTGTATTCTGGTAAGCATCAAATGATGAATCATATCATTCTTGAATGAACAAATGTTGAGTTTTTGTGTCCAAAATATTTGCTGTTTTATTATGTGGCATTTCTCTATTTAGTTCCCTCAAATATTTCCAATCTTGATTATCTGCTAAAGGAAAGGTTTCTGTCTCTGTTGAGTTCATGCTGTTTTGGCATTGTTTATTTTCTATCTCTTTTCATTTGAAGTCATTTCATACCTGACAGCAAGGCCCAATGACAGTTTTTGGGACTCAGTTAAAACAAAAAAAATTCACTGTGAGAAAAATTTGAGATCAGATAAACTTATTGATTGCCCCTGGAAATAGTAACGTTGGACATAGCCTATATGCATGAATTAGGGAATAGAAATAAATGTGTGTGCAAAGATCATTGTAAGGTGGAACCTCCCACAACACAGACATATGTCATTGTCAATATGTGCATATGTATGGTTGTGGTAGCACAAAGAAGCACAAAGAAGACGGAAGTGCTCCATCAGCCTACTCCAGGCGACAAGTATCCTGTGACCCCAAATATCAAAGTCCATGACAGTCTTCTGAAGGTGTCGGAGAACTTCACCTATCTTGGCAGTACACTGTCTTCCGCGGCTCGTGTTGATACTGAAATTCTCTCAAGAATCAGCAAAGCCAGCTCTGCATTTGGCAGGCTTCGAAAGAGAGTATGGGATGTTGCCGGCATTCGCACAGACACTGAAAGTGTACAATGCTGTGGCCCTTCCCACCCTACTCTATGGGGCTGAAACCTGGACAGTGTACCAATCGCATGCCAGAAAGCTAAATCACTTTCATCTGGCCTGCCTTAGAAAGATCCTAAGGATCAAATGGCAGGATAAAATTCCAGACACTGAGGTCCTCAATCGTGCCAAGGAATTGAGCATCTTCTGCCACCTGAAAAAAATTCAGCTACGTTGGGCAGGACATGTTGTCAGAATGCCCGGCTCCAGACTCCCTAAGCAAATCTTCTTCTCTGAGCTCTCCAATGGAACGAGGAATGTTGGGGCCCCAAAGAGACGTTACAAAGACACTCTCAAGCAATCACTGAAGGCCTTTGCCATTGATGTGAGTGAGTGGGAAAAGCTCTCGCTTGATCGTGCAAATTGGAGGGCGGCCCTTACCAGAGGCAGCAAAGCATGGGAAGCTGACAGAGTCCAGCAGGCTATCAAAAAAAGAGAACGGCGCAAGAAAAGGCCCAGTGGTACTGAACCAACGGAGCACTCTTGTCATTTATGCGGAAGGGTCTGCAGGGCAAAAATAGGACTTATCAGTCACATGAGAAGCCATAAGTCATGAAAGAACAATCTTTCCATTCTGTCCTCTGTGTCCTTTAGTTCTCTTTATTGTCCATGTGTTGAAATTCTCAACAATTTCTGTTCTTTATTCCTCTGGTGTTGTTAAGGTCATCATCATACCTGATGGACGAACTATTATTATTATTATTATTATGGTTGTGGTAGCAGTCGGATCTGATGGTACAAAAGGACTGCTGAATTTGTCTGTTTAAACAAGGTTTCTCTCGTAATTGAAAAGTCCTGCCACATGAAATTGACATTAAAAATGTTTGTTTTTAACTAGTTCTTGTTGCAGGATGCAGGTTATTCAAAAGAATAAAACATACCTGTCATTTCTGGTATAGATGATATCTTTTCTGTACTTCATATGTCCATAATCTCAGAACTGCATAATTATTTAAAGTTTTGTTTCTTGTCCAAGTGAAAATTTTGGAAAGGTGTTAGAAAATCAGATGAAATGCAATGTCTTTGGAAATTTCACATAATCATAGCTCTTTGACTGCAGAATTTTATATGCAGCTGTTTTCCCTGTATGTCCCACATCTGCCTCTTTTTGAAGCAGACAAGTTGCTGATACAATCTCAGTTTGTGAGATACACGCAAGAGGTTTATACCTCACTTCAGCCAGTGGTTGAAAGTTATGCCCAGAGGAGTTTAACAACCCTGTTATCATAGATTGAAAACAATGATACAAATGAGTATTGAAGGTAAAAATGTTAAGTTTTTATTGGATCACACGGTGTCTACTGAATGTTGGCGAAGACACTGTATGCTGATGTTAGACTCGTGAGATTACTGAAAATAGTTAAGAAAGGGTAGTGTCTTATCTACAATAGCCAAAAGAACTGGACATTCATATGAATTTTAAATGTCAACTGACTATTTGTAAGTTTTTTCATATAAACTAAACAAAGTCCGTGGCACTCTATGGGTTAATTAGAAATGAAAAGCTAAATACCTGATATTTTGTCTTGTTTCCTTGACCAGGAGAGAGAACCCACAGAACTGGAGATGCAAATGGAAATTGAGAGACTTGCTGTACGAGACTTTGCTCAAGAGCGACTGAATGATCCAGAGGTCCAGAACACATATTCCTCGGTGAATGAAAAAGGAGAGAATCTTCTTCAGCCAGGAATCTCTCATCTTACAATCACGACAAGTGATTCTTATACTTCAACTAAACCAAAGTAGGTACAATTTTACATTTCTTTAATGCCTTTGGTTAATTAAATGTTGTTTTCAGATTGGACAGATAACATGAGAAAATATCAGAACCCCGGAGGTTAGAGCAGCTTGTTGAAAGAAAGGGTGACGTCATATTGGTCATTATTGGACCTATTACCAGTCAGCAGAACGACACGTGGAGAACGAGAGCCTCGCCAAGGTCCTCCTCAACAGAGAACTGGCGGAAGAAATACATCAATTTGGATGACCCAAATTTCACTTCAAAGACAGCCTGAAGACAACCCTAGAGAGCCTGGACATTCCTATTGAGACTTGGAAAAGTCGTGCCTAAGACCAGCCAACATGGCACAGCTTGATAAAGAAAGGGGCAAAGTCAGCTGCACAATGCCACTGAAAACAAAAGGGCAGTGTAGAAAGCATGAGCAGCCAGCTCTTCTTCCCAGCACCCACGGGCCCGAAGTTGGCAACATGTGGCAGGCAGTTCCGTGCCCAGATTTGACTTATCAGGCTCCTTAGAAGACACTCCACTAACCAGTAGAAGATGAAGTCATAGTCATCATTGAGGGCGATATGCGAACATCATCACCAGCCGCCGTGTATAAAACCAGCAGAGTAATACATCCCAGCAAAGTATTGGCATGACATTTGAAAACTGTGCAGTGGTGAAGCCGTCTCGTTGAAAATATATTTGTTTAATATTTAAAAGGATAAGATTTGGCTAAGAGATATGTTACTGGCAATTGTTTACATTTCTAGAAAGTACAGATTTTTACTTATCTTTTGTTTTCTTCATAGATGAGTAGATGCATACTGGTTATGAAAATATTATGATGTTGCACAACCTGTTGTGGTAATTAAATTGAAAAATTTTGCAGAACTAGTGTAAGGACCCGTTCAAAGAACGGGTTGCATCTAGTTACTCAGTCGGTACACAGATTATGTAGATCAAGGCAGAAAACAACACGCACAATCGGCACACAGATTATGTAGATTTAGATAGAAAACAACTCACAACTGGCACAGTAACACCCGCATGGCCCGTGCATAAGGCAGACGGCACAGAAACTCATGCCTTCAAACTTTGAAACGCAACCGGAAGTTTAAAGTTGAAACAAAACAAAGGCAGGAGGGAGGCCATCATTGTTGAGGAGAAAGCATTATTCGATATTTCTAGGCCTATTTTCATTTATTACAAAATTACGATACTTCGCTTTCATGTCAAAGGAATAGACATAGTAGCAAAAAGAACTATCTTTCACATGTAATTTTTCAGGTCAGGGCATTTCTTCCTCGCAGCAGTGAATTTTTTTTCCTTGCTGTTTTTTTATATAGATGATTTGAGTAAAAAGATATTCTGATTTAATAAAAAAAAATGTGGCAGCAAGAATGATGCCCAAGATGGATGAAAAAATATTGATGCATTTATTTTTTTCTCTTTATTCTTTATAATCATGTTTTAATATCTCTCAACAGGCCACTCCTTCCACACTATGTTCTAGACTTTGGCTATGTAGTCCTTGGAACAGTAAGAACACATATTGTCCGAGCCACAAACACTGGCTGGTTTCCAGTTTCATTCAAATTGGAAAGGCGAAACATCCAGGCGGCAGGTTTCCATATTGAACTGGACAGGGTTCGCAATCTGCCAGGTGCCCCAGACAATGAAACACTGGACTTTTTGGTCAGCTTTGACCCTAGAGGTGCCAACCTGCATCTTGGAGCTGTTGAAATTGTTGTGCCTATCAACGTGAGTTTTTTCAGTATCTATCAGATTAGCCTTCTGTGTTTTATGAACCATTTGCTGAATCCAGTAAATTTACAGGGGGCTAATATTGAATATGTATTGGTGCACAGAGTTGATTGTTTGACTGTTGCTCAAGTAAGTGTTGAGACAGTTGTTTTTTTTCATACAAAGTGGTGATAATTTGTTATTTCCAGAAATGAAGATTTTGGACTGAGCCAAGGCTGTGATGATCAGGCTAGTTCACCTGAAACCACTGTGACATTTGAGTTAGTGAAGATCAGTCCCAAAGAGCTATCTGAACATTGACAAAGAAATGAAAGCAGCTGTTAAGAAATTTGGGCATATATATACATTCTATTTGCCACATAATTATCAGATGATAGCCTACTTCTTGCAATTCTTTTCTCCATTTCAACCATACTTAATATGGTTCATAAAACCCAGACCAATCATAAGAGCCCATTATTCTGTCCCACTGGCTACAGAGTAAAAGAATTCAGGATTCTTTTCAGTGTATATATTTTATTATTGAGGTCTTGGTGACAAACCTCCCAAATCTAAAATCTACTTGACAGGAGGAAAGAGCAACTGATTTAAAGAAGAAAGAATAAACTGAGGTAAATGGTTGGATGACAGTGTAGTTTCCCGTATTTGTGAGGTATTTTTACTTGTGGTGTAGAACAAGGTCCTCTTCTGTGTCTACCAAATAACAGAAGAGCAAGATTTTGGATTTGGACATTTTGTGCTTGAGACCATGAATATATCATGTTGGAACACTCGGAAAAAATTTGTTTTTGTTAACATGATGAGTCACCTTTTCTCCTGCAAATTCCACAATCAAATTAGCATTGCTTTTTTTTTTAAATCTTTCTGAATAGATTGTTGGTGGCCCACTGATCATGATGCTCTTGCGTGCTCATGTGACCATGCCAGACCTGGAAGTCTCAGATGATGTCCTGGAGTTTGGAAATGTCAAGTGTGGTGAGTGCAAGGTGATCACCATCCAGCTGCACAACCACCAGAAGGTCAGGTGTGACTGGGACTCTACTATTGTGGATGACAAGAGACAGGTCGGGAAGTCAATCTTTCATTCGCTCTTGGGATGGGAGATGAAGGGGTGGGGCGGGGATGGAGGGATGCTCATAATATTTCATGTGGCACTGAGGTCTTTGTTGTTGTTGTTGTTGTTGTTGTTTTTGAGGATCTCTGCCCTTGCCATTTGCGCATCTCTTTTTCGTCCTTTTTATTTTTGTTCTTGTTTTTGCTGTTATTGTATTTGTATACCTGTTTGATTCGATTTGGAGATGGAGGGGTGTGTATGCTTGTGTGTGGTAGGGATTAGTTTTTTTAATTTTACCTGGGCAGCCAGCCATGTTAGGCGTGCTCTTCTCGACTTCCAAGCACAGTAAAAAAGTATAAATTTTGACTATGTTATATTTGCCCCATGCAGTCAAAGTGGGTTTTGTTTATACAGTAATTTTTTGAGAATTTTAGGGTTAAGGCTAGGTTTAGCCAATTGGGCACAACGACCTTTCTGTTTGGTGACATGGCCACGTAACTTTTTCAGAAATTAGCCACAGGTTGGTGTTAAAAATCTTATTGTGAATATTTTGGCTATATGTCCCTTACAGCCCCTGATTGATTTTAATTTATTGCATGGTAAGAGTGTTTGTAACCATTCTTGTCAAGCATATTAATAAGCAAAACGTAAATACATTTCAGATTGAAAAACATGTACCCATGCATTTAAGGCGTAAGATTCGTCAAGGCAAAAGGAAGCCAAGAATCTTTGAAGTGCTGCCACCTACCGGATGTTTGATGCCAGGTCAGAGATGCAATGTACAAGTCAAATTTATGCCAACTGAAGAGGTAAGAAAAGTGTGAAGAAAATTGTATGTTATTTGCTCCAGTTGAACTGTAACGACATCAATATCATTGCTTATTATGGAAAATGTGAGGTTCAAAATCACTACTTGTCAAGAGAAGTAAAAGACTTAAATTTATTCCTATTGTGTGTGTCATACAGGAGAACTATTTACTCCAAACTGATTCCTAAAAACAGGAAGAAGCTATTGTCTTGTAACCAGTTACTTAGATTGGCTAGATTTTTTTTTGTCATTGCAAACACTTAAGTCAGTAAGCAACTAAAATGTGTGACAAAGAAGCTCACAGTGATTGTATTGATCCTCTTCTAAACAAAGAATGCCCTTTTGTTTTCAGAAATACTATGAAAATCGCATACCAATCCGAATTGCCCAGAGCAGTCAGCGTATCCTCCTCCTTTGTCATGGCCAAGGGCTTGAACCGCGGCTGGACTTTGAACGAACTCTTGTGGAGTTTGGCCCGATCTTGCCCCACAGCGCAGGTGATGAACAAGAAATTATTGTTCGCAACCCATGCTCATTTCCTATTGAGTTTTATTCTCTGGAAAACGACATCGCTTATCTAGAGGAAGAAAGAGTAAGTGTTTTGTTTTGATTGGACAGTGTAGCTTGTCATAAAATGCATGTTTTATCAATGAAACCATTTGTGCAAAAGTATGGGTGAATGTTAAGTTGTTGCATCATAAGTCAGAGATGATTTCCATAGTTTCCAGAAAATAGCTGGGACAAACATTTCTGATGGGGATATCATACTAAGCCTGGGATGTCACAGACATTGGCTACCAGTTTAGATGCTTTGCCATTGGGAATGTTTTTTTGTCCTACAAAATTCAGAAATTTCTGTTGCACAAGTGTGGCTAATGATTTGGTGCTGCAATTAACACTCCACACCCTAGCCATCTATAGATGTTTTGTTTCATTTATTTGACTGTTTTGTTTTTCTTCAGGTTTTACGCTTGATGAGAGGTTATGATGAATACAACACACTGCTGCTTCCTCCACGGGGTATTGGTGAGAAGTTGCCGCATGAGCTGCAGGAATTTTATGATGGTAACCAGTTTAATTTCCTTCATCTGTCATTTTGTATATCTCAGCTCTTGTTGTCTGTGTTTCAGCCTGCTCCTTCCCTGCCCTTTCTGCTTAAGTTGTTGTAAATAACAGCATGGCCTTTAATGCTTCACATGCATTATTTTGACATTATTGTTAACTTTACAGAACAACTTAAAAAGTTGGAGGAAGAAGAAAAAGCAAAAGCTGAGAGGGAAGCACGTGAAGAGATGGAGAGAAGAGAGCGAGAAGAAAGAGAAAGAGAAGGTAAGATAGCCTTTGTGCTGAGCATGTGTCATTGAGAGGTGGGGCAGTTTGGTCATAGGCTGCCTGATCTATTTTGGAAAAATTCTGGCCAGTCTTTAGATTTCTAAGATATTGAGCATGTGTATGAGGATACACTAGGAGATGGAACGAGGAAAAAAATTGCACCGAAATTACAAAATCTTTTCAGTCAAACACATACACTTGCATAAAAAAACAAAAAACAACCTTAGGAATGAAATCAGAATTTTTCAAGGTGGCCTGACCATTAGTCAAGTTCATCTTGTAACAACCACCACAGGAAAGCGTTAATGGCTCGAGCCACAATCATTCAAGACAGCAAAGCACCGGATGAAATTGTGTTCTTTTCAACATGTTTGTTCTAGAAATTAAGAGCATAGAAGATATCAGAACAGAACAGCACAGAGAAATCAGACTACTAAAGAGGTTTTACTTAAGTATTCTTTTCATTTAGGGTAATCAAGGCATGGCCAAAGATTAGTTTTTCCAAATTGTAAGCAAGAATGCCCTGTTACGCATACGTATTTATAGCTTCTAAATCATAAGCAAGATGGTTCTCTTGTGCCTAAGTATTTATCATTGAAATCTGATTGTGTAGGAGCAGTTTCAACATTTGTTTATGAGCTTCATTGCTTATGCTATTCTGACAGTAAACACTTTTGAATTATTGTGTATTTATTTGTACAGAGAGAGAGGCTGAACTTTTGCAAGAGGAGCCAGAGGATAGGAAAGTAGAGGCCAAGACTGAGGAGAATGCACCGGCAATCACAACAACAGGGCCCACAAGAGAGCATACACCACCACAGGAAGTGTCTGTTGGCATTGTTGCTGCTGAGCTAACCATGGATGATGCTGCGAAAAGGGAAGATCTTCTTGAAGGTATGTAAGACTGGCATCTTGCGTGTTTATTTTGTTTGATACTCCAAAGTAAAGTGTTTTTTTTTCTCATTTTTTACAAATTATTTTTGAAGTTTTTTGCATTACCTTTTCAGTGTGATGAAAACCCAGTGAATTGAAAGGTTGATGATTGTGTTTTGTTTTATTTTCATTCTGAATACAGCTGTCCATAAATTCATTGTATCTTTTTTATATTTTTATATCTGTCGTGTTGTGGGGAAAAAACAACAACAATAGAAATGTGAAAACCAAATTCTTTATAGTAGATGCAAAAAAAAAGTTTTGTGTTGTGCCCAGCTTCATTTTTAGTTTAATCCCATTTTGTGATGACCAAAGAAAACTACTAATCCTACAAAATAATGTCCCAGACTGAAAGACGGAGCACATTTCAATCTATAAAATTATGTTAAAAAGTGAATTTGAACTTGTTTGGCTTTTATGCAGTCATTTTCAGTAACGAAGCAGTTAGGTGTTGTTTCAAATTCCTTTTGGCCCTGGTTCTTTCATATGTATTTATCAATCATCTCTCACATTACATTTGCATTTTCTCACTGGTGTTTACAGAGAGGATGATAGAGTCTATTGCCAGTGGCCCTGGTGTGGGGGAGCTAGAGATCACCCCTGTGTCAGCAGCTATTGCCAGACACCTGGGAATAGACCTGACTCCTGAAGGCAAGGCAGCCAGAAATCGCAGAGGGATAGCCATTATTGTGCAGGGACCACCCCTTTCAGGTACAGCAACCACATTCCCTCTGTGCAATCAAATAAGATGTTGAAAAACTGCACTTAAAATAAACTGCAGTAACAAAACTGTTAGCATTCTAATTCAACCTGTTGTCAACATATGGACATTTCATATGAAACAGGAGTGAAGCCCTTGACCTTGACAAAGCTCAATCCATTGTATGTGCACATTTCTCCAAAGTTAATTAAAAAGTTGTCCTCAGAAGAAATAATAAAAGTTGAGTGAAATCATGCCATATTGTCATTTGTGTCTGCAAATATATATTATGACGACTGTGGAACTCATTCATATGAATGACGGGTAGGGGAGGGGGGGTTTGAATGTTTAGTAGAACGAAAAGTAAAGTTTACGAAATAGAGTAGAATGCAAAGACAGTAATTCCACAGCTACGTGGCAAGATCCTGTGTGTATCAAGAATTTTTGTTCACTAAATGCATCGGTCATTGTGTCTGATTTGTAACATGTCGCTTAAACTATCTCATGAGCCAAGAGGCCAATTATTTGCACACTCTGCAGATTATTCCTCAGTTGTGCAAAATTATATACTCTTATATAGCCTATTTGGTCCACAACCATGTTTTTATTCTTCGTGCCCAAATTTCAGAAAAGATACATTCAGTGGCTTTTAATGCCTGTTGGTAGCAAAGGTTTTTTTTGTATTTTTATATAATAGATATTATTTTGATGTTATGATTTCATGGATTTTTATCACCATTCACTTGAAATCAGTCTCCTAGATATGTATAGTCCAGTTACTTTTCATCGGTATTCCTTTACAATCATCACATGATCTTATGAAAATTCTTTCATCAGGTAAAACAACTACAGCTGTTGCTCTGGCAAAATATTATGAAGCTGCTTTACTGACTGTGGATGGGGTTGTATGTGATGCCATTGCCAATGGAAACACTCCGGCTGGCCTGAGGGCTCGGGAACTTTGCTCAGAGACTGCTAGGACAAAAGCTCAGGAGCTCAAAGAAATGGATGGTCAAGAGGGAGATAAGAAACCAGGGGGCCTGAGTGTGGAAGCTCTGACTGCTCACACCCAAGGGACAGGTGAGTCCAGTGCTGATATTTGAAAAATTCTGAATTACGGGACACTATGGTATATTGTCATGTGTGCCAAAAAAAAAAAAAGGATTTTGAACCTTAATAATTGAGGGGCCAGAATATGATGATGCCCCTGGCCACAAGGCTTGCAGCATTTTGTACGAGGTCACAAAAAAATAATAATTATATTTTCTTGATGAAATATGAATTTAATATTTATTGTTTTAATGATGGAATTTATCTAAGATTTTAGTCTGAATTATCTGAAGAAATCTGTTCAATGTTCTAGCTGGCCAACCTGGTGCGTCCCAAGCAGGTGGCAGAAAAGTGAGCTCAATGATGGAGCAGAAGTCAAAGCAGGCAGTTGGTGGCAAAAACACTGTTGTCAATTCTTCCATTGAGGGAGCCACTGGAAGCCAGGTAAGTTTAATAGGTAGGATTGGCACCAAATTAGAATATGATCAAAAAAAAAAGCCATACTTTGCAAAATCCATGTTGGAAACAAGCAAACAACAAGAAAACTGTGTAGTGAATTTAAAAAGAATGAAAATAAATGAACCAGGTGACTTTTTGCGTGCTTATGAAATACCACATTTTAATTTTTAACTTCTGACTTGATCTGAGCTAATATTAAAGATGTAGGAAAAGAGACTGCTATTTTATCATAAGTTCGGACGTAATTTATCCTGTGGCCAATAAAAAAGAATGAGTGCATTAGTTTTTCCTTTTGCTGATAAAAATTAGTGTCTGTGTTAATTTTTCTTTCTCTGATATCAATTAAAGTTTGTGTAAAGTTTTTCTTTGGCTGATTGAATATTTGTGTGACTTCAGGTGCCCAGTAGCCCCCCACCACTGACAGCCCCCATTGCAAGGCGCCTCAGTATCAGTGCTAGCGTGGCCGGGGAGGAAGGGCTTATCTCTTGTGTTTTGCCCGAAGACCTCTTGGTGGAGATACTGGCTGACAGATTACAGGTGAGGAGGAGTGGGGCATAATAGTAGAAGGTGGGGGATGGACATAAAGCATCAAGGGAAGAAGCTGTGAAGTAATGTGGATTACAGGTTGGGGGGGGGGGAGGGGGGTGATGGTCAGAATGACAGAATATGTAATGGTGGTGTTGAGGGTTGTGGTGGGGGGGGGGGTGTTAATGGTAGGAGGTGATTTGGGTGGGCTGGGTTGGGGTTTGAAAGGTGCAGAAATATTAAATTGTGTGGTATGTTGTAAGAAAATTGTGAATCTGATGGTGAGATGCTACAACAGTACATTGGAGTAAGGAAAGGGAAGAACAGAATTTAAAAAGAAAACACCGAAAAAGATGATCCTTATAAGTGATAACTTCTCAGCAAATTCACTTAATCCACAAAACTGAGTGTCTCATCTGATGCTTTCAAACACATTTTGTCAATGGCCATTCGTAAGATTTGAGTGAAAAATATCAAATTGACGTAATCTTTTAGAAATAAACTTTGAAATTCATGTAGGTTTACATTCATGTACAGATCATTGCAAAAAAAAAAAAAAAAAAAAAGCAAGTTTTGATAACCCAAGCTGAGGAATACTTGAGTCTTTATGAGGCTGGACAGTAGAAAGGGAGGTAGGAAAAAAAATGGAGAGAAGAGAAAGAGAATGGGTAAGATTTAAATGGACCACATTTTCCTCACTGATCTGCCCCTGATGTTTCAGCTGAATGACTGCCACCGTGGTGTTGTCTTTGATGGCCTGGAAACCCTCTTCTCTCAGACATCTCTGACAACTGCCAATGCCATTCTGAAGGCCCTCAACAACCGTCGGTTTATCTACTTCCTCACTCTAAAACTGGACTACAATGTCCTGAAAGAGCAGGAGAAGAAGGCTCAGGAGCAGAAAGGTATGGAGAGAGATGAACAGTGAAATATATTGGAACTAGCTGAGGCACCAGGCATTGCTCCGGATAAATCTGCTTCTGCCTTTCCCATATTTGCCCATATTTTCTTACACTTTGGTGGCTTGATAAAAGATGCTATGATTTTCAAAAGGCATAGCCAGAATTACTTCTTGAAACATCCTGATTATTGTCAAAATGTGAGAGAAGATGTGGGATCCAGAAAGGAAAAAATTCTAACTTTGATTGACAAGAATGGTTTTACAAAACTGACAAATGTGTTAATTATTTAAAAATATATTTGTGTTCTAGATGAAAGTAAAAAATTGTGAAGTGCGTTGAGACCCTCAGGATGACAGGGCATTGAATGAATATGTTTATATTATTATTATTATTTTTGGGTATTTCATTTCTAGCGCTGGAAGAGAAACAAAAAGAGGAGGAGGAAATTCGTTGGCTAGAGGAGATGGATGAAGACGAGTATGATGCATTGTCAGATGAAATGAAGGCAAGAGTTGATCTGAAAAGACTGGTCATTAAAAAGGAGAGGATAAAAAGGTGAATCAGCAGTGAAATATTCTGTAAGCTTTAGATATATATGCAGACACAGGTTTGCGTTCTTTTGCTTGCTTGTTCTTTTTCTTGCCATTGAATTGCACGTCTTTTTTGTATAATTTTGTACCCAGTACATCCTTGTCTTTACTTTTTAGTCCGTAGAATCTCAACAACATCAACAACAATAACAGCAACAACAACAATAATAATAATAATATCTCAAACATGGGTCACGTAATTTGAAAACAAAATTCTACAGAGTATGCTGTAGAGTTGTTCAAATTCTTGGTCTTAGATTGATAGTTGATAGAAATTCAATAGTGTCCGTCATTTTTGGTATTTTTCTTTTTCCGGACATAGTTCTTTCTTTGATCAAGTGGGTTGGTTTTTTTTTTATTAAATCAGATCTCCATGGGTAACCAACCCTTTTATATTTGGGCAATAGGGTGTCGTCAAAAAACTTTGTGGGATGAAATTTAGCTATGATCAAGTTGATGTGCCATAAAACCTACACTCAAAACTCCTACAATTGTCTACTTTGCACATGAATATATACATATCTTTTAAGAAAAAGAGATATAAAGACAGGTGAAAAGAGTTAGATAACAGCAAAACCTACTGAGCATACCCAAAAGCTATTGGCTATATGAACTGGTAGGATGGAGTTGGCAATAGAATGAGAAGTTGTATATCTTCAGGCACATGGACCATTTAATTTATGTCAGTCCTCTGAAGACAAATCCATCCTTGGTTAAGGCAGTAATAGGACAGATTGTAATTCCATACTCCGTCAGCAATTGAATCTCAAATGTTATTGCAGAGAACAAGAAGAGAAAGCAGAGAGGGAGAGAATTGAGAGAGAAGCACGGGAGGAAGAGGAGAGGAGAAAAGAAGAGGAAATGTAAGTACTTTAAGTTGTTAACCTTTTTAAGTTCTTGACACTGTTTAATCATGAACATTCTTTTCTATTATTTTTCTGAGGTTGTTACTCTCATTTTTTTCTCAAGTTAATGAGCCAGAAATCTAAAATTTCATAGGAAAACATGATAATCTTTTTTCTTAATATATAAAACTCCTTTCTCAGTGTGCAAGTCAGAGGAAAAGGGATTTGTTCATGAAGAAGATGTGAGAACTAGGTTCATGAGAAACATGTGTAGTGCCAGAAGGTATGAGAATTTTGCTTAGATTTGACAATCTCCAATGTTGTTTGGGTAATGTGAAACTAAATGCTGGTTTGTAACTCTAAACAGGAAAAGTCGGAAAGGTAGAAAGGGCAAAACTCCAGCAGCTGGGGATCTGAAAGAGAAGGAGAAAAAGACTCAGACAGCAGGTGCCAAGGGTCAAGGTCAAGCCTCTGATCGCACCCAGAAGTCTCAGGGTGGGAAAGGTCATGATGGTGGGTCAGGCTCTGACAGACCAGAATCCCATGCCACAGAGAAGTCTGACACTCAAATGGATGAAGCAAAGTGAGTTTTCCCATAAATTTATGATTCCACTGAGTTATTTAATTGTTTGTTCAATAAATTGAGAAACACAAACAAATTTCCTTGCATTTTTGTGCAGAAATTTTTTAAGATAAACTTTTAATGTCTGTTTCCTTATTTATTTAGCTGTTCAGAGAAGTGCAGAAGTTTTGTATAAATTTAGAATTTAAGATTTGTTTTAAATTTTGAATTGAGATTTCTCATTTGTTTGTTTAGTGTTTGGTTGAAGAATTTCACTTTTTCATGGCTGGGAGAACAACATATGCAAAGCACAATACACACAGTGACATAAATATCAGAATCATTTTGTTAGGATTCTTCAGAACAATACATGCCAAGAACTCTGTTGCTTTGTCTCTGATTTTGGATGCATTTTAATACTTTACCGAAGATATCAACTGTACTAAATGTTTTGTGGAAATGAAAAGATGAAGAAGATATTGCTAAAGGTGTTATAAAATGACTGTTATCAGAGTGCATTGGCCTGATATCACTTTTTGTGGACAAAATCTCCATGTGGTGTATTGTGCTGCCTGCAAATGTTGTATTGTGGCCATGTGTTAAAATCTCTGAATATGGTGGAGTTTCATTCCATGGGCAGTGGGTTTAAAGACTGTTTGATAAGCTGCTCAATTGCTGGAATGCACATGGAACAATCTCTGTTTGGCAGGAAAAAGAAAGAAAAAACAGGCAAGAAAGATATAAAGAAAGAGTGTCCAGATACCATGTCAACTGGGGAGGAGGTGAAGGACCCTGTCAAAGAGGCAGAGTTGTTGTTGATGCAGAGGTGAGAAACTTGCTGAGGAAAGATGCCCAAGCCTATAGCCAAACTGAGTTTCTCAGGAAGGAAGAGATGTCCCCAAAAGTCATTATACAGGAAAGAGCAATAAAATATCTTAGAGTGTATGCTGTATTGAAGGTGTAAAATCAAATGGCTGAAAACGTAAATGAACATATTCCTCAAGAGGTTCATAAGGATTCATAAATATTGCATGCATTCTCGAGAAAAAGTACATTTTTAGGGAAATAAAATTGGGCATTGAATAGTTGTGATGGTAAACATAAATTTGTGTAAATCTGTGAACAGTTTTATATTGGCATTTATATCATACTTAAACTTATTCATGAAATGGTGCTTGTGGCCAAAAATAAAAAGAAACTGCCTGGCAAGGTCAGTTCTGGATGAAAAAAAGATTACTTTATTTTTCACATCTCTTGCTGGAGAAGAAATCCCAAACTCGGGATCCTGCAGATTTGAGCAGTCTGTAAATAAAGAGAATGTTTTTTAAAAGGATATTCTTCTGCTCGTTACAAGCAAAATGTTATCTGAAACCTCTGCTCTGAATCTCGTAGGGTCAACTGGCTATAATATATCACAGATGTCAAAGAGGTAATTTACTGATAAAACTGAAAAAATAAGATGTATCATTGATACTCATAACCTCTACTAAAATTGCACTGCATGGGAATGTGAACGAACATGAAATTGACAAGGCACCAGTGCTCAATTCCAGACCTTGTAGTCTTTCAATATGCTCTGTCCCCAGATTCCGTACATTTGAAGCTGCCCAAAAAGATATCCAAGAACTGCTGGAGTTTTGGGACCGGTCTACCTTACAACCAAAAAGACCAGTCACACCGTCTGAAAGGTCAGAGGAGGAGCACAAGGATCATCCGGCTTCGGGCAAGAAAGGAAAGAAAGGTTTGTCACTTGAGATGAACACCCAAGGCACATTAGTGAATTGGTTGTTGCAGTTGGATACCATGTATCAAAATTACACAAAAAAGGAGAGGGAGAACACTGAAGTTGACATTATTGCTATTTTTAGGTTCTACAGGTCTAAGAATTTCAAGTGCAGAAAGTTGATGTGTACTGCAAATCACCAAAACTGATTTTGGAAGTTATTTGAAATACACTTGATTAAAAATTATAAAATTTCTAATTCAGATTAACTTGAGTTACCCGAACCCTTCAAAATAAAGTGTTTGACACTTTGAAGTATATTATTCCTCATGAGACTGTTTGGTGACATCTTCACAGATAAAAGTGACAAGGAAAAACAGAAAGAACAAGAAAGACTTCGCCAGGAGAAAGAATTAGCAGAGAAAGCTGCCAAAGAGGTTTGTGATGTGCTCTGATTAAAGAAATTCTACAATAAATCATAAAAGAGCAAGAAACGAAGAGGAAGAAGTAGTACTAATTGTTCCTCTTCTTGTAAACATCCTAAGGCAGTCCTCAGACAAAAGTGATTGGTACTTGATTTGAAATTTTTTGGACAAAGAGAAACTGTACTAGCAGAGAATCAAGTTACAGAAAATCTTTGGAAGTCATTGCTTCTTGGAAACATGTTTGTGATTTAAAAATAATCCAAGAAGGTATGGTAATGAGATTCAGACCTCTGACAGAAAGTTGTGGTGTTGAATGTGATTTTGTACAAGGTGTTTCCTATTCTAACTTGTGAAATAAGATAGGAAATCAATGGTTCAAAGTATTTTTTAGAAATTTTCACAGAAAGATAACTTCATGGTATATCATCTTACGAAAATTTCCATTTTTGAATCATACCTTTTTACTTATTTTGAATATGATGGTGGACAAAATTTTGCCATATGAAATAATAAATAATTATTTGTCACTGTCTCATGTAGTCTTACATCTACCATATGTTTCTGCCATGTAATTTGTTTAATTTTTTTGGGGGGGGGGGGGGGGTTATTCTGAATACCTATTTGTTGCATGTGTTTAGAACTTGAATGACTACTTGTTGAGCTGCTGAGTAAAGAAAATCTTGGCTCTTTCTGTCCAGGCTGCTCAAGGTGATGAAGAGACAGTAGATGGAGCTGAAGCTGAGGAGGAGAAGAAAGATGAGATTGGTGTCCCCAACATCATCATCGACTGTGTAGAGAAAGTTTTTGTCATCCCTTCCAAAATTATAGAATCTGAAGCACTGCCCTCAGTAGCTGAGGTGAGGTTTGAAAACTTTATGTGGCATCTACGAGATAAGCTTTTTTTTTTTACAGGAGCTGCTGCTCGGGATTACCACAATTTTCTTTTCTTAAGCCTTTGTTTTTTCTGAAGTAAGTTGTTCTGCAGGAATGTTATTGCGGCTGCTATCGTCTGATGGGAAACAAGAAGCTGCATTTGCAAAGCCTTTTGGATGTTGTGGACATCCAGTACATCAGTTACAGTGAAAGAAAAGACTCTGCTGGTTGAAATATCTAGAGTTGTACCTTGCTGACAGTCAGGGTCAACCTCAGTAAAGTCCACCTATGTACGTTCGCATTGTTGGTGAGAAATTTCAGTGAAGGATGTCAGGTTTGGACTTGTGTATCAAATTAAATTAGGATCAAATTTGAATTTTCCAGGAAAAAAAATGTTTGATTCCATGAAAAAAAAAAAATGTGTGAAGTTTTTAAGTTTAACTTTCAATCTGAAAACTTTGGGAGGCATGTTTATTTGGCCCAGATGTTCAATCCTTACAGAGAGCTAAGGAGCTGCCGATTCAAACTTTGTAGTGCATTAGAAATAGCCAATCTTTCAACCCTCTCTTACCTAATGTACCTAATTCCTTGAAGGGTGTGACTGCTGATGCTGAATAGGGAAAACCCTTTGTTTACATCACTCAGAAAGGTAGAGAAAGTCGGTAATCAAAAGTACAAGATCACGATCAAGTAAAATGAGCAAAGCACAGGTGATGAAGTAAAAAAGATAGTAAAATAGTGGGTGTGGCTCAGGGAACCCTGCAAAGCATGTCCTCTCTCCCCTCCATCCACTCCCAGTTTGAAACTTTTTCCAGCTGTAACAGAAAGTTAATCTGGCAGTTTTCTAAAACTGTACTCTCTTGTCCTGTTGACATCGAAGAGCACCATTGACCAAGGCTCAAAAAGTGGCCAGATGTCTATGATGCGAGCGGCCTCACTTGCCAATAGGTCCACCAACAGAAGTGGTTCGAGCTTAGAGAGGAACAACAATAATGCAGGACCTGTAGATGAGAATCAAAATGAGGTTGTCCCAAACAGAATCTCTGAGGAATCAGAAAGAAATGAACTATTGAAAGAGATGGAACAAATGTATGAATCCTCACAGCATGTAGGTTTTTGTCCGTGTAGTCTATGTATATACCAGACTGGACCTTACGCCAATAGTCAGCTGTTTCAAAAAATGCTGTTAAAATTGGTGAACAACAGAACAGCTTGCAAGCAGACTGGAATTGTCAGTGAAAATAGTTGAGGCAAAAACATTTGCACGTATGGCATTTCACCAATGGTTGCAAACAGGAGAAGTGTATTCTGTCTCTCTTTTTGTAAAAAAAAATATTCATATGCCTTCTTAACTTCAAGCAGATAATGAAGACAAAACTTCATTGCTGTGGTTGACATTTATGAACACAACTTAGATTCATATAAAAAAAATATTACAAAGAAATTCATCCTCGATAGTCAGTTATTCATGTAGCTCAACCAGAAACATTTGAAAAGGAAAAGAACATGTACTTCTCATCTCTAACATCCAAGAGATCATTTGTGCAGCCAAGAAATCCCAAGTATTTTATGGTCCATTCAAATGGCTACAAACAGTTTTAAGTATTAAATTACTTGTGTTTTTCTAGTTCCCCAAACTAAATACTCTTCAATCCTTATGTCTTTGTTAGCTGGACTGGACCAGCTTGAGAAACAGGCTAGGGTTCAGTCTGCAAGAGTTTCTGGTCAAGTTTTTTTGCCAGTTCAGTTTTCAACTTGATTTTATTGTGAAGAATAAATATACATGTCCAAATTGTTGCTTTTACAGCAGTGTTATTGCCTTTTGGACATTTTTATTCAGCATCCTGATTGGTTGTTTGTGTTTTTGTTATTTTTAAAATCATTTTGTTTCAGTTGTATTATTGTTTCAGATATCTGTGGGAGAAGTCATGCATGTTGTGGTCGGACATTGATTTCTGTCATTTTTTAAAAGAAAAATCATTGCATACAAGTATGCTATGCCAATTGCTAAGGATAAATGACACTATAACTAACAGTCAGCACTATTGTAGAATTTCTCATACAGAGTACAGGTGACCTGAAAACAAAAATCTAGAACCTCGTATATGTTATGATGATGCTAATTAAACTATCACTATGTGAAACAGAGGAATATTTTGATACATGTTTGTTACTTTCTAAGAAAGAAGAAAAGAAAAGAGAACAGGGTGTTTCCATATTTGATAAAAGTTATTTTTTTTTGGTGGTTCATGAAAAAGCCATTCAGTTTGTATGTGAATCCCATGCGATCTGAGAGATTGCATGAATGAATCATACAGCGGGAGATTTGGTCACATGAACTTGTCAAAAACATGTTAAGGAAGTGGAAGGATTATGCCTCATGTATTAGAGTAATTTTCAGGGTAGAGAAAAGACTTTGAGAATACTGGTCTATCCAGACATAATCTATGAGAATGTGTATGTCTGTTCCATGAGCTATGTCACTCCGTGCTCTTATTTATAATATGAAAAATTTGAATACAGTTTTTCTAGAAACATGCGCTTAGTTGAAGAACTTTTTTAATTTGAAAGCTTTCTTGTTATTTTATTAATTTATATCGTAACTCTTTGAGGCTCAAATTCTTTGCACATTTTGCCCACATTAATTTTTGATCACTGTGCAAAGTAGAAGGGTGATGGCTTATTTCCTCATAAAATGCATGAAATATTTACATGTATATACAAGTATATTTCATATAGAAAAAAGAAGATTAACGGAACAAAACTAGAATTACAGAAATACCGAGCTAACTGAAAGACTTCCTTGGGCATTCTGATACAATGTGATCGATGAATTGTGTGTTTGCTTGGGTCTTAAAGGGTTAATCTGGCCAAATTGTTAATATGGGGATTGTAAAATAGTTTGTTTTCACTAAATGAACTTCTTTCATCGTGCAGGAAGATCATGAAAATCCTTACCTATTAATGACTTTTGCTGAAATGGCAATAGCATCTGGCAAACTTCCAGACAGAGATTTAGTAAGTTCCATTTGCATGAAAAGTTTACAGTTACTTTTATTATATTTCTTGTGAGTATATATTTGGAATGTCACTGTTGGTTATATTTTATTGTTCTTGTCTTTGTTTTTGAGTAATAGCAGCATAATAGAGAACTTCTGTACATCTAGAAGATCTAGCAGGAGTTGTCTGTATATATATATATTTCACTTAGTTTATTCATATAGGTTTAAACTAAGTTTTCTTTGTTAATTTTTTTCTTTTTTTTGGTATTGATCTGTATGAACATAAAATCTACAGTATATTTATTTCAGAGTGTAGGTTGTTTGTATATCAAGAAAAAGAACAGCATTTTCTTCACTTAAGACATTTAGACGTTAAACCTTGTATTCATCTTGAATATTCATAATATATTGAATATTTTAATATGACATGTCTTCAGGTATTACTTTTTTGTGTTGTTTTTTTTTCACTAGAAAGTAAGGAGATGCTGTTCAGCATCATCCTTTTGGCATTGAAAATGACACCAAATTAATAACATACAAAAGATATTTTTAAAATATGATGAGGAATATGTGCATGTTTGTAAAGAATGTTTGTCAGTTTTATTGCATGTTATCTTTCTTCCCAGTGTCACTTTCTTGTATTTTATACTTTCACATGTTCTACCAACTCTGTTACCTTTGCTATATTGTACTGCATTTCTTTACCACTTTTTTGGCAAATTCGTCTCACATGTTTATTTTTAGAGTCTGTGCAGTTTAGAGTATATGCACCATTGATATTTTGTTTTGTATTATTGAAATCCAAATTGATTGCTTTTTTCTGATGTTATTTTGAAAGTCCCATTTGAATACTTGATTCTTAGAAATTGATGTATGAGGCTTTGCAGCATTTTTCTTCAAGGTCATGGACTTGGCCAATGAAAGTACCAATTGATATATAGTGAATACTTAAAGTTAAGGAAAATCACTTTAAAGTGCCATTTTAACATTTTGAATTCCTGAGGGCGATTGTTCACAACTTCCCGCCTAACCATTTACAAGACAGGGAAGGTATGGAAATATGAAGCAGTGACTGGATTTCAGGGTGTATTTCCAAATCTTCAGTGACTTTGTTGCTGTAATCAGAAACTTGGCAGCCTTTGGTATAGAGGGGTCCACAGAGACAGGCAATGATTTGGGTGAACATTACATCATTACCCCATTTTCATCACTGATAGTTCCCCCCACTGAAAATTTTTGGTAGGGAGTCCCCATTGTGTTACCTTTGCTCTATTGTGCTTAAATTATGACAAGGGAGAAATAGGGTACTAACTCTTTGCAGGTTGTGAGATGAAATTCCTTGCTTTAAATTAAGTTTCATAACGCATCCCAGAGGGAAAATCAAAATATGGTTTAGATGTGTTCCTTATAATCACCATTAATGAAAAATAAACCTTATCATTTGGAAATGTTCTCATTTCTTGTAAAATTGCTGTTGTTCATATCTTTTATGTTCATGCAGCACTGTCATGTTTTGTTCTCCTGAAAGTATCAGTTCTTTTTTTGGGGATTTATTTTAATTTTGCACACAAAAATGATTTTTGTGATTTTTTTACCACCGTTTAGCACAGTTCATAGGAAACATTTAGTTCAAACAGCATATGAAAATAAACTGAGAAGTGTTTCTTGTAAATTGTCCAATAATTTGCCATTTTTTTCATTGTCTCATATAATGCATTCTCCAGGTCACAGTATTGACCATGGACTTTCAGGTTGGAAAGTTTGGAGGTCTTGGTCCCCTTAACACAGCCGGTTGGAAGTGTGTCACTTAACTGGTCTGTTTGTCTTCCAGGTTTTGGATGGTCTAGGTTTGGGACCACAGGGACCTCCTATCCCCCCACCCGCCTCCTTTGCTGTTGTACCTTACCCTGTGAAACGTAGGCCCCCACTCATACCTGACGCAGGTGGCAGATACGTCTTTGTTGCATCCAGTCCTGATGATCCGTAAGTTGTGACTGTAGCAGATCATTACTTACTTTTTTGCTCTGTAACTGTCTTAGCTTTGATTGATGACAATAGTTTTTATTTTCTAAATGTGTTTGTATGTTATGTGAAATGTGAAAAAAAAATGGGGAGCATTTAGGTGATTGATAGGGTACTAAACAAATATTTTTATTATTATTATTATCATTATCATTATTGTACAAACTTATGAAATACTGAAAAGACAAGCACAGAGAAAGTGATGATACGAACTGCTTAAATCTGTCATTCATGTCCAAGTTATTACAGTTTTTATCCTGCAATGTTTCAGTGCAATAAAATAAACATACACCACATTTATCCAATAAACAACTTTACTGTCTAAACAAAAGTGTTAGAGAGAGTTGAGATATTTGATAGCCTTCATTGCCAGTAAAATAAACAATCAATTTGACACAATGAATGGAACCTGGACCCATAAGATATCATACAGTTTCAGTGCTATTTCGCTTTACTTGCTGTAAGAATTATGTTTGTCTCATTCCAAGGACCACAGTTGTAAAAACTTCTGCTGTTATGTTTTCTTACACACAGGAACATCGGACAAGAACAAAAAGAGAAAGAGGCTGAGGGTGAGGAGGACTTAGCTGGGACGCCTGAGAAAGGAAAAGATGACACAACTCCGACCAAAGGAAAAGGAGGTAGAGGGTCGGAAAAAGGTCGGACCAGCACTGAAGGCCGTGGTGACCGAAAGCGCAGTGCTGAACGTAAGAAGTTGATGAGGCGCAACTCTGCTCAAGCTCAATCGCCTCCACCAGGCCTAACAACCCCAGTCTCAGATGGAGACAATGTGAGGTGAGTGAAAAACAGGCCAAGTCAAGAGTGCACATTTTTTTCTTCGAGTAATTTTTCCATTCTATGAGTTTAAAAGACAAAAAGTACTACTTCAGACCAAAGGGAATCCACATTAAAAGTTAGAATCTGCAGACTTGTTATGGATCTCATTTGAACCAGGACTGTATGTATTCTTGTCTTGCCAGAGTTGAACTTGTGTCAAATAGAGTCTCCCATGCACATAAGTGCGCTATGCATGCTGTTGCTGTTAGGGAGAAAGCAGTGAATTGAATGTGTAAGCCTAAAGGCATATTAGGTACCAGGAAAGGTCATAAGCAGAAGCAGTAGTGAACATTTGACATGAAAATTGTAATCAGACAAGTTAAAAAAAAAAAGCTTCCTGACCAAGTATAACAAGGAATGTTCAAGAGGCATTGTAGGATCAGTCGGAAAAATCAGACGGTTTACATATAATATATGTATATTGTCTGACTCTATGAAATGTCTATTTTCTGAAACCAGAACATGGTTAAAAAAAGACTGTGTCTTTCAGACATCATATATTATGAAAAAAGATGTTTCATTATTGTACAGATGTAATACTCAGAGAGTGTGCGTTCTTTTTGTATTGATACTCAGTCTGTATAAACTATAAGGATAGATGTTGCATGTTGCCTGTTTCTGGTTTCCAACATAAATTTATTACTGACCTAGAAGATATTCTACTCTGCATGTTTTTGCCATAGTGGGTTGGCTTGGAGTTTGCCATTATTTTCTTGTTAGTTTAGTAGATCTGCCCATGAGTAGGACTGCATGCTAAGGAGCTTCAACTCTGCCTGCTAAACTACTTCCCTTGATATGAAATTGAAGAAAAGAAAAACACTAGAACTACAGTGCACTCTCCCGATAACGACATGGCTCGGGACCAGAGGTGCATGTCGTTATCGGGAACATGTCGTTATTCGGAGATTTTCAAGATGGCGGAAAAAGGGGTGTGGTTAGACCCTTAGAATGTAACGTACCAACCATAGTGGGTGATCAGTGATCGGACTTTCCAAACATGTAAAATACACGAAGAATTTGCAGCTTGGCATCTATTGTCAGTATCTTTCTTTTTTTAACAGCAGCTGTCGACATCTTGGGGTGCGTTATTGTTCTCGGGTGAATACAATCGATTCAGCGGTCAGCGATGTGATGACTGACTCATTTAATGCGCGTCACCCTTTTTGTTCCGACGACAATAGACACAGGTGTGTTTTCATTGGCCGATAACAAAGCGATCTCATTGGCCGATAACAAAGCGATCTCATTGGCTATGAGGTGCCTCTGGTAGGACATTTCATTGGTCGGAAAAGAAGTGTTTTTATTGGCTCAGAGGATGAAATGAAACTGACCGGAAACAATATTTTAGCTATTTTTATTTTTGTATCTAGCAAAGTGACAGCCGATTATTGCTAACTCAATGTCGTTATCCGGAGAGTGGTCTAAAAAGTATGTCGCTATTTAGAGAGTTTTATTACTAATAACATATAGTAAAAAAATCGGGACCAGGGGTCAATGTCGTTATCGGGAGAATGTCGTTATTCGGAGATGTCGTAATCGGGAGAGTGCACTGTACTTTGTATTTATGCCAAGAATATGATTTGGACAGGACTGTTTTCATGCAGCTGCGCCAGACATTTCTTTTCTTTCTTTTGCACGATACAAACTTTTGGCAATTTAAAGAAGAACATTCATATTCATCATTTTATTTCAAATTTTATTGTGCCATAGTCGACCGACTACCAGAGGTGCCTCCCAGGAGGGACACAGGTAGGCCTAGGTTGCTCTGTAGCTACTGCTAGCTAGCCCAAGAGCAACACCTGAGACACATTGCGCTTGCTATACTCTTACTCTTTCTATGAATCCCAATAACATATCCCACTGAACAGTTCTGCAATATCCACAACAAACATCATTTCATAATTAAATTAAAAGTTCTTTTACTGATTGGAGAGACATCTGTATAACCTTCGCTGCTACATATTTTTCCCTACCATATGCTGAAAAATATTTTGAAGTGCATGAAATTACAAGTTACATAGTTTTAGAAGGACATAATATGATGGACGTCAATAGGACTCATGAATGATGTCAGGATGTTTGGTGTACATCCATAGCACAATGAAGGGTTTGGTTACTAAGTCATTGTAGCCTACTATTTTCTTGTTAAAAAGCTGCACATATTTATTAATGTACTGCATGAATAGTTAGGAAAGGAATATATTTCAGATGAGTATTCTTATTAACCATCACAAAAGACCATGATTGTCTGCAATGTCACTGAATTCTGTTATTCAATAAGAAGAATGGTCATTATTTAAATAGGGCAGTGTTTCTGGATATAATTCTGGGTGGCTGTGGCAGTTTACCACGATCTGCACATTAGCATATATTATTATGCATGCCCTGTATTCAATATTTATATATCCATATGGTGTGTCATTGCTTTACTGAATTGAGACAACTGTGCTGTCCAAAGGCATAAGGACATAACTGACAGCAAGGCCTTTTTCTGTTTTATTGACTCTATGAAGTTGTCTCACACATAATTATGTTATGTCAAAGGCAAATTGATGTATCTGCTTCTGAAATAGTGATTTCTAGCATGGCAAAATCATAAATAAAAGCATTTATTTAGCCATGACGGGTAAGTTTTTGTGCTTTTCTCAAAACTATGAAATGAGCAGACACGTCACTCTGCCTTTGCACAGCAGAACTGAGGAGTAATACTGTTATTGCTTTTTCTGGCTCTGAATTCTCCAAGCATAAAATAATTAAACAGACACAATAAAGTGATCATTGAGAACAACAGTAATAGTAACAACAGCAGCTGTTGCCACAACAACTCATTAGCAAGGGCAAAATCTGGAAGATAATTCAACATTTGAAGGTGATGGGAATGTTTTACTCCCAATTCAGCACACACTACTATTTTATGCATTTTTTTTTTGCCTGTGATTATCTCTTGTAACCTCAGATACAGAAAATTATTTCATAGTGGAATTAAATTTGTATTATACATTCACATCTTATGATCTTTTGAATTATAGTTAAGAATAGCATTGAATTTGCATCATTAAAAAAAAAAAAATTGATCAAAATCAGAGGTACAAAAATATTGCCAGGTTTTCCTTAATATATAGGGTGCATTATTCTATTTTGGTTGCACAGCAGCCGTATGGGTCTACAATCAGGAATGGATGAAAAACTTCCAGCCAAGTTGTAAGTGTGTTTTTGGTACCTGAGCGTTCCATAACACAAAAGAATTGACTAACAGAAATAATTTGCTTGAGAATGAAATTCAGATACCTCACTTTCACTTCTGCAGACTATAAAAATAAGTGGATGTTGGAGATTTCTTTTCGCTGGGAAGGAACACTTGAAGATGTGAATAAATCATGAACGAATAAATAAAATAATGACACAACAACCACAGTGTTGATAATTTTAGTAAGAAAGTGTCTCAATTGTAAATGTTGCTAGAATGAAAGATTTTGATTCAAAATTCAGAGTTGATTAAAAAAACCAACAGTCATTTGACAAGGGCAGTCAAGTGTGGTGAAATGAAAAAAAAACAAAACCTGCCTTTCTGAGGAACTTAATAGCAATGTGTAGGTGCCAGCCATGAAATACATTTTGTGTGACAAAGACTTCTCTATAATGATACAATATAGTGACCTATACACTTTGCAGTGACTTTTTGAAGTTGTCAAGCCTAATGACATACAAGTTATAAAAGACCTTATCCGAGAGTGTAAATTGTGAAAAGGAGGTATCTGATTTTGGAATTAATAATAAAAATTAGCTTGCTTGTAGTGCCATAACAGTGGATAAACTAGCCATTTGCCTTTGCTAGCAATACAATTTGCTTGAAGTTCATCCCATTAAACCATGGCATTTAACTCATTTCTCCCAACGAACGGGGAATGCCCGTTTTCACCTTTCGTGCCGAGCGCTACCGCGAACGGGAAATCCACGTTTTTGACCCCGACCTTATATATTTTTTTTCAATTCTAATTTACAAAACTTTATACCTAACAATAATAAAAACAACCACAGAATATCATGAAGCATTTAGTTATAAACACTTCCACCAAATAGAATTGAAAAATAAAAAAAAATAAGCGAGTAATGAATTTTTTTCTAACGCACCCTATAAAAGCATGAAAACTGCAAAATTTACTTGGGCCAGCTGGAGCAACTTGGCCAAATTTACTTGAGGAGAAATGAGTTAAACGAATGCAATTTTTGCTTGACTTGATCACCTTTGCACTTGCTGTTAATACAAGACTGGCAAATGTCAGTTTCCAATGGACATAATTATATAGTAACTGAATGGAAATGAAAGGAGTTTGCATGTAACAATTTTAATGATATTTAGAGCAGCCATTTGACAGAGTGCACTGCAAATCGAGATGAAATTGAATCTTATGGATATTATAGGAATCAGATCCAAGGTTTTTGGGAAGAGAATTTGCTATATGGTAGAAGCAAATTTTGGCAAAGATCTGAAAGTGATTCATTGCAGAATCCAATACATTGGTAAGCTACAGGCAACCTTTCGGGTCAAACAGAGAACTTCGCACTCGTAAGATGCATGTTTTGTTACTGAACAATGGTGTTGCCAGCAGAGAATGGATGTCCAATTAAACATAATCCACTAACCATGAAATCAATAAATCCCTTTACCACTTTTGTTTCTTGTTAGTTTTTTTAGCAAACATGTCATCTTCCCTAACCCCGTCAAACTTGGTTTGTGGGTCTCTAATGCTGCGCATCTAAATGATTGGAACTCAAATCGTTAAGAATAGCACCATCACTGCTAACTGTAAATCATGCTATGACTGAAATCATACACTGCATTGACTACCCCTGATAAAACCTCCCACTTATCCTTCATGCAGATCACAGCATACCATTTGCGTTGATCTTGCATTATATAAAGCAAATTAACAGGTCTATGTTAACCCTCACTTTTTTTCTCTCACATATTTTCATTGGTCATTTAAGTGATAAGTTTCCACTGCTGCCAAACAGACATCAATTGTTAGAATCTTTTTTTTAAATTTCTTTTTGAAAGCGAGAGTTAGTGAATGAAGCATTTTTCCAGTCCCCCCAGCTGGTATGTCAACAGCTTGCCAAATTTCAAGTGATTTAACTGGAAAACTCAGATTATTATGTCATATTTTGTCATTTCATGACAGGCTGTCAGTGTAGTTTTAGAAGCAGTCTATATTTTGCTCATGTACTTATTTCTACATGGCTATATCATAAGTCGTCCTGGCAAATTGATTGCACTGAAAACTTTACCATATCAAGGCCAGCCTGTTGTCACGAGGACTGAATTCAAGACTGGTCAAGCCTTGGAATATTAACGCATTTGTTTTTGAATATTAGATCCAGATTCAGTTTGTGAACTCTGATTTCACAAATTCAATATAAAGTAATGAAAGAGTCCATGGAAAAAGGACTTGCCAGAAGGTTTAAAGTCCTGTGTGAAAAATGGCTGTGGAAGTTATTCTGCTGAGGGTAATGTTTCCTTGATGATATCAACATCTGCATAATGTTTACATCTGTTTGAATGAACATGACAGTAACATCGGCAAAAATGACAACATCAAGAGGAACAGGATATTTTAGACCTTTTAAGGTTCAATTTCATTGCAGACCATTTTGCTATATCTTCTCAGTGCACATGTACTTTTGATTACTACATGCTGGCAAATTCTGCACACTAAAAGCCCATTTCTGTTTGAAACATAATGGGTACATTGACATGACAGTGTCCAAAATCACTTTTATATCTAGAAATTCACTGTTTGAGGTTTTAATGCCTTAATTCTGAATACAAAATTTCCTGGCACGTTCACGTTTCTCTTGCATTGTTTTTAATTTAAAGCTTTTTGTTAACTAATTACTTCCATGCCACTCTCTCAATGACTTTTGTGACTTGTGATGCCAAATTAGTATCAAGAACTTATAACTACTTTGTAATGATAGGCGCTGCTTATGTTCAACTGTTGAAAGTGAGTTTTTCTTAAAATGATGATGGGAATTCAGTTCGTTGCTTTAACTTGGTTTATTTGTTCTTTTAACTTGGGTTTAGTAGCACTATCTCTAATACTATGTTTCAGATACATTGTGTTATAAGTTCATGTCAGCAGATGACAGAACCTCAACTGAGATAAACAGCAAAGCAGTTCAGTTTTCGCCACTTTTTTTTTTTTAATGACCTGCAGTGGTAGCTAGCGAGGATGGAATTCATGGTCAAAATGTTAAGAAATGTGACTTAGAAATGCAAAGTGATGGAAAAAATGCAGTTTTAAAGGTCTTTGCCTTGGTTTTGCTCATTCATTTTTAAAATTTTATTTTGTGGGAATTTTTTATTGGCTAGAATATCACATGATTGTCTATGGGATTAGTCGTAGTGCTCATATAATTTCAAAAATTAAACTTAAAGTCTTTGTATGTAATTCATCAGATAGTATGAATATGTTTCAAGAAAGCCCACTTGATGTGTTTTGTCATTTCATTGTGGCCACAGATGAAACACATGTTGGCGCGGGTTACTTGGAAATCAATCCATACAGAACTTGTACTGAATCAAATTGTCCATGAAATTTTATTTTACCAAACACAAGCAGTGAAATATATATACATGTACATGTTTTTTTCTGGTGTTCAGTGTACCCATATATTTAAAAGACAATTTTACAATACTTTTATGATGCAGTAAAGTTTGTTCATTTGCTTGTTTTTAACATTAGTAGACACAGAGAATCTAATATAATGTGTTTTTCTGATCCAATTGATCTCAGTTTACAGACTTATTCCTTCCCCAACCCATTCCCCTCCTTTTTGTTTCTTTATGTTTTGAGGGAGTGAACATTGAGGCTTGAGGGCACATAGTTATTAGGAGATACCTTGATAATGCAGTATTTATGAGAATTGCTTCCTGATTATGAAAGCGAAAAGTTTTTCACAGTTTAATATTTCTGTCCGCAGGTTGACCGTTTTCCGATGGACAGTGCCAGCTGGAGGGGAAGTGACCTTGAAGCTGCGCTTTACCTCTGATGAACTGGGTCAGTTTGACCAGACCCTGAACTTTGAAATTGTGGGCACCAGGCGCAGATATCAGATGTTCTGTCGTGGCATCTGTGCCTTCCCCACCATCAGCAAAGAGCCCAGGTGGGTCATTAATGTCCAGTTAAGGCATCTTATCAAGGTCTACCATTGGATCTTTTGAGCTAGTTGGCAAATATGTAAACTCTTCTATCTTCTTCTAATGCACAAAAATGCTGGCACATACATGCTCATTTTGTCAGACAGACCTTACATTATGATAAATTATCATTATGAATTGTCATTTAATCAACTTGCAGGATCGTGTTCCCAAGCAGAAAGAAGAATCGTCGCAGTGATGAAATAATACACAAGAAATATATTCTGATGACGGAAACATTTGAATTTGGCCCTCTGTTGGTGGGCAAGTCCAGAGAAAAGTAAGAACTTGAAGGCACTTATATTTAACTTGAGGCAGAGATAAACTTTTAACCTGACCTAATTTTGATAGTTTCACCTGAAAGACCTCTTTCCTTTTTTAAATATATTTTTAATGGGAAATAACGATCTTTGTAGCCAGTTTTATTTAAACTGCTCCTCAAAGACCATTTTGTTGTAAGAAAAAAAAATGTAGAGTTTCGAAATATATGTGTGTGAGGGCTGTTGTTTTACAATTTTTAAAATGGAAAAAAGGGGAGGGGGTGGGGGGGATAAGGAAGAGAGACGGAAATCTTTAACTCCTTCACTGCTACATGTTTTTCCTGCCAAATGCTGAAAAAAAACTTTATAAAAGCGTATTAACTTACAAGTTACATAGTTTTAGTAGGACCATGTAGACGTCTACGTCCACAGGGCGCCCATACTATCAATTTTGTGATATATGGTGAAAGACTACAGTGGAGTCAAGCAGTTAATACATATTGTGTCGATCAATCTCAGTGCTATAAACAGACAAGACAAATCTGAAAATTTGTTTGGAAAAAGTTGGGTCTTTAAAAATTTCAGGGAACTCCAAGTAAATCTGCTGATGAGTATTTGCAACTTGGTGTTTTCAGATATCGAGAGGGCAAATACCCAGAGAACATGGAATCCTTTACTGTCCTGAACACATCTCCATTAGAGGCAGATATCAGTTTCTGTTTCCTGAATGACAGCAAGGCAGAGACGTACCTGCTGGAACCCCCAACCATGACACTCAAACCTGGGGAGTCCAACAAACTTGTGGTGTGGGCCTATCCTAAAGGTGGGCAGCTCTTTAGCTAGCTATTGTTCTATGATACAACCAAAGATAATTGAGTTGGATAGGATGGGACAATGACACAATAGTGTGTTGATTGGGGATGTGGTCTCTGCAGCATTGTGTGAAAAGAGTGCTTAGTATATTGATATTATATTGAATTCTCTGGGATAAGATAATGAAGCATTGTTTGATAAGTTTAGATATTTGAGAAGTGTAGAAACAGGAGAAAAAAAAATTAAACTAAAGTAAATCATTAACGAATTCAAATAAAAAATCAGAAATGGAAACTGTCATCCTCCGGGCTCACCTTAGTACTATCAAGATTTTCATCCTCCTTCAGCCTGTATATGTTCATGTGTCATTGTGTAGACATATTAATACAAAATACACAAGTCTACAGATAGGTTCAGGCTTGTCAATTGGTTTTGGTCCATTTTTAGCTGTAGGAAGTTTTCCATTTCTGCCTATGAATATTCTAAATAATATATTGGCCTCTTTTTGTTGTTGTTGTTGTTGGTGCTTTTTTAAGTTTCCAGTGTCAAGGATACAGTTTGTTTCTGAAGAAATATTCATTGCATATTTGATGTGTCCCTTCACTACAGGGCCTGGACATTATGAAGATGCTGTTGTTTGTTGTGTAAGAGAGAACCCAGAGCCCATTGTATTCAAGGTGTGTTGCGACGCATTTAGGCCTGAATTGGAGTTGGATAAGAAACAGCTGCACTTTGATCGAGTACTGTTACACAGGTATGAGAGTGAGAAAATGAATAAGGACAAAGAAGAGAGAAAGAGAGACAGAGAGTAAGCATAGGGAAGAGAGAAATAGAAAGAGAGAACAGGATGAAGACAACTTGTCTGTAATTTGTGTGTGTGAGCGTGAGAGAGAGAAATGTAACAGATGAAGAGACAGTGAGTTAAAGAAACAATTTTGAAAGTGAGAGCATTTCAAATCACATGAATGAGGAAGGCTAGTAATAAAGAGGAAAGTCTTAACTTGTTTCTGCCACTGTTAATGGTCTTGACTTTATTCTCAACTTGCTGAATCAAAGTAACAGAGAATCATAGAGACTGAAGGAAATTCTGCTGTAACTATGTCTAAATAGAGTAAAACTGGGTAGTTGTTCATATTGGTCACAGTTTCTGCTTTCACACACTCTTCATCAGAAACTGAGTCTTGATATCACTGCATAGTTTGTGTATTAGCTGTATATCCAAACCACAAAAAATTACACTTTTTTGCAGTGTCTTTATGTTTTTTTTTTTTTTTTTTGGTTAAATGTAATTTTCACATTTGTTTTGCTTCATCCAGTGGTAAATATTTGTGTTAATTTTTTGCCTTCAGTTGTTTTGAGTTTTTGAATGTCAGAGCTGATACAAAATGATGAATGTCTCTGGTTCTCAGGAAAGACACAAAGACCATTTACTTGCGGAATAGCACTCAACTGCCAGTAGCCTGGAAACTCAGTGGTTTAGAAAATCTTGGCGATGATTTCACTGTGGCTGCTGACAGTGGCATAGTAGAACCTTTGTCTGAGTACCCACTACAAGCATATTTCCGAGCTATGAAGGCTGTTCAAACTAGCAAGAAGATGATTAGAATTGAGGTTAGTAGTCTTTGATTAGCAGCGATATGAATACATGAATTTTGACAAAATTTGTCAAGGAGTCAAATTCTTTCAAACTGCATAGATATGGATGCCATTTTTACTGGGACTGGTGTTAAGTCAACTTCTGTGAGTAATCTCTTCATTGCGAATACTGGTCAGTTATTTTTGAATGAGAAATGGTCGTAACCTGCTGGGTAAATCTTATAAGCAAATTTTGTGCCTTTTTAATCGTAGCTTTTGGAAAATTGCAAGAAGGAAATACTGAATACTGAATAAATTTTGCAGAAACCTAGAGCTACCTCAAGAAGGAGGTTATTGCTGCCAATACATATCATAGATTTGAAATGGATTATTCACTTCACTGTAAATTCACTCAATGCTTTAATTCATATCATCAAAGTGGATGGCTCAGAAAAGTGGGAATGAAGGAAGGAAGAAAGGCAAGTGGTTTGTGCAAGGCTTGAACCGAGAACCTCTGTTTGTGGGGGTTGGAAAAACATAGATATCTAAGAAATTTTTAGAGCTCTAAATCATTGTTTTGCATCTCTCTAGGTAGAAAAAATAACACAATAACTGTTTTTTATAGATTGGTCACAGCATAAAAAGGTGATTCACTCTCATCCCCAGATTGCTGATGCCGACAACATCATGGGCGTTGTGCATACAGAACCTATTCAAGTCATCGCTGAGGCCTATGATGTAGCTTTAGACATGAGCTTTCCAAAAGGTAGGGCAAGAAATTCACATCACAATCAAATTCATTCATTTTAAAAAAAAATACCTGTAGAGCCAACTTACCTCAATACCAGTTTGTTCTTTTTCTGTGACAACTTGGATTTTTGTTCTATGTATATTTATCTTCCTTTGCTAGAAAGTTTCTAGTAGTGTATGTTATATCTCAGAACTGCTTGCTATATTCTCCTACCTTGAATTGTGCTGTGGCGAGAATATAATTTACCAAAAGACACCGAAGGACGAAGGGGAATGATGGAAATTACTTTTGTATGCAGTATTCTGTTGCATTATGAAGAACTGCAGAATTGTATTGAATAGAATATTTTGCCTTTGCTCCTAATTCTTTTGGATTCTTATGATGTTGGCAAGTATGAATTTATGTGAGAAATGAGCACATGGATTGTTAATGATATAATGTCTTTAGAATAGTTTAACTTGAGGTAAAACAAGTGTGAGACACAGGGAGTGATGGCATGAAAAGAGTCACAAGTCAAGGAGAGAAAAGGATTTGTAGACTTATGTCATATTTTTTTTGTATCTCAAGATCAGTTAAGCTTTTCGGTGAATTTGTATGTTTTTGCCAAAGTGAAACATGTTAACAGCAAAAACTGCTGGGAAAGAAATTTTAAAGGACTTTTTTTTGTTGTAATTCATCTTTGCAAGAGTAACATGTTCAGATTACATTAGAATGTAAATAAGTTTCCACAGACAGGAAAAACTGGTACAACCACTGATTATTGTCATTTTGTGTCAGTGAAATTACCAAAATGGACAGAAAATTTGAAGTATAAGGCATGATTACAAGTATAAAGATATTTAAACATGTGCTTTCAAGTGAAAGAATCTAAGTAATATCAGTACTCTATTTTAATTGTGATGAGATTTTGTTCTTGATGATCGCTGTTTTAAGGTTGCCCTTAATACTGAAAATGCTTACAGACCCACCAAAGCGAGTACCAGCATATGCTGTAGAGATGCGTGGTTCTTTAGGGGGTAGAACTTCTGTCCTTGGAGCCAGCAAAGTGTCAGGGAAAATGTCAGCCCAACCTGGCAAACCAACTAAAACTGGCTCGCCATTGCCTACATATCATGGGCCAAGTAGTAGTAAGACTCAGATAGTAGATGGTGAGAATGAAACCAATATTGAAACCTCACTGCATGAGTCTCACCTGTACAACTCACTGAGATACCAAAGTATCATGATGCCATCTTCTTGCATGTTGTACCACCTGTCCAGGTCACAGATCAGTCGTAGATAATAATTTCGGTGCCATTGTAAATGTAGCCAGCATGTTTTTTAAACTTACTAGAAAACATCCATTATCTGCCGAGAGACTCAGCATACTATTGACCATAATAATAATAATAATAATAATAATAGTTCGTCCATCAGGTATGATGATGACCTTAACAACACCAGAGGAATAAAGAACAGAAATTGTTGAGAATTTCAACACATGGACAATAAAAAGAACTAAAGGACACAGAGGACAGAATGGAAAGACTGTTCTTTCATGACTTATGGCTTCTCATGTGACTGATAAGTCCTATTTTTGCCCTGCAGACCCTTCCGCATAAATGACAAGAGTGCTCCGTTGGTTCAGTACCACTGGGCCTTTTCTTGCGCCGTTCTCTGTTTTTGATAGCCTGCTGGACTCTGTCAGCTTCCCATGCTTTGCTGCCTCTGGTAAGGGCCGCCCTCCAATTTGCACGATCAAGCGAGAGCTTTTCCCACTCACTCACATCAATGGCAAAGGCCTTCAGTGATTGCTTGAGAGTGTCTTTGTAACGTCTCTTTGGGGCCCCAACATTCCTCATTCCATTGGAGAGCTCAGAGAAGAAGATTTGCTTAGGGAGTCTGGAGTCGGGCATTCTGACAACATGTCCTGCCCAACGTAGCTGAATTTTTTTCAGGTGGCAGAAGATGCTCAATTCCTTGGCACGATTGAGGACCTCAGTGTCTGGAATTTTATCCTGCCATTTGATCCTTAGGATCTTTCTAAGGCAGGCCAGATGAAAGTGATTTAGCTTTCTGGCATGCGATTGGTACACTGTCCAGTTTTCAGCCCCATAGAGTAGGGTGGGAAGGACCACAGCATTGTACACATTCAGCTTAGTGTCTGTGCGAATGCAGGCAACATCCCACACTCTCTTTCGAAGCCTGCCAAATGCAGAGCTGGCTTTGCTGATTCTTGAGAGAATTTCAGTATCAACACGAGCCGCGGAAGACAGTGAACTGCCAAGATAGATGAAGTTCTCCGACACCTTCAGAAGACTGTCATGGACTTTGATATTTGGGGTCACAGGATACTTGTCGTCTGGAGTAGGCTGATGGAGCACTTCCGTCTTCTTTGTGCTTATTGTGAGGCCAAAGTTGTCACAGGCACTAGAGAACTTATCAACACAGTTTTGCATGCTATCCTCATCGTGTGCCAGAAGTGCACAATCATCAGCAAATAGTAGGTCACAGACTTGAGTACTTTTGGTTTTGATTTTTGCCTGAAGTCTCCTGAGGTTGAATAGACTGCCATCAGTTCGGTACTTGATGCTTACCCCTTGAAGGAGGAGAGCTAAAGGCTTCTTGTAGCATTGCAGAGAACATGATGCTGAACAGAGTTGGGGCTAAGACACAACCCTGTTTTACCCCATTTGTGACAGCAAAGGGCTCTGAAACACTGCCGTTGCTTTTGACTGCAGCTTGCATGCCATCATGAAACTGGCGCACTATTGTGATGAATTTGGGTGGACACCCAAACTTCGCCAAGATTTTCCAGAGGCCTTCACGACACACTGTGTCAAATGCTTTTGTGAGGTCAACAAATGTGATATACAGCGCTTTATTTTGTTCCATGCATTTTTCCTGAATCTGTCTGGCAGCAAAAATCATATCCGCCGTTCCCCTCTCTTTACGAAAGCCACATTGGCTCTCGGGAAGCAAGTCATTTGACGAGAGGTGATCAAGAAGGCGATTCAGAAGCATTCTTGCCAATATTTTGCCAGCAATTGAAAGTAGAGAGATTCCCCGATGGTTGTCACAGACTTGGCTGTCCCCTTTGTTTTTGTACAGATGGATGATTGAAGCATCTTTGAAGTCCTGTGGCAGCTTCCCTGCTTTCAACATATGATTGAACAACTCGGTCAACCTTTCAATAAGCTTTTCTCCACCGAAGGCATACACCTCAGCAGGAATTGAATCCACGCCTGGTGATTTGTTAAAGGACATCTGATTTGTGGCAGTTCGGGTCTCATTTGCTGTGAATGGCTTGGCAAGAGCTGCATTAATAGGAGTCTGAGGGAGGCGGTCAATGGACTCAGTATTTATATTTGATGGCCGATTTAGCACACCTCCGAAATGTTCTGCTCAACGCTGAATTATGGCATTCAATTCAACAATGCGTGTTGAACCATCTGACGCAAGAAGTGGCGTAGTGCCAGAGCGGGATGGTCCAAACACAGCTCGGAGGCTCTCAAAGAACTTTCTAGTGTTGTTTGTGTCGGCATATTTCTGAGTTTCACTTACTCGCTCTTCAAGCCAGTCATTTTTCATTTTCCTCAGCTTCTTCTGGAGTACACCCTTACATGCACGCAGTGCATCAGCTTTTGCTGTGGAAGAGGGGTCACTGCAGTGAGCTTGGATGAGACTATTTTTTTCTTTGATGAGCACTTTGATTTCATTATCATTATCATTGAACCAGTCCTGGTGCTTGCGGACAGGAAAACCAACTGTGCTGCTGGCGCAAGAGTGTACAGTCGTATTTAGGTCAGTCCAGCTCTGTTCAATGTTCTCAGGGTCAAAAGTCACGCAATCCAATTTTGAGGAGAGTTCTGAGGAGAGCTCGCTCTGTTTCTCAGCTGAGCAGAGTTTTGAAACATTTAGGCGTTTAGGTGGCGTTTTCCCTTGAGGGCGTCTACTGCGCCTCAATGTTAGTCTGAGCTTGCAAACAATGAGTCTGTGGTCAGTTCCACACTCGGCACCACACATCGCCTTTGTTACAAGGACATCCTTTCTGTCAGTCTTCCTCACAATGACATAGTCTATGAGATGCCAATGCTTTGAGCGGGGATGCATCCATGACGTTCTGTTTCTCACGGGGAGACTAAAATTTGTGTTGGTAATGAACAGGCCAAATTCAGCGCACAAAGTAAGTAAGCGCAACCCATTGTTATTGCATGAACCAACTCCATGAGGGCCAAAAACATTTGGCCACGCTGAGATTTTGGAGCCAACCCTAGCATTGAAGTCCCCCAAGAGAATCAGCTTATCAGCTGCCGGGACAGAGCATATGACAGATTCTAGATCAGAATAGAACTTGTCTTTGGCTTCATCTGGGTTTGTCATGGTGGGCGCATATGCGCTAATGAGGGTGGCTGACTGGCTTTTCCCAACTGGGATCCTGAGTGTCATTAGCCTGTCATTTATTTCAATTGGCATGGACTGCAAGTTTCTGACAAGGTCATTTTTAATTGCAAACCCAACACCATGCTGTCTCGGTTCGACTGCACCCTTGCCTTTCCAGAAGAAGGTGTATCCACCACTGAGCTCTTTGAGTTGGCCACTATCAGGGAGTCTGGTCTCACTGAGTGCCACTATGTCCAGGTTGTACCTGCTGAGCTCAATGGCAATAAGTGCAGTGCGTCTTTCCGGGTTGTTTGAGTTGTCCTGTAGTGTGCGTATATTCCAGGCTCCTAGCCTGAGTAAGCTGAATTTCTTTTTGTTTCGACCGCAAAAAGGGATCCCCACTGGTCGCGGTATACCAGTCAGGGTGATGTGAAGTGGGCTTTCTTTAGGGCACCTTTTCTAGCCCCTTCCTCAGTTGAGGTGAGCAGTGCTATCCTTAAATAAGGCTGCTCAGTTACTGTGGGTGCTGCCTCCCCACGCCTCCACTTCAATCGACGATGAAGCGACCATAGCCCACAGCCACCAACGTGTAGGTCTGTGCTAACAGCTTCCAGTCTATCCAAACCAGCTGCCACCGCACTCGCCCATCGCCGTTGGAATTTTGAGAGGAAAGAAGACGAGACAAAGATGAAAGAAGACGAGGTGAGTGTTAAGACTGGCGCAAAGAATTTGTTTTTAGTGAGAAAGAGCTGCGCAAACATCAGACTCACTCTCTCGCCTGGACACAACTTATCCAAGTGGCAAGACAGGGTCAAGACGACTGGAAATGTATCCAGGTGCAGGAGGATGCCAGAGGGACAGTGATATTGCCTGACCGGCTGCCTGTAGGCTACTCCACAGCCTCGCAGTCCCAACTGACTAGGGTGAAAGACCCAAACCAAAGAACACCAATACTGGTGGATGCTCTGTGTCACGATATCCAGGCCAGAGTGACGGTATATTGCCATCTGCCCTATCAATCAACCACTGGCCTGCTGCCGCCAGCTTCGAAGCTGCGTCCGGGAAGTTTGCTCAATTCTTCGTCTGTGATTTAGGCAAACAAGCCTATGACCACACCGCTATTAACCATAATCCCATGTTAACTAACAGTCATCAGTCAGCATCAAAACTAATCAACTTTGAGGCAAGACAGGGAAAGAAACAGGGCTAGATTCACTGACATAGGAGAGGGGGGGGGGGCATAATTGTGGTTTAAGACACTTGAAACTAGATGTCCCAGATCCTAGTTGCCTATACTAATTTTGGTGGAGGAAAAATTAAATATTATATAAAAAAATAAATACACCACCATTTTAAGCTGATCAAGGGCTGCAAGGAAAACTGTCCAAGCATGGTCTTCTATTTGAGTAATGTTAAGTTAATCTAATAATTAACTGGTGAGCCAGGTTATGCAGGTGCAAGAAAGACATGTTGCAGCCTGTGCTGTTTCTGCAGAATATTTTACTCACATTTGGCTACATTTACAAATGTGTTTTCACCTAGTTACCATATTTTAATTCACCCTTATATTAATAATTTCCAGTCTGTGCATAAAACTACATTCTCATATGAATTGGTGTATTTTATTCCTCAAATGGAAATGTCAATTCAGTTGCAAGGTTTTATGTCTTGATGGAGAAATTTACCTTGTGTAACAAAATATATGAAATCACATGGAATTCTTTTGCATATATGTAAATAAACATATCACTCTGGGTTAAAACTGCGCTTCCCTAATTCTTTCAGTGAGGGTCCAAAATACTCTCTTATAGTTTTCAAATCACACTTGTAGCATTTCACCATGAATTTCAATTTGGAGAATTTTATGTTGAAATATGTTGTCACTTTCACAGGAGCAATGCCTTTCCTGTTTCTCATAAATTGAATTGACATGAATATGACATGCATTTATGTCACATTATTACAGAGATAGTGCATATTTAACAGACTATCCGCCATTTCACCATCAGGCCTTAATAAAAGAGTTTTCACATTAAAGACTTTTGTGGGCAGGTTACAAAAGTGTCAGTTTCACCTTTTCTCCGTACTAGAAGGCATTGAAATTGCCAGGGAGACAGTTTTAAACTTGAGTACTTCTAATCAGTTGGCAGTGTCAGCTAGTACGAAAAACTAGTGTCCATATGAAAATTATATAGATGTAAAGTCATAGCTATTGTGCAGCTAAGGTTTAGGCCAGTGAGACACAGAAATTAATGCCCAGTGCAAGATGAATTTGAAATGTCCACCCTGTATTGTGTACCTGTACCTGCTTTTCACATCCAGCCTGTGGCTCTCACTTCTTTGAAAAGCATTTCCAATTGTCAGAGGCAAACATGTTTTCATTTTAAGATGACCTTATGGTTATGATGTTAAATTATGTAAATTTGCCAGCATGTCAATAGACATAGAGCTTTGACAAATAACCTCTGACCTCAAAGACATTTTTCGTCTGACACTCCAGTATTTGATGCTTACTCACCATTTTGTCATAAAACCTTTATGTATCACCAATTACCAATATGGTCTTTGAGCTGATTTCTTCTGAACATGACAAAATGAAGCCCACTCTATCTTCTTGTTCCAGTCCACCTTCGTGTTCTCACTATAATCTCATTTGCAGATGTAAGAGGTGAATAATGAGAGAGGAAAGAGGATAAAATGAAGTAAGAGAAGTTAAGGAGAGTAATATTATTATTATGCTTGGACGTGTAGAGGGATGATGATGGTTTTTCTTCTTCCTTCATTTCTTCCCCCCCCCCCCCTTTATTTTGAACAAAGCTGATTGCTCGCATGATAAACTCCACTCCCACCCTCACCCCCCCCCCCACCTGTTTTTCCTGCATGAGTCCAGTTTTGCCCTACATATCCAAATGACATGACCTTTACCCCCATAATGAAACTTCATGCCTGATAATTCATAAATCTGTTAAGACGATGAAAGGCTTAAAGTGGCTGTTATGGTGCCAACCTGCCGTGAAACCCAAACTCAAACTCATATAACTTTTGTGTGCTATGGACATGTTAAATCTGTTACCAATAGTCACCACCTTAGTACACAGTGCAAGATCAGTCAAAGAGTATTACAATTTTGTGATGTTTGAGAAAGTACTGGAATGCTGGAAAGTCATAAATCACTACTGAGTGACCTTCGGTGTCCAAGAAAGAACTTGTTCTGTTTTAAAATGAATGAGGTGGAAGTTTTGTTTTCTTATTGACCATGCAGTTGTGTTTTTTGGATCAAATTGTGTTTTGTTGGTGACATCCATAGCATAGGCCGGTATGGTGAATCAGTCTTTTATCTTAAAATACATGTATGACATGGCACCAAGTCGAAAAGTCTTTGATCTCAGTTGTTGTGACATGACATGGATTTTTTTGGTCGAATGCATCTGTAAGATTATTGATTGAGATGGTTTTGAGGGGATTCCCATCTCTGGCAGGTGGAGGTATCCACAGCAGTTTTGGTATGATGCTGCTAGAGATCTGCTCTATGTGTTTTGAGAAAAGATGAGGCAGTTAGAAGTGTTTGCCTAGTTAGTGCTCAGAAAAGCGGGGGTGCAGGATCTAGGGAAGAACAGAAACAAGTGACTGAGGGAGGGTTTGAACCCTTGACTTCTGCTGTGGTGCCAACCGCCATGGAAAGAAGAAAACCAACTCCTAAAAGTGTTTGACCATTCTGTCTCTCCAAAAAAAAAAAAAGAAGACGATTGTGACCAAGCTATGAAGTGGCGTGTCTTTCTGACTTAAGTATTCTTACCCTAGGTGCAGCCCTGCCCATGTCACTTCCTCCTCACCTTCTCTTTGTGCTGTCTCCACTCACACGATGTGTTGAGTAAAATAACCTTTTGTTGTAAGAAGACTCTTTTGTGTACCAGATGGGATGTTGTCAACACCTGCCCCGGGCAGAAAGCCACCATCAAAGCGTGCAAGTGAAGCCGTTAGCCCAGCTGACTCTGAGGCTGATAAGAAGCTAGTTCAACAACAGATTCTGAAGAAGCCCTTACCAACGGGTCCAACATTCAGTTTAATGAACCCCAGAGGTCTTGCCATCTTGTACTCTGAAATGTCTTGGGCGCTTTTCTGTTTGAATATTTCAGCTCTTTTGCTGATTTTTTTCAAGATTTTCATAATTTACTCATAATTTTGTATTTTTGTGAGCAGTTAGCCCAATGTTCTATTTATTGAACCCCAGAGGTTTTTATCATATCGTTCACACAGATGTGTTCATCATTTTCTCCTAGGAAATTTCAGCACTTTCACTGATTTTCAGATTTTTTAAATTTATTGACATATTGAATTTTTTGAGCAGTTCCATGTTGTTTTCATGCTTCTTTTATATTATTGAGTAACTTTGTCAAGTAGTATTTTTTGCTCAAGTCTTGTTTATTGTTAGTATTTTAGTTTCAGCAAAATTTTTTGACGAATAAGTGTAAGCAACAACCCAGACAAAATATATTTTCTTGGTCACCAGAGTTCTTATCGTGGTCTCATCATTCCAATGTAGCTTTAAAATGATTGCAGTCATATTTATTTATTTATTTATTTGTTTTTTAATTTTAAAAGACTAAGACTAGATAAGAAGAAATAGCATACAAATGCATATAAAAAATGTTCATCGTGTCTTTTATGAAATATTGGTTATGTTCTTTAACTTGCAACTTTTGACTTGTGTCAAAGATGATGTCAACTACTCAAAAATGACACTAAAAAATGGTTGGCCAATTTCATTTTGCCAAATACACTCTCCCTATTAGTGTCTTATTTCCACTATCAGTTCATAGCTATGTTTGCATAGGAAATATTTTTGACTTACACTCAAAAAATACACTCCTTCTGTTAATGGCTTATATCCATCATCCGGTCATGGCTTTGTTTGTATAGATGTTTTTATTTTTTGATCAACAAATACACCCCTGACGTTAATGACTTGTTTCCACTATCAGGTCATGGATTCATTTGTATGGGAGATGTTTTTATCTTACATTCTTATTTGTTGTTTCACAGGCACTGATGGCGGACTTGATTTTGGCACAATTAAGGTGAATGAAGAGACCAAGCAAACGTGCACCTTGAAGAACAAGGGAAAATATGAGATTGCCTACAAGTAGGTCCACTTCACAAATCTGGAATTTGCATTGATTTTTTCTTAGTATTAGACCATGAAAGCTACAGTGATATGCTGTTGTTGAAATTTAGCAAAAGAAAGAAAAGGCTGTGCTTTGCAGGACCCTATTATGAACTTCAAAGGAAAAATAAATTATAAATAAAAATGAAATAAAATATGCAGGCATTTGGACATTTGGTTCTTTGCCAGGTTAAAAAAAAAAAAAAGAAAATGCCAGGTAGATCCACCTTGCATATATATCCCAATATTACCCACATTTAAGAGTAGATTAGAGCTTTTGTCTGTCATGTTTGCGGTATCAGATCATATTTACTCTTTTTATTGAAGCCAGATAATGAAAATATACTTTCTGATTTCTATGATTGTAATAGCTTGAGTTCATTGATTATATTTTATGTGTAGATATGCTTTCTTCAAACTCAAACTTCTAACTTTTGGATGTCTTCTTTTTGTGTTTCCCATAAGTCTTGTGCACCAAAGGTCCTGTTTTAATTCTTCCATTTTCTGATTAATAAGTGTTCAGATCATCCCACTGTCCTGGTGCATTGGGTTTTGTTTGTCTGTCACAAATCATACCTTCACAACCAGATTTTTAAAAAAATGCATCTTTGCCTTTCTGATTAAATCCATCCAGTTTCCTGCTAGAGAATGTGGATCCAAAGAACCCAGATGTCAAATCCCTGTTCTCAGTCATTCCAAACAGTGGCAAGCTCAGCCCGTTGGATAGGCCTACCCAGGTTTGATGGCACTAATTTATTGTTATTATTGCTTTTTTTATTGGTCAAAATTGTCACTGGCCTAAACAGTTAGACATTCATTTTCTGTGCAGAAACATATTCTCAATCTCATTTTTCATAACCTGTGATTCAGCTTTGACACCAACTCTCATAATTCAGTGGGAGGGAAAAGGAAAAATCAACTTTGCCTGAAAATTTTACTTGTGGCTTGATATTCATTCAGTCATATTATATTTATGTATTTAATTATCTATTTATTTCTTCATTTCTTTTTTTTTTTATTCACATTCATTGTATAACTTTAAGCAAAGATTCAGTTTGCAGAAAAGAAAAAGGTCTTAACATTTTTGCCCAAACAACCATTATGTTGCCCATAAATTTGTTATAGGTAAGTGCTAATGTATTCATGAAAAGTTATTACTATGATCTTTAAGAAGTAAAATGTCCACTTTTGAATGCTACTGTATCCGTCACCGCAAAATGACCTACAAGACATATCAATGGTCTTGGTCACAAACAGCCTGAAATTTCATGTTTTTTTGTTGTTTTTTTCTCTTTCGGTGGAAACATAAGAGGATCTCATCCTACACTATGTGTAGAAATATCTCACCATAAAACACCAAAGAGATAAAAGAAGTACATACTGATTGACTGGTCTGTCTCAGTTTCCTCTTTCACATTTAATAACTCTTTCTTCCTCCTGTAAAGTTGACATGTCTAGACTTGGGCACATTATGCATGAAACTATTGAGATCTTGTCCCAGTTTGAAAAATGAACTAGAACAACACTCAAGTCTTACCATTCTTGGACATTGCTCTACAGGTGCAGGTGATCTTCAAGTCTTCCCGTGAGGTTGTGGTGAAAGATCAGCAGATCCTCAAATGTCAGGTCATTGAACCTAGCCTTGGCGAGCAAGGGGAGATTATTGCAAGCATTCCAGTCAAGGTCTCTGTGAAAGCTGTATTTAGCAAGTAAGTTAACCCCATCCACCCTTCCTGATAGTATTTGCTATATCCGGTTGACAGCTCACTCTGGTAAATTTGATTAACTACAAATCAAAACATACTACTAGTTAGTAAAGAATTGACCTAATTACTGAAAACATTCAGGTATGATGTGATTGCTTGTATCAGTGCTGAACATAAGGGTAAATATGCACCCTTGTGTAAAATGTGACCCCTGACCTTACAAAACTTAAGTGGGGCTTTATTAAACCTTTTCTGGGGACACGGTGGTCTAGAGGCAAGGTGCTGACCCAGTTGGTACAGGCATGTCGGAATTTTGGGATTTTTCTCATATTTTCCTGTCGCTGATCCTACGATATGTAGGATCGAGCACCTAGACTTCTCGGATAAGGACAAAAAATTCGGAGGGCCTGTGTGCACGTTGCGCAGGTTAAAAATACCTTGGCAGTTGGAACTTGAAAAGAGCAGGCCGAATAAGGCCAATGCCTGGGCAAAATTCTAAAAAAACGAATGCCTACCATGATAAGAAAAATAAAAAACAAGAAAGCTGAGGTATTAATGCCAAGGGCGGTGACCTCTTAAAATAAAGACCTAAAAAAAAAAAAAGACCTTTTCAACAGAGCTGGAGAAAACTTAAAAGATATGCTTCAGGTTGATTGTTAACCAGTGTACACTGGTGTATGATAATATTCCCCCAAAACTGGCCATATAATTGAGGCACAACATTTCTGGTACAACACACAATTACATATGGTAGTGATTAGTGGCATATCAGAGAGTCAGTATCAAAATATTGAAAATTGAATGTCCTTAATTATTAAAAAAATACAGATGAAAATCACATAAACCTAACTTAAAGTGAAATAACCATACCAGAAAACTTAATTTTTCTTAGAATTATGAACTTTGCTATTAGTCCCTTTTTGATTTTTGTTTCTTCATTTCTCAGCATTTTTAAATAATAAGCTGCAGAATATTTGCCAGCTAAACACAATTTAGTATTCAAATCTCCCTGGCTTTAAGAGGGCATAGTGGGACATATTATGTTATTTCATAGTTGGACAAATTGTGTTTGTTTCTGTTTGTAGTCCATTATTCACTGAACCATACAGAGTAAAGCCGTCTCTGGGCTCTGTTAATGGTTAATTGGTTGGTGGTCTCATAATCTGTTGCAACTTTGATCAATCTTTTGTTCAGTCCCTATGAAGACAATGAATATGAAAAATTCAACCTACTGGTACATCAAAATTATTATTTACATTTCATATTCACGAGTATTTGTCTGCAAAATTCAACACTGCACTGTCATGTTTGATAAAATATTTATCATATGTACTTTTCTTATCTAACAGATTCAACATTACTCCAATGAACGACATCAACTTTGGGGCTCTGTTAGTCAACAGCAAGAAAACTCGAACATTTACCATTGAAAATAAAGGAGAGTTTGACTTCAAGTACACCATCTCCAAGAAAGAGAAAGAAACAAACATGCCCATGATACGCCACCCTAGGGGGTAAGTCCAGAAATAGTAGCAAAGAGGATTAAAAATGTACAGCTTCACATGAAAACATTCATTGTGGCCGCAGGCTTTTTGTTACAGTCATGAACCACTTGCAGGTCTTTTGAAAACAATTGCAGAGAAATGATGGATAATTTCCAATTGTTTGCAACTGCTTTTGGTGTCATGTAAAGGTCATTTCAATTCGAAGAACCCTCTTTGAAAACTAATCTTTGAAAAATAATTCCCTGCAGTAACTTTTGTGGGTGTAGAAGGGAAATCTCAACACTATCCAGTTTGAAATTTAGGGGCGGTTCAAAGATGTTTTTTCTTTCACATAGAATTCTTCTTCTTCTTCTTCTTCTTCGTTCACCAATCTAAATCTGCAGATTTGTTCTTTTAATAAAATCTACGGTTTTCTGCAGTTCTGGCAGAGCACCATAGAGTTTGATATTCAGGTCGGTGGGTTGGGGCCAATATGTTTCTCGCAGTGCTGAGAGGAGTGTGCAGTTCTGCAATATATGCTCCGTGTTTTGAGGAGACTGGCTGCAATCGCATATGGCAGATGTTCCTATTTTGAACTTGGTGAACATGTGGTGGTGGAGCCTATTGTGACCAGTTCTTAGTCTGAACAATAGTACTTGATCCTCTCTGTTCAGGAGATGATATTTATCCTGTTGGTTTATTTGCTGCCGTCTGTCGTTTTTGATGAGGTTTTTCTTCTCATAGTAGTTTAGGAGGCACTGTGGCTGCTCCAGGCCGGAGCCCTCCTTGGCCAGTTGGTCTGCCTTCTCATTGCCTGGGACTCCACAATGTGATGGTATCCACTGTAGGACTATCCTGCTTCTATTTCCAAGCTGTGTAAAACATTTCTTCAGGTCGTTAAGCTTGCCAGCTTGAAGGGCCTCAAGGACTGATCTTGCATCTGTGAGGAAGACGATGTTGCTGTCCTCTACTTGAAGCTCTGTGGCAGCTGTCATGAGGGCTTTGGCTTCTGATCCATAATTATTGCAGAAGGTTCCGGTTGGCATGCTAATTGCCGTTCTTGTTGAGTCTGGATACTCTATATACACTCCGGCACCTCCGTTTGTTACAGCATTCTCAGCAGAGCCATCTGTGTAGACTCGAACCCATGATTCGCTTGGATACTTGTCATCAAGTAGGCCGAGTACAGCAGTTCTTCTTTCTACTTCACTTTGTTCTCCCTTGTTGAAGACACCATCAACGTCTGTGTGTATCTGGACTTGGGTCTCTGTCTCCTCCGTCCAAGGGGTCTGTTCAGGTACAGATGTCAGGGGGTGGGCAATCTGGGGAAGGTGTGATAGCTGTCTTCTTATTCGCTTTGCCTTGTGAATAAAGCTCGTACGTTTCAGCCTTCCCCTTGCCAGGTCTCCTAGCTTCTCTTTCATTGGGTGATTCTCTATGCTGTTGAATTTCTCTGCCTGGATTGCCACCCTGGTTTCTCTTCGTTCTGCAAGTGTTGCTATCTGGGTGATCTTCTCCATCTCCACAATGGGTGTTGACTTCATTGCTCCTGTGATGATGCGCAAAGCCTGGTTCTGAACTTTGTTTAACATCTGAAGGGCTGAGTTGGACGCTGAACTCCAGGCTGTTGAACCATATTCGAGGTGAGGGCGAATCCCTTGCTGATACACATTCTTGAGAATTCTTTCTGTCGCTCCCCATGATGTGCCGCTCAGTTTCCTCAATATGGCTAGCTTTCTTCTAGCTTTTGTCTCTGCCCTCTCGATGTGATTCCTCCATGAGAGCCTGGTGTCGAATGTGACTCCTAGATAGGTTGGTGCTTTGTCTTCCTTGAGTGATGTCCCATTGAGCTTGATGGCTCCAGCAGTCTGTTTTGGAGACAGGGTGAAAAGAGTAGTGGACGACTTCTCTTCGTTGACTGTGACACACCACTTATTCGTCCATGCTAAGAGGATGTCAGTGGCTCTTTGTAGTCTTCTTGTGGCAACTGTGGCTTGTTCCTCCGTACACCACATAACTAGGTCATCTGCATATAGAGCTGTACGTATTCCGCAGGGTAGTTCTTGAACTAGATCATTTATGAAAATCAGGAATAAGGTGGGTGATATTACTCCTCCCTGTGGCACACCGTGTCTCAGCAGTACCTTCTTGCTGTGACATCCATCCAGCTGGACTCTTGCTCTTCTGTTGTGTAGAAGGCTCTTGGTCCACTTGTACATGCTACCAGTCACTTTGTTGTCTCGCAGCTTCCTGAGTAGTCCGTCTTTCCAGACTTTGTCAAAGGCCTTTCGAAGGTCGATCCACACTGCTAATACTTGTTTCTTGTCCTGGAAGGCATCTTCAATGTCCTGTGACAGATAGGTTGCTTGATCCTCTGTGGAATAACACTGACGGAACCCTGCTTGCTGATCAGCCAGTAGGTGGTTGCTTTCCAGGTACCACTTCATTCTGTGGTTGACGATCCGTTCCATGGTCTTGCAGAGGCAGCTTGTCAAGCTTATTGGTCGATAGTTTCTTGCTGTTCCTTTGTCCTTTCCATTTTTGGGTATTGGGACCATGATTGCTTCTCGCCAGATCTGTGGTACTTCTCCAGTTTTCCAGCTGACGTTGAAGATCTCTAGTAATTTATTCAGAGCTCCGGATCCGAGTTTCTTGATCATCTCATTTGGTATTCCATCTGCACCTGGTGACTTCCGCAGTTTTAGTTTGCTAATGGCAAGGTCTAGTTCTTGCCGTGTGATCTTTGTGTTCATGACTTCTGGCTGGTCTCCTTCGTTTCTCTCCGGGGCCTTGTCATTTCTTGCCTCCTTTAACTTGCTTGTACTTACCTCTATGTTACAGTCCTTAGCAAACACATCTGCAAAAACATTCGCTGCTGTTTTCTTGGTTAGGGTCTTGCCATTCTCTTGCAAAGTGACTCTGATGTTACTATCTGTTCCTTCATCATTTAGAGCTTTAACCAGGTTCCATAGTTTCTTGCCGTCTTTTTCAAAGTTGAGGGAGGCTGTTTTCTCTTTCCAGCTCTTGCGTCGTGCCTGGAGCTTTCCTCTTTGAAATCTTGCCTTAGCTTGCTGGAGGGCATTGTGTTGCTGTTGTCCTGGGTTGTTTTCAGCCTGTATTCGTGTTTCACATAGAATGAACACAAGAGAAAACATGATATACATCAAAATATAGGAAAATCAATGAACTTGGATAGGATTCAGTATTTCAAAAAGTTGGATTAGATATTACTGCTAGAAAATCAATGTCCACTCAAGCCCAATATCCGGCTTTCTGTAGGGAAGCGAAAACCCGTGCACTTAATGTTTGGCTTACGTAGTGAATGAGTTAAAACCTGAAAAATATTCTTTGTTTGTAAACTCACCAAGTATCCATAGACCAATGGTTAGAACTTCTGATGTACTGTCTTGTGAAAGGTAAATAATTTTAGTTATATCTTCACCAGTCATGATGAATAGACCTATCACAGTAGAAGTTGTGAGACTTAACATAAACATTCAGGCCCTAAGGGCAAGTGAGCAAGTCTCTGCAATGACTTCAGAGGGAGGTGTATAATCTTTCTGATGTTATTCCATTCACAGTTGTGATAACTGGCTAGTGTTATTCCATTCACATTTGTGATTACTAGCAGTCTTAGAAACCTATTACTAGCTATGTAGGAATCTGTTTTAGAGTCACAGTAATACTGCATAGTTTATTACCACTGCCATTTGCAGCAAGGTAACAAATTGTGGTCTAATCCTGTGATTATTTTTTATGTATTTCTGGGCAAATATAGGCTGGTAAAGTAGTGAAGTTCACTTGAGAAGATTTTTTTGCCTTTAATGTTTTAAGGGACTTATACCAACAACAAGAGTCATATACATTTTGTTAATAATGAAGTGTACAGTGATTGAGGAATATGTTACCTTTTTGTACTCTTAGGAGCACTGACTCATTTCTTGAAGGGCATGAGAGGAAATTTTCTAAATGGTTAGCCTCTTGTGTGTTTGAATGTGGCAGTGGTTCAGCCAACTTGAGACCACATTTTGCCAACCCCTGGCTCACATACAAGTTTTAGAATTAATCTTTTGAATATGACTTCATGTTTGAGGGTTTTTTTTTTGTTGCTGTCATATTTGACAAAGAGATATCTACATTGTTGCATTTCTAGAGTGTTTCATAAACATTTATATTCTGTTTGAAAATGATTGGTGCTTTTTGCACCAGTGCATTAAAAATTTGCATTTATTGTTTTTTATCTTTTTTATTTAGGTTGTTAGTTCTGTACTGATTTGATGTCCTTTTGTAGTCAATTGCTTATGTTTCAGTAACAGGATTGTAAATTTCTGATGAATTCTCTTCAAATCAGTGAAATTCCATCTCTTAGTTAAATGAAATGCAGCCTGTAGTGTACAACTTCCCATACTCAACTCGTACTGTTTCTCGCAAAATATTAAGTTTATCCTGCAGAAAGTATTCTGGTAAATAAAAGTTTGATTAGACTAGGACATCAAATTCGATAACATCAGGAAAGACAAGCTGATTTCCTTCATGTGATAAAGATAAAAAACTGTAAATATAACTGTTTTGTTTTTGTAATGTAGAACCAGGAAGTTATTTGTGGTTTTGATCATGTGGGGATTAATGTGGATTTTTTAAAGGCATTTTCTTCTTCTTAAATAACCTGTGAAATAAGAGTCTTCATGTTCAGTCATTTTATTGAAAAGATAAAAATCCGTGATGAGAAAGAATAGTGAAAAAAGACTGAAATGAGGAAGATGGGATAAAAAAAAAACAAAAAAGAAAAGAGGAAAGAAGAATTGGAGAATTGTTGACTACCTACCAGGTTCTGTTGGAAAGAAATGGTTCTACTGTTGGAGATTAATGAACTGCTGTGAAAAACAAAATGACCTTTTGTCTGATATGTTATATACATTTTGATCATGTCTTGGACAGGGGTGGAAGAGGAGACAAGAACAGTAAATCTCGAGATGATACCAGTTCAGCTCCGTCTGTGAAACCAAAGAAAGCCGATTCAGTAAGGTGAGTGCAAAATTAGGAAGATTAGAATTATGAAGAACAGGGTTTTTTTTTGGTTGTTTTCAAAAGATGCAAAGAGGAAAACAGAAATCAACTAAACACAATAACGGGCTTAAAGTTTAACTGTCCACAGCATGGAACAAATCTATGAATTCATTAAATGTTATATCAGGCTGGCATTTTGCTCCTTCTGAAATACAATCAGAACATTTTGCCAGGATTTTTTCAGATTGGCAGTCCACTGAGAACAACATTAAACAAATTTGAATAAGCAGCAATGCCAGTGCCAATCTAGGTGAAATTCATCAAACAGTATCGTTGAAAACTGTAAATTGTATTCCAAATGACACAACATTATTTTGTGGGAACATAATATTCTGTCCATAGACATTCAATTTTCATTGCTAAGATGCTGGTTTTGTCTGAGCAGTTACTTGTGAAAAACTGTGGTTGGAGATAAAGGGAGAGACTTCAAAATTAAGAGTGCTTTTCATGTGTAGGTGCATAACATTGTCCACATCCTCAACGCTTATTTAACTTTTATCATTTTTCTCATGGTAAAGCCTGGTGAACTTTGAAGAGGTTGCCAATCAAACGACAGGCAATAAAAAGTCAAATAGGTTTGATATGAACATATTGAGCACTTGCATATTGTTGTTGTTGTATTCTCTCATATTTATGACTGCGTACTCTGTCCAGTATTCGCCCTTTGTTACTTAGATCAATGTGACATGAGCATGTTATTTTATTCAAGTATGCTTAATTATTTTACAGCCATTGGTTTGCCCAGTGCACCGTTGTCTTTGCAAAAACTGTATTTCACCATATTATTTGTTATTTCTTGTGACATTGTTTGCATGTGTATATGTGTGTATGAATTCGTTTTAAATATCTGTTATACTGTGGACACCACATCTGCATGGAAATCTGGCAACATGTCACATTTTTACAGAACTGTAGCTATTCAATTCTTTGGCATTGTATAATGTTGCAGTGATAACGTTTGATTTCATGCCACATTAGGTCCCTTCTCTTGGATACTTTTTCATAGATATTTCTGAAACTCATTTCAGTTTGTGTCTATTGCAGTGGAATGGTGTGAATTTTATTGAAACAGCGAAAGGTGGGGGTATTCATAATGCACTGATGAAATAAAATGTTCACTTATGCAGTGACATTTAGAGGGCTCAGAAACAGTTCCAGGCTGAATGGTCCACTGAAACACCTGCCATAAACACTACTTATCTTGTACTAGAATATTTTTCCCCATTAAAGCTTATATGTGGCTCCTAGAACTTCATTATTCTCAGGTCATGACTCGCATTTGAAATGAAACATTAGTGTAAAATGTCAGTGAAATAACACGCGCTAGTTAAGGTGGAGGTGTTGCTTAGACAGGAATAACTTTATTTTATTTCAGATCTCGTCCCAGCAATATTAATCAAAATTTTAATGCCCAGCGGCAATTTAGAAATCACAATTATTCGGCGATCAGTATTGCTGAGTCCCGACTTACGTAAGCTGAAATTCGAATTTACTTAATTTTTGTATTGGATTAATTTATTGTCAGTTAACAAGAAGCTGTTGTATTTTTTTTTCTTTAAGAGTTTATATCTTTGCAATTGTTGAAGTGTTAGATTACTTCTTGATGATCTTCATGTTGTGTGTTTGCAAGATACAAAGATACTAGATATAACAGGATGAGACACTTCCTTCTATGCTTCTCTAAATAAAATTGTGCACATAGTCTGTGCGCTGATGGGATGGGGTGGGGAAGTGGGCATGGCACATTGCATGAAAAGAAAGCTTGATATAATGATAAATTAATGCTGTGGTTTTGTTGCAACACTACAATGACCAAAAAAAAAAAAAAAAAATAGCCAGAGTTTTCCTACAGCGATTAAGGGTATAGTTACAAAATAGCTCACATCAATCAAAGCCTACAGCAATAGCTGAACAGTAAACAAAACTCAATATTTTCCTGCTCATGACTTCCACAAATTTGCTGCTACCTGGCGGTGCAAAATCTGTGCAAGTTAAAAACACCAGCTGTCTCATCTTATTGTATCTAGTATCTTTGCTAGTTGGAAGTGTCTAGTCCAAAAAAAAGTTTAAAGCTTGACACGACTTACTTCAGATATGGTTTAAATATTGGTAATCATAAGCAGTTTGAATATTGGAGAATTCATAGGTGGTTTAGATTTTGCAGATAACTAGAATTAGGTAAATGTAAAAATATTAGAGGGAGCTAAAATATTCCCAAAACCCGATCTTTATACGTATTGCAAAAAGCAGAGAAGTTGGTGAAAAAGAAAAATCTGGACACTTGTTCATCATGCTTTGCATTCTAATGTGTGAATATGTAAATAAATTTTTGTGCATTTTTCAGGCAAAATTTGTAAGTAGCAAAAATAAAATGCAAATTGCAGTTATGTATGTAGGCCCTTTGAATTAAATGAATTAGTCATCTTTGTTGATTTACAAAAGTAGCAGATGTTTTAAAAGAATTTATTTTGGGCCTGTCTAGTGAGAGGGAAATCCCAGTTTTTTTTGTTTTGTTTTTGCACTAAATTTTCTTATTATGCTTGCATGATATTCCAATAATGTGTATTGTTATGAGTTCAATGTATCTTAAAGTATTATTATTATGTACTATGTGAAAAAGAAAAGAAATAAATGTACATCAGCTCTCACTTTTCCAGTCTTCACTTCATACATTATAAAATGGACAAATTAAGAACACCACAGAAAAGCTGTGAGCATTGGTACAAAGTAGGAATGTGGGGGAAAAAGAAAGAGATACAAAAAGTTGTTGTCTGCAAATTTTGCAGATGTTTCAGTTTTACTTATTTATTTTTTGGTCAATACAACGAAGGTACTGGGCACATTAGGGATGTTGAATGTTCCTTGTTACTAACATTGGGCTTTGCCAAATACATGTTTCTTGCTGTCTGTCTGCCTCTCTCTGTCTGTCTGACTCTCTCTCCCACACTTATGCATTAGTTATGAACATGCTGAACATGAACACCACCCTAGCTGACCCGTTGTTTTCATGTCCACAGGCAAGATGCTGGTAGTGGCCAGTCCAAACTGACCCTAGGCATGTTCACAATATTCCCAGCCTTCGGCATTATCCTGCCCAATGGAAGTCAGGTCATCACTGTTGATTGTGTTGGGGAAAATCAAGGGAAGGAAACACAGGTGTGTATTTCTTGATCTCTAACAGATAAGAGTTCGGCTTCTAACACAAGGATAATTACTTCCTGCATATTCACACAGAGACTCTGTACTCATGCATCGTGACTAAAGGACATGAATTACATTGTTTTGACACGCATTAAGATTTAAAAAAGAATCTGTGTTGTGGCCCCCTCACACACACACCCAATATTGTACATAAACTAATCCACAGGAGATCAGTATTGATATCACAGAGAGAGACCCTGCCACATTCAAGGGCGGAGTTCCCTACAAACTAGTAGCTGAGGCATGCATTCCTTCCATCAATGTGGATGATATCGGCAGCATCTTCGAGGAGCACCGAGTCTGCAAGAATTTGTCCATCTGGCAGCATAACCAGTGTGGCAATGCAGAGATTGGTGGCGTATTTGGGGAAGAGGAAAGAAAATTTGTGTTTAACAATGTCATTGTTGGCCGCAGAGCCAAAGCTCGCTTCAAGATATCTAATAACAACAAGGTAAGAGGTCCTCCTCCTTTGGGTCCATTGTGCTTTCAGAAGTGTCCAATAAAGAAGTTATTACTGTAATGCAAATCATATATCAACATTTTTATACAATTGCCGCCCAGGTAAACTCTCCTGTTAGATTCTCCAAAAATTGAAAATCTGATATATTGTAGTTTTTTATATCTCTTATCGAACTGGCTAGGTTGAATTGCCCTGCAAGACTGTGTTCTTTATTGGAAAGTCATATTTCAGTGGGTGGTTAATGTTTCAGACATGGCATTCAGGGCTATAGTGGTTTAACCCTTTCAAAACTGACACAGCCTTGTAGTGAATTCATTAGTGATTTACATTCCTGTGTACTATTTACAGTATTTGAAATTACAGATTCTAAATATAGACAGGATTTTTGAAAATCCAGTTTTCACAGCATCAGTAGACAGAAGATGAAACTGGAAGTGAAAGACATTAATTCGTGTATTTGTTTTCAACTTTGTTCAGGTGCCATGTGATGTGGTATTCACATTGAAGCCAGTAACCCAGAAGGGAGCCCCAAAATCCCAGGATGTCTTTGACTTAGACCCTCCACGCATGCAAATCCCAAACCACAGCCACATCTATGCCACGGTGACCTTCACTCCACCTTCCATGCAGGTAAGTGACACCCTCGTCCTCCTTGTTGCATATGGATACCAAATCTATGCAAATTCATGACCATATCCATGCAACACCGACTTTCACTCCACCATCCATGCTGGCATATGACCTCCCATTACATTCAGATGCCAAACCACCACCACATCTATGCCACAATGACATTCACCCCACTGTCCATACAGGTAAGTGACCTATACGTGCAGACACCCAACAACTGCTGCATTTACCTGTACACCCACATTCTATCTTTTATGCAGGTAAATACTTTTATCCAAATTATTGGCATTTCACAACTGTCATAGTGGACATTCATAACCATGGTGCAGTTGCCATCCCTTTTTTTAGTCTTTTAAATTGTTTCAATTTCTTTTGTTTTTAGTCGTACAGTGCCATCTTTGAAGCCGCCATTGAAGGGGCAACACCAAATCAGGTCAGAGGGAAGTCACTCACGTTCGAGGTTTCTGGGGAGGGCAATCTCCCTCGAATTACCATCGCAAAGCCCACTGTGCGGAACAAGAGAGGACAACCCCTCTTACTGTTCAAACGTATTTTGCTCGGCCGCAGCGAATCTCTTCCATTTGAACTAGTCAATGATGGGACATTGCCCAGCAAGGTAGGAAAAAAACCAGTGTTTAGCTGGATGAAAGCATTCATTGTAAAAAAGGCAAAATGAACATTTTTCATCAAGTTCACGTTACTGGTGTATTGTCTTCATGTTGATTTAATAGACCGTGGGAAGCATGGTACATAAAATTTATGTACATATACATCTATGCTCAATGAGCACATCCATCCCACACTCATTCAAACTTAGCTCTGCAGCGAACAGGTACCTGTCAATGTCTGTTCACTTTCAGTGTGAAAACATGGGGAAAACTAGCATAGTTAGAAAAAGCAAAGTTTGCCTTTATCTCCCCTGTCTCTGAGAAACCAAAGTTTAAAAAAAGAGCTGCAGTCACAAAATATTAGAAATCACCCTTTGAATCATAAGAAGGTAGTTGTGGATTTTCAGATTTCACACTTTAAAAATCGATTTTCTCAGTTTTTTATTTTGGTGACAGTAGTTGTTTTTTGGCCTTATGGTCTTTATTTGTGTATCTTAAAAAAAAAAAACATCTTTAACATCACTTTGTACTGCTCTGTAAGTTTAATGTTTTGAATATTCATTGGTTTGATCTGTTATAGGTGGACATTGACCTGCTGGACCCAGACAGTGCATTTATGTTGAAACCCACGAAAGAAACAAAAGCTGCCATAGGGGATATTGACTATGAAGACAGAGGTGAGAATTAGTCATGTTTTTTCTTTTTTTTTGTTTGTTTGTTTTTAAATTTACTTACTGTGACACTTTATAATAGTTGACAGTTTTCTGTGGCCAAGATCGAGTCTCTTGTTCAGGGTGAGACCCAAAAGTATGCAGACAAAACAAGAAAAGTGTCCTAAAACTGGAAACCACATAGCAAAGGTGGCCTGCTACATTTTCATTAAGCTTGCACGTTGAAGATAAAGACGTGGCATTATTTTATCTAGATACTGGAAATTTGGTTACATAACTTTACCATAATTACTTCACACATATGTACATCTGCACACCTGTGTCAATAAGCCCTTATCTACACATGCCCCAAGCACACACACATTTAATGCAGGCATGCACACACTAAATCTACAAGAGTGGCTCTGGAAGAGTGCAAAGATCATAGCACACATCATCAGGAGATGCTACTGAGACTGATTGTAGATAGCAAACATGATTTCCTGTATCTCTCTATGTTCACTTTTGGATACTGTATATTATTCACACATTTGTGTTAGTTGTGTTTGAAGTTACACATGCATCATTCAAGACTATGGCGGAAGAAAGAAATGTGATAAGGTCTGCTGCCATGTAAAAATATTTTTTGTGACAAATTTTATACCGTGTCTTTTTTCTGCCAGGTAGTTGGTGTATTTAAACTGGAGGGTTTAGTTCTACCACTTTCAAGTTTTAGCTAACACACAAAAAGTCAAACCTACCCAAATATCTCCAACAAGCAGCCAAGGCCTCAGCCTTATTCATTAACTTTTTATTCTTTTTTTTTTATTTCTTCTTGTGTTAAAATCTATTTCCTTACATAATACAGAGACAAGGAGGAGACCTCATACGTCATCAGTCATCGTCAACCCCAATGAAATGGCAACATTTGAGGTCGTCTATCGACCTTTGGCCCCACGGAGGTCACAGGCCAACTTGAAAGTATCAGTGATAGATAACCAGTATGAAGACTCTGTGATCCAGATGGTAGGCGAAGGGTATGAGGATGACATCACACTGGACAATATTGGCACTGTCGTGGTGCCAATAGATCCAGAGAAAGAACTAGGCAGCATGGCCGAAGATGACGTGTCAGGTAGGATTTTAATGGTGCCAGATTTTTGTTTGTCCAGCTTCCTTTCTTCAGAAGGGGAACACTTCTCTTATTTTTTCTCATACTGAGATCCAGCGAACTACTTGTGCACTTTCCCTTCATTTAGCTCATAATCCACCTGTTGAAAATTTTTATTCAGATTATTTTTCCTTCTGCTAGCTTCCTAAATGAGTCCATTCATTCATTAGTACATTTTTATTTCATTTAATGTCATGATAGAATCTGATCATCATTAACACATTTCATGCTAGTTTGTTGTGAAGAAGGAAATTTATTAATCATTGAGGCATGCATCAGTGACAGGTCAGTAATAGAGACCCATCTTTCAAAACAAAGTGTTATTTCAATTCAGAGCGTAACTGTAGGGTCCATAAGTTCTGTCACATTGGGAAAGCAATCTTACTTATCAGTGGGGCTTAGTTAGCAGACATCTTATCATGCCTCTTTATCACTTGCGAACCAGAAGCAGCTTGGTTAGCTGGGAAAATGAAAAAACAACTTATTGGATGAGAGTGAAAAGGTGGAATAACACAGATGAAATCAGTGGAAGGAATAATTAGAGTACATATATCTCATGATTTTGAGTCTCTTCCAAGTGTTTTTCACACACTCTAAAACTGACATTGTACAACAAAAGCTGTCTTGTGACATGGTAAGGAGTGGTATAGTTAGGGAGTTACTAATAATTCATCTGAAAAGAACTTCAATCACAAAATCTCTAACAGTTTAAATTTTAAATCACTGATGTTTTGGTGACATTTCTTTGACAAGGTAAACAAGCAACAGGAGCAAATTTGCCTAAAAAAATGACAAAGAAACAGAAAGAACAGCTTGATAATTCAATACCTGGTATTTGTATAGATTGAAAGTTACTGCATTTATAGCATTTCGTTTTGCTGGATTTTCACATTACCTTGTGATGCCAGATTTTTAATCTGTCAAACTGACTGTTTTACTTTGCATTGATTTTAAATCATTATTAATGTATTTTATTTCTATTTCCATTGTTAGTATTTTAAAGTTAATGCCCATTTATGATCAGCAGGTATTTAAACTTGTGCCTGCATTAAAAATTTTCCTGTCTTTGCTTTGATGTTTTCAGTTTCCATTCGTATTTTTTAATTTTTGCCATCAGCTACTGAATGAAAATGAAAATGCCTGATTTCATCCTTGAAATGTAAATTATTACAATCCTCAAGTAATCAAATAGGTAGAAAAAGAGATGGATGCCACACTCTAACATTGTGTCAAGATTATTATCAGGTCATAAACTGAAAAGGCAAGCTCTTGGCAACTTTTTAAGTCATGTCAGACTCTCTAGGTCAGAAGGTCTGTTTGAGTGGGCCCAGATCAGCCCACTGTAAACTTGTCAGCATTGTTTAAATTGTGCCTCAGTTGCTTGCCAATAATGAAACCAGGATTCAGTGAATAGATTTGTTGTGCATGGTGGCAAAGTTTGATAATGTATTGTAGATGTGACCTTTCAACTTGAGAGCTACTGCATCCAGATTTAATAATGATTTATTAAGATTTCAAATTTAGGGGCTTTCCTTATGCTGTAGTACATAAGCTTGAAATTGGCAGGTTTTTTTTTTTAACCCTCCCTGTGCACTTTTCATGTGCTTGGTTTCACCCTCCCTCCCCCCCTCCCCTTTCCCAACCTTGTGCAAGCACACTGCCATTAAAATATTGAATGTCCTTGATATTGTAGAGCTTTTAAATGGCTTGATTTGTATTTGACTTTTATACATAACTGTAACCTATTTTCCTGAAAAAAAGAAAACATAAATGAAACAAAAACTTTTCAAGTCAACTGAAAAGTGCACATATGCTACAAGCCCCCAATGTACACTTTTCATATGCCGCACCCTTCCTCCAGTTCCAAGCATACATACCTTATGGATGGTCCTGCGCTGCAGAAAACATATGGCACATGTTGCACAAATTATATAACATACCCTTGGAACAAAGACTGTGCAATTTAGTTATTAATTAACTTTTGATTTTCCTCCAGTTAAATGTAAAAAGTATTTGTAACTTTCATGGGAAACATCTCAATTTGAGATAGGTTGTTTCAGTGTGCACCTGCTTTTTTTCTTTTTGTTCCCAGCGGCTAAGCCAAACTTGATGCAGTTTGGTGACTGTTACATCAGTGAGAGCCGAACTTTGAATCTGACCATGGCAAACCATTCTAAGACAGACTGTGTGCGTTTCCAGTGGCCAGAACATCCGCAGCTGAAGTTTTCTCCTCAGGTTTGTGAATTGTTAGGGTGAAAAATCTGTTTCTATATTGTCTGAATATTCATTCGTCAATGCAGTTTATCCATCTGTTTATTTATTAACTTGGCCATCTATTTGTTCACTGCCCATCTATTCATCCATCCATTCTTCCATCCATCCATCCATCTATCCATCCACCCATCCATCAATTCATCTGACCATTATTTACCCATCCATGTGTCTGTCTGTCCATTCATCCGTCTATCTATCCATCCATCCATCCATCCAACCACCCATGAATCCATCCATCAGTCCATCCACCCACCCATCCATCCATCCATCCATCTGTGTGTCTATCCATCCTTCTGTCTATCCATCCATCCGTCAATCCTTTCATACTGTTTATTCCTCCCATCTTGCTTCCTCAGATTGGTCACCTCCACGCCAGCTGTACCAAAGACGTGGCTGTGACATTCAACGCTGATGCTCCTATCACATTTGCTGAATGTCCCATCCAGTGCCGAATAGCCAAGATCAACTTTGACAAACCCCTTGAACAGGTAACAACATAAGTGAGACAGTTCAAATCATATCTATACAGACTGAATATTTCATTCAATGTCCTTATTATAAATCATCTTTCTTGTCTTTACAAAATGTGAATCAATTTAACACAGTTGGCATCAACTCATTATTTGTTACAATTTGAGACACTTGTCAAACAAATCATTATTCTGTTACAAAAGTTGAGTTGCTTCATTATAGTCAGCAGTTACCCGATCTTATTGCAGGAATCTGAGTTCTTTTATCAGGGTTAAGAAGAACTCATGTGAAATAATGTAACCCAAAAAAATACAAAAAAAGGTTAGGTTTACCAGTTTCCATGGTGACTCATATTACGTCACAGAGGTTTCTTTGTGTCAGTTTCCAGACCTAATAAGGGTTTGCTATGTCGTTACCATAGGTATGTGACTGGGATGACAAGATCCAGGTTGTGAAGTGGGTTGACATTCCACCATCTCCTGTACAGACTGCTGACAGGTGAGTTTTTTTGCCTTCATTTTGTAAGTTTCAATATGTCTAATTGTAGACCAGAAGCTGGAGTTGCCCTGTCCTACAATCACATCACTACATATACTTGTAAACACTCTATTTTCTCAAATAGACAAAAAGAACTCAAAATCACATGATGTTTTGTGGTAGAAAGAAAATCTCTGACAAAACGAGGGCATTGCATCAGTTAAATTGGCATAGTATTGTGTGAAAAAGTTTAAAACAAGTATCACAGTTTTTCCGGCAGTCCAAGCTTTCTCATGTCAAATCCATGATGGGTTTTAACTTAGTGTTTACGTGTTATTTCACATTTTCCATTCAGAGAGACTTTAAAAATAAGATTCCTTCCCTTTAGAGAAAATATGGGAAAATTTGTAGACTGTAGCCATTTATACATCTGCCTAAATTCCTGCATATCTACCTTTGACCATCCAGTCACTTTCTGAAACATGTTTGCATACACAAGAAGAGAAGTTAGGTAATTCTGTAAAAAGAGAGCCATAGGTCATTTTTAGATATGATCTTTTGTATGTGCCCGTTCGCATATCCAGAAGTAACTTGACTGTAACAAGAGACCAGCTCAAGCTATCAATATGATTTAGAATCCAAAGTGGAAAAGTTAACTTCTTTATGCTGATTTTAAGAAAGAAAAATAAAGAAAATCTGTGAACTTCATATTTTGAGCTGGAAAACAGTTAGTAATTGTTCTTTTAAGTTCAGCAAGAATTATGAAGAAGCGTACTTGTTAGTCCTGGCAAACCTTCAGCTCACTCTTGCACTTATTAGGGTGGACCGAAATAAAAGAACAAAGGATGTTAGGACAGATTTAGTCAATATCAGAATATCCTTCACAGACAGAAACTGTAATAACCTCTGGCGAGAAAAGTTTTCAAAGTTTACCTGACTGTCGTTTTCTGTCTAACAGCAAAGGCAAAGGTGTTGGTTCTGCAAATGCTATTGATAAGACACCAGCCTTGAATACAGAATCCATTGAAGAGATCATGGAAGTCTTGCTATTGTTAGTCTTGTTGTTGCTCAGTTTGCCTTTGACATTATCATTCAGTTACTGCTGGGTTTGATTGTTTGTTTCAGATCTGTTTAAAATAGTTCCATAATTTTACATGATTTGCTTCATTCCTTCATGTGTCAACAGTTCAGATGTTTCATGTACATGTATATTGTATATGTACACTATAGTTCTGGGCAAAGGCGGAACAGTGTGTGTGACTGTTTCATAGTTTTGAGAAAAACAAAAACTTGTGTGGCATGGCCAGTCTACGTACATAAATGCTGTTATTTATAAGTTTACATGATAGTTCCTTAGTCTGGGACATTTTTCAATGTAAGGTATAAATAAGTAAAAGAAAAGAATTATGTGTGATACAAGTTTATAGAGAAAAGTAGAAAAAGGCCATGCTGTCAATTATGTTGCTCTACCTTTGGGTGGCCGTTTATATGAATGTTTAAGACTAAATTGTCAAAGGGTGGAGAAATCTTATGTCAGTCATAGGTGTGGAAATAGTAATGTCAGAGAGAGAGAACTGGGGAGATTCCAGAAGTGGAAATGGCTAAAACGTATGTAAGGCTAATGACAATGACAATGGTTTATTGCTTGATTTATTTTAAAATACAAGTTAAGAGTAGTGGACTGGAATGTGTTCTTACGCATTGGACTTTGTAATTAGTACTAAGTTTTAGAACTGTTTAGTTTAGTGTTCTGCTCTCGTCTTTGTCAGATTATTTTCGAAATTAATTTACAATGTAAAAGTCTTTCAGTTCGAATGAAAACTACATGAGAAATTATATTTGATGTTAGTTAAAAACTGGGAACTTCTGAATTCTTTCCCTTAGCTCAACTTAATTTTTCATAATTTTCATCCAAGAGAATGAGAGGTGGTATATTGGATGGACTGTTTTGTATAAAATTTTTAAGATATGCTAAGGGCAGGCGAAAAGGCAATTAGATAGATGAGCCAAAATACTGTTTACTAGAAGTTCGAGTTTTTTTGTTTTTTTTTTAAATTTCTCTTCAGCAGTGATCAGCATCATGTTTTTATGTTTTTGTTTTTTTGTTTTGCAGAGAGGACTGAAAATAATTTGGCATCTTATTTTGATAATTGGGAATTAGTATGCAAAGAAACACAAAAAAAATCACAATTTTGATATTTTTTATGTTTACCCCAGTGGCAGCAAGTCCAATCTCCCTGCAACCCCCCGTCCACATCGTCCTGGGAAGAAGAAGATGATCGAGACCGAGGCTGAGCCACCATTCACAGAAGTGCCAGACACTGTTAGGAATGTCGAATTGCTTGCCTCAGCCATTTCAGATTTCACCCAGTGCTCATGTAAGGTTTCCAGTGTCCACTTCAAGGATACACTCATGTTCCAGACCAGAGTTTACAGGTAAGGGCATTAATTTGACTGAGATCTGTTACAACTATGCAATAAATTGTCTCAGATACTGTTATAAATACACATAAATTTCTTTCATTTTGTTTCATCTTTGGAGACATTTCAAATTACTCATTAATTTGTTGTAGTTTCCATGGTTGACATGCCCCCCCCCCCCCCCCCACACACACAAGAATAATTCCAAGTTGCTTTGCATGGAACCTGGTGGAACTGAGTCCAAAATTTTGCTTTTTCATATCGCAGTATTACAGTTTCTAATGAAGGCCAGGTGGCACTGGAATACAACTGGCAAGTTGTCATGGACAGTTTCGTTCCAATGATGCAGCGCTCTGTGACATTTATGTCAGAGGGTGAGCGACCAGAGTCTCGAGTGGATGTTGTGGACACGTCCTACATTCCCTTTTCAGTGAGCCCAGAGTATGGGGCTATCCCAGCTGGCAAAAGTGCCGTCTTTGTTGTGAAGTTTGCTCCCCTGGATGTCAATGACTATGAAGGCAGATTAATTTGCTGGTAAGTTGGACAGTGTGTGTGAAAATCTGTTGTTTTTTTTCTTAATAAGAGACAGAAAGTGATGTTAAGAAGCCGTCTTTACAGTGACCACAATGGGAAATGGAAAATATAAATCATGTAATTAAATTCCACAACAGCATAGACCTGTGGTCTCAAACTCAGCCAGGACTATGGATCATAGCAAGTATAAAAAGGTAATTGAAAAAGCATGCATATATCTTTTCTGTACCAGTTGGGTTGGAGAGTTCTCTGTTTGTATCTCATAATTTTAAGTAATTTGTGAAGTCATTTTGAGGTTTCACTGTAATGATGTTGCATATTTGCATCTCTGCTCAGTGAACTGAGTTTTAAATGATAGTGTGTGATGTTGTTCATTGAAGGATGTGTAATATCTATATATATAATTGGGTAAAATTGGACGGTTGTGCTCTATAGCTGAAAAAACTACTGAACGTAGAGCCATGAAAAAATTACTGAAAGTAGTTCAAAGACTGAGCAAGGTTTGTATCAATTCATTTTAAGGATGCAACAACCTCAAAAATTTAGAAAAATAGAAAACAAAATGGGCCGTTCGAGGTTTTCCGATTCGTCATTTTTACAGCTCAGACAGGGCGAGTGTAGTAAGATATTTTGGTAACTCGAAACTTTGGTCACCTAAGGCTCAGGAACCCCATCACACTCAGGCTTCAAACTTTGCACAACAGCATATTATCAATGCGAAATTAACATGGGCTATATTAGAAATTATGAAATATTCATGCTTCTACGTTTCATTTTTCATTGTTTCGGCATCATTTAGATCTATTTCGAGTCATGGTTCGCCATTTTAAGGTTTCGTTATCACTTCCTGCGATGTGTTCACTATCAAACACTAACCCGTGCGCAAATCATGCTATTGTACGGGACGCGCAAGGTGTCAACTCACAAAGGTAGAGCAGTAAGACTTAATTAAAAACAAACAAACAAAAATAAAGTAAACAAATAGGAACAGGCAAGATGAAGCAGGTCCATAAAAACCACCCAGAACTGAAATTAATATTCAAACCGAAATATCCCGGGCAAGGCCGGGGACTTCAGCTAGTCATAAATAAAGTCTCGGTGAAAGTCACATTTATTTTAAACCAGTTGACTGTGGTTGTAAAAACCACATGCACATATTCAAATACTCCCACTCGCCAGAAATATGTGACAAAGCCACACTAGCAAACATCACACGCAAATTTTTTTTTCCAACTCTTGACAGTATACCCCACATGGGCAAAGAAGAACAAGGCCCTGTCATTGGCTTGAAAGGTCGCAGTCTCATGCCTTACTGCCACTTTGAGTTAGAGGATTCAGACTACATTAGCAGTGCCCGCAGAAATCCAGAGCTTCGTGGACCAGGAGGTGCTCCACCAGGTTCTACTCTTGATCCCAATACGCGGGTGATTGAGTTCAATGTCTGTGGCATTGGTGTCAAGAGCTATAAGTGAGTAACATTTAGTTGCATCTTCCCCTATAGGTTACAGCATGCCAAGATTATAGAAATTTTGTGAAAACAGAAAATATGCAGAAATCGGTAAATATATACAGTTAATCTTGTAAAATACTCTTTTGGTATAACTATTTTGTTTAAACTCCATTTTAATCTTTTCAGCTAAATTTAAATAACAATTTTAATTTCTATTCAATTTAAATTACAATTTTAATTTCTATTATGATGTCAGCCTTTAATTCTAGATCAACTCTATAATGTAATGGAAATGTAAACTCTCCAACTTTTGTTTCCCAGGGACTTTGGTATAGTCAATCCAACTAACCAACCATTTGACTTTGAGTGGATTTGTGAGGATGAATTTGACCCTAAGCGACCATCTTGCTTCCGCTGTTTACACTCAGAAGGAGACATCAGGAGTGGCAGAAAGTTCAAGGTCATTACCATTATCCTCCATGATCTGATCCGTCTATTGGTCTTGGCCTCTGTTTCATTATATATTTGTTCTTTTCAACCCCTTCTCTGCTACATATTTTTGCCTGCTGTATGCTGAAAAAGGTACTCTCACTTTCATTTCTAGAACAAACAATGTATGTTGGAAGCTCTCTTTCACTATTGATGTTACCTGTACAACCACAGTGCGATGAAGGGGTTGAGATTTTATATAAAAACGTGCCAGTGTCTGCTGAATTTTCCTAAGACAATGTTTGTGTGTTAAGGACTAAAGGTAACAGAGTGAGAAAATCCTCTTGAAAAGACATGAAAATTCAGTTTTCTGTCCCCAAAGCTAATGAATAACTGGTATAAATACATGCATCATCCATATGGCACAGATGTATCAAATTTCCTGTGTGCTGCTCTAGTTTTTTAAAAGTCCTTTTAAATATATTATTGTCAACTTCATACCAGTTACCACTGCTGTCAAAAAACATACTGGTATAATTGAAATCTTTCAGAACTTCTCTTATGGCATATGTACGTACTATTAGAGAAGAATTTAGTAGATAAGATCATCATCAATTGAAGGTCAGGACAAATGTTTACCTTATTTTACTTGAAATGCAATTTTCTGAAATGAAATAGGAAATAAAAACTGGCAAAGGATGAAAATATTGTGCAAGTGGTAGCATATAATATATTCACTAGTTTCTGTATGTTTTCTATTTCCAGATTGGATTTGAATTTGTTTCAAATGAGCTGGATGTAGTTGAATCATTCTGGAAGTTTGTGATTCCCTCCCAAGCCATCAGCTTACCTTTCTTGCTGGTCGGCAACACAAGAGAGCCTGATGTATGCTTGGATAGGTCTCATCTCAATTTCAGAGCTCTTCTAGTTGGTAAGCACAGTTTGTACTGCTTGATATGGATGAAATCAAATGCTGAAAATTATTTTTCTATAGGGAGAGTGTAAAATGAGTTCACAGCTGCTACAAGCAAATCACAGGAAAGCAAAATTTGAATTTTTGAAATGTGTCTGAGCAAGGAAATAAAATTTTCTTTAACAGTGACATAATTTTCACACAGTTTCAGTGTTCCAAGTAACTGGTTCAATTAGGCCTACTTGACACTTATTTTGAGCATGCTCATTTCAAGGAGTTGTGTTTTGGAAAAGAGAGAAGATATCACTAGAAAACTGTCATTGAATACACTGTTTTTAATTATCAGAGAATAGCTGTCTGATGCAAATCTTCTAGCAAATACATTGAAAAAAAAAATGCTTTGGATGCCTGTTACTTTGTATACTTTGTATACTTTGTAAAAACAATTAAGTAATAACATGTTTGTAGTGCTAGTCATTTCATTTGTTTGATTATTTCTGTGCAGGTCGAGAGGCAAAAGAAACAGTTTACATGACCAACAAGGAAAACACTTACTTTAATTTCTCATTTGTGGAGAATTCTTGTCACTCGGAAGGCTACGCTTCACATTTGAAAGTGGAACCAATGCATGGCCAGATTTCTGCTAATTCAACGTAAGTGTGTCATCTGATAGCATTTCATGTGTTTTGTGCAAGCTGAAGAATTTTTTGGAATTGATTTTTTTTTTTTTTTTTTTTTAAAGAAGTCCATGGCGTGTCCAAAATGAGGCCATTTTTTTGTTATACACACTGAGTTTGTGTAAAGTTGAACAGTGGATTGTTGTATGGTTTCTCACTCACAGTTTCCAGACATTTGTAATTAGTGAGTGCTGGTCAGGGTAGTCAGGACAAATTTTTTTCCAAGGCAAAATTATGATGTAGTCTTGAGCTCGGGTTTTCTGTAAATAGTTACCTAAGACTTTTGAAGAATCCCTTATGTGTATGTGACTGTACAAGTAACCACTATTGCAGGGATGTGCACATTTTACATCAGACATGATCATGCATGTTTCCCTTTTTGTAGAGTAGAAGTCCACAAAAACCTACACTGTATCATTTCCCAAGACATTAGTTTCATTGCCAAATGTAGAAATCTGTTGTCCTAGTAGGTTGTGAATAATTGAAACTTGCTATCTGTGTATTCTTGATCCTCACAGTGTCCCCATCAATCTGTACTTTTCACCAACTTCTGAGAAAGAAGTGAACTTCAACCTGCGCTGTACGGTGCACCGCAAAGTTGCACCAATCACTTTGAATGTGAAAGCAGAGGGCTATTCAATGAACAGTGTCTTATTGTGTGAAGACTCCATGGGAACCAGAGTGGAACTCAGTGAAAGGGGCTTAAATCAGATCAACTTTGGAGAGGTTTGTCCCACCCTAGTTTAGCAGTTTCACCAACTTAAAAAGTGAAATACAATATTTTTTTTTGCAAATCTAGTTCATATGCATATTTTATTTGTAAATCTGGATGTAAAGACAATTATTACCCAGATCTGTTAGCCCTTCAATCTAACGCACATTTAATTGCAGATCTGAAAATTCAGTAGGTACAGTGCAATCCTAATATCTCGACATCAGTGGGACCGTCTGACTTGTGTCGAGTAAAGAGAAAGTCGAAATAGCAGATTTGTGGTGGAAGAGAAAAAAAAAAGGGGGGGGGGGGAGAATCAAACATCCCCATTATGTGAAGTGTCCAATAAATAACGCAATTATGTCCCTTTTTCTTTTAATTATCCATTTATCGGCATATTGTCACCCGTTCCTCCAATATCACTGTTGCGCAGAGCAGTTGCGGAGCAAAGATTTACCGATAGCCTACCGGAGAAATAGTGCAGCTATCAAATGCATAGTTTTACTTTTTTTTTTTTAACCTCAACCTACCTGTTTCTTTAGAGAAGTGATGATACCGATACATACACAGTACGGCAGTTAACTGAGAGATCTAGGTCAAGGCCTAGTATCAACGGCACACGAATGTTTTGTGGGGAAAAAAATTACTGTTTGTAGTTCTCTGTACCTTTATTGCCGTTGGCCTACGCTTATGCAAGGCACTCCACACTCGCATTACTGAAGGCAAGGGTCATCCTCTGTGTCCACACACCCCCTCCCCGCCAGCACTGCTAAAAGAAATAAAGAGGCCTTATATGCGGGGAGTTGCGTGAGCATTTTTGGTAGCACAGTAGTAGATCTAGTGCACTTGTTTTTGCCGCGGTCGGGCAGAAACGTGTCGATATAAGAGGAAAGGATGGAATAACACGTCGAGTTACGGGGGAAATATTTAGTAGCATTAAAGAAGAAACAGGTTGGGACTTAAAAATTGTGTCGAGTTACCCAGAATGTCGAGAAAAGCCGTGTCGAGATAAGTGGATTGGACTGTATTTCACTTGAAAATATGGTCAAGAAGAAATCAGTAATGATCAGCATGAAAAATAAAATGCAGTGGTGAAGGCAAAGAAAGTATCATAATTAACACACATATTTATAAACTCATCTTTGTGTTTTGCAGGTTGAAATCAATGAAAATACAATCAGGCATCTGTTCCTGTTTAACTCCGGCAAATTCAACTTTGATTATTCATGGGAGATCAATGAACATTCAGTAGGAGCTGATGCCATAACCATCTCACCTCTCAAGGGAGGCGTTATGTGTGGAGAGACACAGCAATTTGCTCTCTCTTTCTGCCCATCTAAACGCATGTCCATGAAAGGTTGTGAGCTGACACTCAAGGTAGGCCTTAAGTCTTAAATTTAATGCCATTTTCTGTTGGAATATATTGATTCACTCAGTGTTTTTGCAAATGATCCCCAAAAACATTTGCAGTGTTGAATTTATACTTTTTTTTTTTTGGCCAAGCTCTTCAGGTGCATCTTTGCTACAGAGATGATTTACTGATTGAAGAAAAATATGTATGTACCTCCAGAAATAAATTGTGTTTCATAAAGGATAGATGTAAACTAGTCCCCTCAGAGTAGTAATACCATCTTTTTAAATCACACAGGTTCAGCATTTAGCATGAAAATCCCTGCATTTAAAGACAATACCTTTAACCCAAATGCTGCCAAGCGAGGACTGTTGTGCCCTGTCACAGGTTTTTAACCTGCAGGTGGAAATTTTATAAATTTGGCATCTTGAACTTACATTGACCCCAAAACCCCAACAAAGCATATGTTATTTCTGGAAAACTGATGTACTGGCCATGGCTGCACAATGTTGACAACTTATCTAAGAGAGGAATTTTGCTTGATTTAGTAATTTGTCCATGGGTACCTGCATGATCTGTCACCTCTTTTGATTTTACATGCACAGGTGGCAAATGGACCCAGTTACCAGATCAGTGTGCTGGGCATGGGCATCACTCCAGGACTTCACTTCTCGTTCAGAACCTACAACTTTGGCAACTGTTTCATTCAGAAAGCTGGACACGACATCCCTACCAAACACGCCATCCTGAGACTCACTAACAAGGACAGAAAGGAGATCAGGTAAGGACAAGGAAAGTTGAAATTTTATTCATCAGAAATTTTCAGTTATTCCAAATCTGTATTGTTTGACACATATCAATGATCTCAGGTGCAAACCACTCAAGAATGAAAAGATCAGCTTTATTGGAGGAAGAAGAAACTGATTAAAAAGCAGAAAGAACAAAACTGAGAAAGACCAATCGATTACAATGTAATTTTTCTTTAATTTTTAGTGTGTTCTGTGGTAACATTTTTTTTAGACATGAGTTAGCGTGATTACTTAAGGGTTAGCTTTTATAATGTTGATAATAACCATTACAAAAACAATAATGGTAATAAAAAATAATGATAATGAAGACTATTTTCACTGTGTTATATGGTGATAATAGTTATATCATAACGTAAAAATATTTTTGTGTTTTGATTTTGAAATTCTACATCATTTGGTACCCATGGATTAATATGTCATGTTATCATTCTGGTTTCTGTTTAGTGTTGACTGTTTGTATGAAAAGTCAAGTTGCCTCACTTACAAGTTTGAAGCTTCAGTCATAGCACGAGGAGAGACAGTGGAAATCCCGTTCACATTCTGCCCACAACATGCCAAAAAATATCATGAGACTGTCATGTTTGAAATTAATGGTCTATCAAAACAAAAAGTGGAATTCTTTGGGATTGGTAGCGAGATGAAGGTGAGTGTCTTCAGAGCATTAGCAGATTCTTTTTTGCTGTGCATTACTTCATTGCTGTGACATAAATTGTAAATTTTGACATTGTTTGATATATCTATGTGATGGCATTTTGACTTGAACAGCATCAAGGTGGAAAATAATCTTCAGCCAGGGTGTAAGTAAAAACAATCCTAGGGCAAGAATGAAAGATAGAAAAATTCAAAAGGCTGAGGGAATGAGTGAGATTAAAGCTGTATTATTATATATGAATATGCAATGGGTATTTATTTTGGTCAATGCATTGGGCACTTTTATTTCATTGCTTTTTAATTTGTATAATTTTGACATATGTATCTGTCTTGTTGTACAGATTGAAGTAGCAGATCCAAAGAATAAATGTGTCAACTTTGGGGCAAGGATGCTTGGTGACAACATCAGAAAGCTGATCCCTATAGTCAACAACAGTCCAGCTACCATCACATTCAACCTAGCCTTGACCCCAACTGAGCCTGGTTTGCAACAGAAGGATGTCTTGACCATCAGCCCTAGAGAGCCTATTACCTTGACGGCTAATGGAGGATCTATCAAGGTCGAGGTCTGGTTTAGACCCAAAGCCCGCATCCCTCAGTTTACAGAAGAGGTTTGTGTCAGTCTACAGTTTTGGATTTCTCTCATCATTCTCATAACTCAAAATTATGTTCTGTTCATTTGTTCACAATTTTTGGCCAGTGATCATGTTGATGCATGAACTGTCGAAGCCTCAAACGATCAAGTTTCCAGGAAAAAGAAAAAACTTATTGAATGTGGAAAAAATTAACTGAAACTATAGGGTTTGAGCACAATGTATAATTTTGTATTTCTACGGTGAACTATAATAATAATAGTTCGTCCATCAGGTATGATGATGACCTTAACAACACCAGAGGAATAAAGAACAGAAATTATTGAGAATTTCAACACATGGACAATAAAGAGAACTAAAGGACACAGAGGACAGAATGGAAAGACTGTTCTTTCATGACTTATGGCTTCTCATGTGACTGATAAGTCCTATTTTTGCCCTGCAGACCCTTCCGCATAAATGACAAGAGTGCTCCGTTGGTTCAGTACCACTGGGCCTTTTCTTGCGCCGTTCTCTTTTTTTGATAGCCTGCTGGACTCTGTCAGCTTCCCATGCTTTGCTGCCTCTGGTAAGGGCCGCCCTCCAATTTGCACGATCAAGCGAGAGCTTTTCCCACTCACTCACATCAATGGCAAAGGCCTTCAGTGATTGCTTGAGAGTGTCTTTGTAACGTCTCTTTGGGGCCCCAACATTCCTCGTTCCATTGGAGAGCTCAGAGAAGAAGATTTGCTTAGGGAGTCTGGAGTCGGGCATTCTGACAACATGACCTGCCCAATGTAGCTGAATTTTTTTCAGGTGGCAGAAGATGCTCAATTCCTTGGCATGATTGAGGACCTCAGTGTCTGGAATTTTATCCTGCCATTTGATCCTTAGGATCTTTCTAAGGCAGGCCAGATGAAAGTGATTTAGCTTTCTGGCATGCGATTGGTACACTGTCCAGGTTTCAGCCCCATAGAGTAGGGTGGGAAGGACCACAGCATTGTACACTTTCAGCTTAGTGTCTGTGCGAATGCCGGCAACATCCCATACTCTCTTTCGAAGCCTGCCAAATGCAGAGCTGGCTTTGCTGATTCTTGAGAGAATTTCAGTATCAACACGAGCCGCGGAAGACAGTGTACTGCCAAGATAGGTGAAGTTCTCCGACACCTTCAGAAGACTGTCATGGACTTTGATATTTGGGGTCACAGGATACTTGTCGTCTGGAGTAGGCTGATGGAGCACTTCCGTCTTCTTTGTGCTTATTGTGAGGCCAAAGTTGTCACAGGCACTAGAGAACTTATCAACACAGTTTTACATGCTATCCTCATCGTGTGCCAGAAGTGCACAATCATCAGCAAATAGTAGGTCACAGACTTGAGTACTTTTGGTTTTGGTTTTTGCCTGAAGTCTCCTGAGGTTGAATAGACTGCCATCAGTTCGGTACTTGATGCTTACCCCTTGAGGAGGAGAGCTAAAGGTTTCTTGTAGCATTGCAGAGAACATGATGCTGAACAGAGTTGGGGCTAAGACACAACCCTGTTTTGCCCCATTTGTGACAGCAAAGGGCTCTGAAACACTGCCGTTGCTTTTGACTGCAGCTTGCATGCCATCATGAAACTGGCGCACTATTGTGATGAATTCGGGTGGACACCCAAACTTCGCCAAAAATTACTTGGGCAGGGGAAAACACTCATGTGAAAAATACTTGGGAGGAATAGTGTTAAGTAATTTACCAACATTGGACTGGCTAACATGTCTAAAATATTGCAGTTATCTCCCTTATCTCTCCACTAGACATAAACCTCCATTGTCATTTTGAAGTTTACATTGCTTTCATTTGTATTTTTTTGTTGTTGTTTTAGAATACGGTGAACTATGGTAAAATGTATTTACACATGATGTAGAATGTTCTGTTTCTTCCATGAAAAGAAACCAACAAACAAACAAATGAAATTACCGTATTACAGAGTAGGGCAGTTTGTGCCAAGACCACCTTTATTAATCCAGCCTGTCAATTAATCAACATGTCAGATATGAGTGCAATCAATGAAAGAATTTCGTTGCTTTATCTTGAATACCGCAGTGATGCTTCCTCTCATTTGTCCATAATTACCCTTTGATAATATTTGTCATCTAATAAATATCAGCTTCTTTCCTTCGATATAGTCACATCTCACTTTGTTGTCTACAATCTGATTTTGGATTTTGTATCTTTTTTCATTATACAGGTTCTGATGGAATGTGCTGGCATTTCAATGCCTCTGTTTGTAGTGAAGGGCTCTTGCCTGGGCATGGAGATCTCTCTAGACTCCGACTCTCTCTCATTTGGCACAGTGTACCAACGGAGCAGCAGTACACGCAAACTGGTCATGTCCAACTCTGGAGACATGAACTCCAAGTGAGTGATATGGATTGATATACATACTAATACAAGTTATTACTTCTGTTCTTATTTTTATGTTATAATCTCAACAAACTGATGAAATGAGCTACACAGGGAAGAGGTCCCACAGATAGTTGATTTAATGAAAGGCTGGTAATGTAACGGAGGAAAATTGATTGAAGGTGAAACCTGAATTTGAATGTTGTGATAAAGATGTCTAATTCTTGTCCATTACAGATTCCGTTGGGACATCAAACGATTCCGACCAGACTTTTCTATCCATCCAGTGGAAGGTTACATAACCCCAGGCATGGATGTAACTTTTGATGTGGAGTTTCATCCACAAACAATCAGTGGAGATGTCCGTTACGAGGTATAAAGTCAACAAAAGAAGTTATTATGAATGTTTATGCAGGAGTTTGAATAAGCTTTCAAAATTGCCCAGACTGTGGCAATGAGGCAAATAAACTTGTGAGAACTTTAAGTGCTGGGAGCCTCTACACCTTTGTCACAATGTGTTTTCCATCTGTCCTGCAGTTATGGAACTGTGAAATGGTGAATTCTGAAAGTGTATTTCAAAAGTAACAGAGATGCTGAAAATTGAAAATGGTGTGAGGGTCTTGGATAGTCATGATAACTCATTGAAAAGACTGCCTTGGCATGAATTGTAAATATTATTTAAAAAAGCGGCACTAGGTCAATTTTTTTACGTTTATAATTTTGAATCCTGGGTTGGGTTACTTTGTAGTATGTAGCTGAACTGGTACACCCTGGTTTGTTGCTGTAAAAATTTCACATGACAAGCAGTAATCACTTGGTATCAGTAGGCATCTTTGTCTATTATATAGGAGGCATTTAATTATGCCTGAGCAGTTAAATAACTTAGTTATGCCTGGATTGAAGACAAATGCTCAAATGAGAAATCTTGCACTCGAGTTGCAGTTGTTTATTCTGTGAGACTCTAGAAAAAACTGATTTGGTATTTATGTTATTTTTAAACTTTCCAGAAACTAAAATGTTTCCTTGATGGCGGACCCCACCAACCAGTGACCTTGACCCTGACTGGGTCATGCACAGGCATTCCTCCGGTTAAAGAGGTTCAGAATTTCCAGGCAATTGTTCGGCAGACTGACACAAAACAGTTGATGATCCCAAACAAGAGCAATCAGCTCTGGAACCTGAAGCCGGTCATTGACGGGGAACATTGGACAGGACCTGTCAACTTCACGGTGGAACCTCAGCAGACTAAAGGCTATGAGCTGACCTACAAACCCCTGACCATGACATCAGAAAACAAGAAACATACAGTAAGTTTGAGCTTACCCAATTCCTTCAGCAGCTCCTGTTTTCAGCAGTTGGTCTTCCCCAGATAGACCTACTTTCACATAAGTAGTTTTATGCCACTTTATATACAGTAAAACCTCGTTATACCGCCAAGTAAGGGGCAAACAGATAATTGGTGGTATAACGAGAATGGCGGTACAAAGAAAATACCATGTAGAACAAGGGAAATAAGTAATTAAGTAATTTACCAACATTGGACTGCCTAACATGTCTAAAATATTGCAGTTATCTCCCTTATCTCTCCACTAGACATAAACCTCCGTTGTCATTTTGAAGTTTACATTGCTTTCATTTGTATTTTTTTGTTGTTGTTTTTTGTGTTTATGTGTTTCGGAGTTTATTTATTCAGGAAATCGCACGACAAATAATGCTACATTACAATTCAGCAACAAACGTGCGTTGTTTGCATCGTACCCCGCGACCGGTATGAACCAGTTGAAGCATCACCTCGCGCGCGCTTAAGTTCGTTCGCAAACTCTCTATTGAACTGTGACCCGTCTTTCCCACTGCATGCCCCATCAGCAGGCCTATCAGGACTTCAAAAGCGAAGACTGTGTAGTAGGATTGGTGTTTGAGTAACAAGCACAGACTGTGGCGCCAAGTGATGTTCCGACTGTTAGCTGGATTTAGGTAGATGTGGGGAGTGGGGGTTAAATTTACGTTGGCGCTATAACGACCAATATTTACTATACTCAAGTTATGAATGTAGCAGTCAAACTGTTGGCGGATGGCGGTATAACGAGATTTTTAGTGACTTTGTATAGGTGTCAGATCCGTACCACGGCGAAAACAGATGGCGGTATAGCGAGGTTTTACTGTATTATGTTAAACGGCATTTACATATTCAGTTAAAAATTTTATGACATTCAAATATATATTTCATATGGGAAAGAGTTCTTTTATTGCCATGTAACAGAATTCAGTATAATCATTTTTATTACATATGATAAAATTCATCATGGGAGATTTGGTACATGTCAGTAAGGTTAAATATTTACTGACACAGGTTGTAGATGTGATTTGAAAATATGCATACCGACATGTGGTTTGATCACCAATAGTGAAACTTTCAGTTAAATTGATGTTGCATGAGTTTCAAATTACAACATTCTTAATTACAAAAACTTCTGAAATGTTCATTGAGATTACGTGTAAAATTTGTACAGTGGACCATCATGTTTAATGACACTGCTAATAACGAGAACTTTGCCTATAGCGAGAACATTTTAAATCCCCGTTTTTTCTACAATATAAGCCATATATTAAAATACTTGAATAACGGCAATCAATAATCACAACCTTTGCTATAGCGAGAGAATTAATTCCGAGTGCGTACGGCAAATTGTGGGAGCGGCCACAGTACAGCGTGTAGCGAGTCAGACATATATTGTTCTTTGTCTGTTACTGCACGCCCATCCGTCTAGTCACCTCTCACTCAGGCCGGCAATGCTTTGTTTCCTTACTGACCATGTGTCAAGACAGCGCAATACACTACCACCCACGCAATCAATAAATTTACATTTGCCCGCCTGCCCACCCATCCAATTATGTCTTGCGTAAGCGTAGCTAGCGTTGTCTACTTGCTGACCATGTGCCGTGACAGTACTGTACACCACCACCCACCCAGTCAATAAATTTATGCCCGCCCACCAGTCCAGTCATGTTTTGCATAGGCCTAGCAAGCGTTGTCTACTTCCACCACCCACGCACACAATAAATTTACGTCCTCCCACCCGTCTAATCATCTCTTAAGATTTTGCTGATACCAAAGATGCTTTGTTTTCTTACTGAACGCACACTAGGCCACCATCCACGCAACCAACTCGTGCTGCGAGTAATAATTTTCGCACATCACAAGCGTGCATACTTATTACTAGGTATAAGCAAGAGATGGCCAGGTGGGGCCACAACTCGCAAGGCAATTATTACTCGCAGCACGGTCTTTGTATCGTAATTGATCGCCACACGGCATATACTCTTGGTCTACACCGGGCTTCATGACCACATGCCTACACTCGTCACAAATACGCGGCCAATCTGTTACTCGTCTGCCTCTAACTTTTAAATCTGTCTCTCGCGTAATTTGATCGAAACGTAGCTACCGTCAGCACATAAAGACAAAACAAAACAAAAAACAAAAAAAAAGTGTCAAGGCCGAGATCTGCCGTCAGTTTGATATTACAGTACATGTATGTGTAGGCCTACGCTGATCGACAGGACATGCCAACAAGAGAGGTAACCATTATTTTTCATGGTTACTTCCCTTGTTAGCATGTCCTGCACATAGTGGGGTATTTTAACCCCTTGCCTTGCCTTTTTGACGCTTTCCTGGAATAGTGAGACCTTTGGTATAACGAGACATTTTTGATGGAACATAACCTCTCGTTATAACAAAGTTCCACTGTAGTTTGTAAGTCTTTTAGTGGAAAGAAATGAAAAGCTGACATTTTTTTCTTTGAGATAACAAACATGAGACATAAGCCTTGTACCCAAGAAATATTCATTAATATTTTCTGGTGTTCCCACCCCCAGGGCTCCATATTCTTCCCCCTCCCTGACGGATCAGGGCTCCTGTTTAACCTGACAGGCACTTCTGAAGCCCCAAAGGCCATAGCCAAGATTCAGCGAGATGTACCATGCAAGACAGGTTACACCGAGTTACTCACAGTCACCAATTGGCTCAAGAAACCACAGAGGTAATATCAGAATGATGAGATCCTTGATGACCAAGGATGAATGACTGATAGACATTAGAATGCAGGCTTGTATCTTACTATACCAAACCTAAGATCAGAATGTATGGAATTTATTTTCACTAAATCTTTAGAATGGAACTATAAAAACTTTGTCTCCCACACCATAATTTTTAACACAAAAATATGCAGCAAGTGTGAAAATGCCATGAAGTTTAGTACAAACTGCAAATTTTATATTAATAATGCTGGTGGATGACGTCATAAGTATTTTTCACAGTTGGGAGTAGCCCAAATATTTCCTGCATTGCTCTGGTTGTTGGAAGTTAAAAATTTTCCCTATAAATATGAAAATTATCGCATTAAAAAAAATCTGAAGTCCAGTGTTCTGTATTTGAGAGGCTTTATCCACTCCCCAATGTTTTATATTTGAAAGACTTGCTACATGTAATTCATCAGTAATTAAGTCATTCTCATAAATATTTAATGTTTTTGCTTTCTTTTGAACAGTATAAAATTAATAAGTTTTGTGGGTGTAGGACTATATGAACAAGGAAGTCAATGACTCAACACCAGAAGGTTAAATTGACTGAAGATTGGAAGGACAATACCAAAGACCTGTTTTTTGTCATAACATGGAAATATTGAAAGTGGCATCAAATTTAACTAACTTTTCTTTCTCAGATTCCGAGTGAGAACAGAACCATTGAAATCAGACAAGCTAGATCCTGGCACCACCGTCAAAGGCGTTGAGTACATTGATGTTCCAGCCAATAGCAAGAAGGATTACAAACTATCTTTCTTTGCCCATAAGGAAGGACAGACAATTGTGAAGGTAAATACTACAGCTAATTAATATTTCAGCTTCTAGCTTTTGCATAGAACTGTCTGAGGAAGTAAGAGAAAGAGTGGCATTATGTCATAGTTTAAAGGGAAACTAACTTGGAGAACTAAATAAACATAAAATTGAAGCTGGAAGTTTATACTTGAAGAGTGAACAGTGGTCAGGAAGAACTATGGCAGGATTCCATTGTGGGCAAAGCAGTCAGAAAAAAGTTTGAGTTGAAACCTGAGCTCAGTAAAAAATTTGTTTGCACATATTATAGTGTTGAGTTAATCTTGATGCTATATTCTAACAAAGATTTCTTCAAAACTGGCCTATGTGTCAAAATTTGACATTACTTTCTTTTTTTTTTTTTTAATTATACCTTACCTTATCTCAGGGGGCCATATCTTAACCCTCACCCTGCGAGGGGCGGCAATTGTCGGTATTTACTCGCATGCGCTCACGCCGCACGGGCGGCAAAAGTCGGGAAGGTCAAGCTGACCGCGCCACGCGCAAGCCGTATTTTCACGCATCAGGTCACTGACCTTTTTGACACGTAACCACCGTGGTATTGTTCACTGTATCTCTTCTAAATCAAACGCATTGTGACATGGACATGTTAGCCAGTGAACCACTGATCGGAATCACAAAGACTAAGCTTTCAAAGGCTCTCCTCACACTTTCAAAAGATGTAACATCGACATACGAACTGTTGCTCAACAAATTTGCAATATTATCTCATTTTCTCACAAGCTGACCACCATCTGGAGTTGTCTGTATCTAAGAACCAATCAGAAACAAGCTCTGAAATAATCTTTGCCCCAAATGCCCACATTGGTTTATTAGTATGTGTCAATCAGGATGAAACCATTTGTGTAGGGCTTGGGAGGGCGTGGCTAGTTATCATGCTTTGTTTTCACGAAAACTACAGCTGTCAGTTTGGAATTATAAGTCAGATCATTGGTTAGAGACTGACAGACTAAGATTTTGCTGGTTAATTCATTATCAAGCGTGATAAGGCATAGCAGCGAATGTTTTCATACCGATCAATAAAAACCGAACCACGTGGACAGCGTTTGTGGTCATCGCATAGCGGCACGGGTCAGTGACCCCAGATAAGATTCTCCGTGAGTAAGGTCACTGACCGTGCAGCGGGCTTTACGGGTAGCGTGCGGGGTATGGGTTAAGTTACATAATGGCACTTTAAATTTATACTGAACAAGCAGAATCACTCAGCCTTTGCCCAAGCTTACAAAAATTATATTGCTTTCTCAGCATCTTGATTTGCATTTTTTTTTAACACCCTGATAATTTAATAATACGCCAGAAAGGCCTATCAAACTAACAAAAGATGATACAGGAAGAATAGACTTTCTCAGAACACAGCCAGGAAAAGCTAGGAATATTATGCTATAAAACATTGGAAAAGGTTTAGCTCAACTCTGAAAGTTGTCCTGAATGAGCATAATATGAAAATATATCACAATTTCATTTGTCCATCACAGACTGCATCTTATTACAAGAGTAGCTAGTGGCAGGAGTAATTCATTGTGGTGCCATTTTTTTTTTGCTCAACGCCACAGCCTGATTGATGGTTTAAAATATTTTAAACTTAATTTTCTCAAGTGTCAACAAACCTAAACCAATTGCTTTTGTATCAGCCTATTGTTTTTATTCATGTTCAGGTAATTTTTTTTATAAAACTGTAAAAATGTAAAATACAATGATCTCCTTCTTTGCTCCCCTTGATAAGCCTACAACTCAGGGAGAATGTATTTGACAAGTGTTCAATTCGGTGCATGCAATTTCCTGCCCTAGAAATGAGTGTGCATATGACATCTATAGCAAAACTAGATTAAAGAGGGAAATTTCCTAGATCAGAGATTGGGAAGGATGGGAATGCAGATTTATCCTGTGTCATGTCGTGTACCTCAACTAGTTACATACATGTATTTTAAATGAATTTAGGTATAAGCCACATGTTTCTAGGTTTTGTGGTTGTCTTGGAGTTCCGAGTGAAAATTTTGCAGCATGTTCTTAGGTAGATGTAGATGTTTTTGACCATTGTGAGTAGAGTCATGGTATCAGTTTACATGCGCAACTTTTACATTTGATCTACTTTAGGTGACATTCAGCAATGATGCTTCAGGGGAGTATCAATTTTATGAAGTGACATTCAGAGCTACGAGAAGTGGCACCCTTGGCACAATCCCACTGACCACACCAGTGCGACAAAGTGTCCCTCATACTCTGACAATGGACAATCCACTCCCTTACCAGGCCACTTTCTTCATTGCCTGCACCGTTCCTGAAGTTCTCATTCCGAGTCAACTGGCTGTGCCCGCTCATTCTCAGGTAACATTGATCTGTTATTTTCACTGAAAAATGGTGAAAAGCAATTATTGGTCCAGTAGCACTGGAACTGAATCAACACTACAAGTGTCTGACATGGACATTTTCATCCTTAAATTGATTTACCCCAAATTCCAGCATGATCCTGTGAACTTGCAAATTTCTGTTATTTGCGACGTTGGAATATGGCCAAAAAAAAAAGAGAAAAGGTTGTTTGTTACAAAGCCCTGGGTAAGAAACGATAAAGAAACATCACAATAAATCAGAATTTCACGTGACATTTCACCTATTCTTTATATTTGTACCTAGATAAGGGAAAGGGGGTGGGGGCAATCATTAGTTATTACACATGAAATAGAATAAATCTGTGGCCAAATCAAAAGTATGTTAGCACAACTGTAGAGACCTTTTTTTTTTTTTAACCAAATATTGTATGAACTTCAGAAGGAATTTTTCTCTTGTAATGGCTGAAGGAGTATAAATTATGTTGAATGTTTATTCCTACAACTTAAAATCTATTTCTTCCCTCTGGCGTAAAGCACTGGTGCTATTTCATGATAGAGCCAGTAAACTGTAATTCTTTCTTATGTAGAGGAAACTGTCCCAAACATCTAACTGAGGCCTCAGCAGCCTACTGTTCTGACAGTCAAATTAGCAGAAACTAAATGAGTGCACCAAGGCTAGCCGTGCACAAGCGACGTTCTGTTGTGTTGCAGTCATAGTATCATGCTGCCACTGACTCTGCAATATGGTTTGGAGCATGTGTTTGCATATCTCCATTCATTCAACCAAATTTTAAAGAAAGATGGCACCACCGTGATGTGACTGCAAAAAGTCATTTATAGGTGCCTGCCTAGCCTGGGTTTGAGTTTGAGTGTGGATTTTACAGTGCATTGCTACAATAACGGCCACTTTGTGCCTTCGTGGTCTATGTGGGTACTTTATTTATGTTTGGTAGTCAGAGCTTCGAAATTTCACAAGTTGAACCAAATATGTATAAATTTTATCACACTGGTAAACTTCTCAAAAGTTGCTTTGTATGGATCTGAAAAGAGTCCTGTAATTGAGTGCAAATGTTTTTAAATCAAGTTATAGATCTTGCCTCTTTCAGAAAGGATAAGATGTGCTGTGGGTCCATCATCATCATCATTGCCTTTCTCACCCTGGATCAGGGTATAGGCCACCAACAAACACTTTCCATCCCTCTCTATCATGGGCCAGTCTCTTTACATTATTCCAAGTCTTTCCGCTTCGTTGCACATCATTTTCTCTGGCTCTTCTCCACGTTCCGCGCGGCCTTCCTCTTGATCTCTTGCCCTGGGGATTCCAATCCAATACCTTCTTCGCGATGCTGTTTCCTGGCCTCCTGAGAGTGTGGCCGATCCATCTCCATCGCCTCCTACCAATTTCCTCTCTGACTGGGCTCTGTCTTGTTCTTTTCCAAACAATTTCATTGCTGACCTTGTCTGTCCATCTGATCTTAAGTAGCTTCCTCAAACATCTGTTGATGAAAACTTGGATTCTCTTTATGCAGGCCTGGGACGCATTCCAAGTCTCACATCCATACAACAGGACTGACTTCACGTTCGAGTTGAATATCCTCAGCTTTGTTTTTAGAGATATATCCTTGGTTCTCCAAATCTTGCTTAAGGATGTGAAAGCTGCCTGTGCCTTTCCAATTCGTGCTTTGACTTCTGCCTCTGTTCCTCCCTTATTGTCAATGATACTACCAAGATAGCAGAAGGACTCTACATCTTCCAGTGGTTGATCTCCTACTTTGACTTGTTCGCTTGGGGGTGCAACAATTTTTAGGACCTTCGACTTCGCAGGATGTATCCTCAATCCAATAGATTCTGAAATTTTGTTTAGAGCTGTAGTCTTTGCTTGCATCTGGTCGTGTGTGTGCGACAATAGTGCCAAGTCATCTGCAAAATCTAGATCGTCCAGCTGTGTCCATGGGGTCCATTGTATGCCATTTCTTCCTCCATTGGTGGTTTCTTTCATAAGCCAATCAATCACCAGAATAAACAGAAATGGGGACAGCAAACAACCCTGCCTAACACCAGTCTTGATATCAAAGCTGTCAGTAAGCTCACCATCGTGTACGACTCTGCAACTTGTCCCCTCGTACATGCTCTTGATAAGATTCACCATCTTCTCTGGGATTCCATAATGTCTCAATATTCTCCACAGCGTTTCTCTATCGATGCTATCAAAGGCCTTCTCGTAGTCAAGGAAGTTCACTATCAGTTGGGAGTTCCATTCTAGCGACTGCTCTACTATAATTCTCAGCGTGGCGATCTGGTCGGTGGTTGATCGATTACTCCTGAAACCAGCTTGCTCCTCACGAAGTTTTGGGTCTGTTGCATTCTGTATTCGCTTGAGAATAATCCGATTGAAAACCTTTCCTGGGATGGAGAGAAGTGTGATTCCTCTGTAGTTACTACAATTGCTGAGGTCCCCTTTTTTTGGAAGCTTCACGAGGTGTCCCTCCTTCCAGTCCTTTGGGAAACTTGCCTCCGATCCAAATCCTCGAGAATAGTGAGTGCAGACCCTCTGCAGCCCCAGCAGCATCTGCCTTCAGCGCCTCTGGTGGGATCTGGTCTGGTCCAGCTGCCTTGCCACGATTTAACTGCTTTATGGCATCATTAATCTCTGCTTTAGTCGGAGGGTCGCAACTGATCGGTAAATCATTTCTTGCGGGTAGAATGTCGGGTGGGTTGCTTGGTGGAGGTCTGTTCAAGAGGCTACTAAAATGTTCTATCCATCTTTTTGCCTGAGCTTCCTTTCCAAAAATAGCCTGCCTGTTGTAATCCTTGACAGGAACTTCCGGTTTTCCATATTTTCCAGCAAGAGTCTTTGTAGTCTGGTAGAGGATCCTCGTGTGTCCTCCTGTTGCTGCCTTCTCTGCTAACATTCCTATGAACTCCTCTTTGTCTTTTTTAATTGATTTTTTGACCTCTTTAGCTGATGCTCGGTACTCTTCCTGGTTACCAACTCTTGAGCTTCTTGTACGACTTGCATTTACCTGTTCTTTTAGGTCTCTTCTTATCCTTATCAAGTCCAGTGATTTTTGACTGATCCATTCCTTGTGTTCCACTTTCTTTTCCCCAAGAACATCCTGACATGTCGATGTAAATACTCCTTTTACCTTAGCCCAGTGAGTCTCCAAATCTACTGTCTCTTCGAGGTCAACAAGGGGTTTGAATCTATTCCTCAGTGTCAGCTGGAACTCTTCCTTCTTGTCTCCATCCAGAAGGCTCACTTGAAACTTTCTCTTCTTTGTTCCTGCTCTGGTACCTTGTTTCTTGAGGCGGAGTTTGAGTCTTGCCAGCAGCATGTGATGGTCAGATCCAACATCAGCTCCTCTCTGTACTATGACATCCTCCAGTGAGCGTCTGAATCGTCGGGTGATGCAAAAGTGGTCAATCTGGTTTTCAGTTACTCCATCCGGTGAAATCCAAATGGCCTTATGGATCCTCTTGTGTGGGAATACTGAACCTCCAATCACATAGCTGTTAAATGCGCAGAAACTTGCAAACCGCTCTCCATTCTCATTCATTTGTCCCAAATCATTGCGCCCCATAATGTCTTCATACCCTGTATTGTCCTGTCCTATCTTGGCATTGGCGTCTCCCATTATAATGTTCACATCTTTTCTTGGCAATGTGTCAACTATTTCCTGAAGCTGGTTGTAGAAATCGTCCTTGTCCTCATCGGTTGCTTCATTTGTTGGGGCGTATATCTGCACAATGTTCATGTTGATGTCCTTGTTCTTTGTAGTAAATGATGCCAATATAATTCTCCTTCCATAGGGTTCCCATCCCCTCAGTGACCTCTGGGCGTGCTTGCTCAAGATGATCGCTACCCCTTCTGTATGCTTTTTGTCCTCCCTTCCAGAATACAAAATCTTTTCCCCAGAATTAAGTTGTTTCAGTCCGGACTGTATCCAGCAGGTCTCGCTAACTCCAAGTATGTGCAGTCTGTATCGCCTCATCTCCGTTGTAACCTGGGCACTCTTTCCTGCTTCATACATGGAGCGGACATTCCACGACGCAATCCGGAGTGACTTGTTTGATGAAGGAGCAGTCGGGCCAGTGGAGTCCTTTCGGCTTTGTCCATTGTCCTTCATTGAATCTACAGGTGCAGATGCTCCCCCTTCTCCCAAGATAAAAGACTGATTTAAAGTATTTGCTTGTGTTTCTGTAACTGGTTTATTTTTACAGGGTGGGTAGTTGGCCCACCGCCAACTGGCTCTTCTCGGGAGACCAGGACCTTTGCACCTTTAGTCGCCTCTTACGACACGCAGTATCACGTCGGATGTATTCTTTGCTGTCCCTCTTCTGCAAGAGGGCCCCGCATCTGCACGGGCGGCTGTGGGTCCATGTAAGAAAATAATTCTTTCATGGATTTGCAGGCATAGTGCCTTTTTCGGATATTGATGAAATCTACACATTCAATTAAAATAGGTTTTATTGATAGTTGGACATTGCATGCCACACATTCAGGAATATCTTCTCCCCCCCGTGACTATGACCCAGATGGAGTCTGCCAAAGACAATTTCATCTCTACGCCCAAGAGAGCAACAGAAATATCATATTATATATAGCATTGTAACTTTTCCACAGGGTCATTTTAACTTTGAATACCAACCCTTGAAAGTGGGTGTGGTACGAGGCCGGTTGGAGCTGAGTAGCACTGATCTTGGGATGTATGTCTATGACTTGGTACTGACTGCGACCCCTGGAGCACCAGAAAAGGCCATCTACTTCCGGACAGGTCTGGGGACAAGCGTCACGCAGGTGGCCAAATTCCTCAACTTTGCCAAGCAGAAGACTGACTACACCTGCAAGGTGTGTAACAGTGCCCACTCACTGACCAGGAAAACTGTTGAATGTCAAAATCACTATTTTTTTCAGGAGAAGCAAAAAGTTGTATTATTCCTATTGTGTGTATTGTACAGACTGATTCCTGAAAATAGAAAGCAGCTGTTGTCTTGTAACCCAGCTAGCTAGTTAGATCGGGGAGGTAAAAAAACTATACCATGTGAAATTTCCAATTTTTGAATTATTTGACAGGCAACAGTTTTCCTAGATGGCAAAGATACCATCCCTTTGTACACATGTATTTCATTTTATATCAGTCATACTTGCTATAGGCTCACATTTTATAAAAGATATAAAACTTATAAACCAAACAGTTCCATGGATAAATGAAAAGTTACGAGCCACCATTTATTTGAATTTTTTGTTCTTTTTAATGATCCATCTCATATTTCTTATTTCATGTTTCTTCAATTAGATTTATTTCCTGATTTCAGATTGAAAACACTGATTTCCATGTGGACAAATCAGTGACTGCTGCCCCAGGGTCCACTGGAGGAACTGAAGTGGCACTAGAGGTTTTGTTTGAGCCTTCCAAGCTCGGAGAGCAGCATGCAATGCTGACTGTCTCTTCACCCATTGGAGGGGAATACCTGATTCCCTTGTTTGGTACCTGCATCCCCCCCAAGCCGCAAGGCCCGTTCATGGTCAAGGCAGGCTCTACTGCTCCCATCATGTTCCGCAATGTCTTTAATGACACCACACAGTTCACTTTCCAGGTTAGTTTTTGGGGTTGTTGTTAATTGTAAACATGTAGGTCATAATTTGAAATGTATGGTGTGAGGCACCATTTTAACCACTTTTGAAAAAATTTTTCTCAGTTCTGTTATTAAATTTACATTATTTGAGGTGACGGCATAGAATCGATAACATGTTATAGCTATTCAAGTTAAGAAAGCCACCCAAAATTAAGGTTGGGACAAAAATTTACGACTCCGTTAATAGAAAATGATAGTAGACATAAACATGTAAATTGGTACAAATAAAACTAATAAAATACTAAAGCGCAGTACAGTGTATTGTGCACCCCAATGCGATGTGCATCAAATGAGTTAACTCACCATGAACTAACAGCTTAATTATAGTCTCTGGTTCAAACTGCTCATACCTCGAACCAGAAATGTTTGACCTTAGGGGAGGAAGAATAAAAGCAATGAAATGTGGAAAGAATGAACTTGGTAGAGATCAGATACAGTCAGTGTTGCTTAATTAAATCTCTGTCTATGTGACATAATACCAACCAATTCGTCAGATCGTCCTAAATATTTTTGAGTTAATCATTTTGAAAAAAGTTTCAGGATGCACTTGTGGGTGATGTTTTTTTTCTTGTCTTCTGCTTTTTGGGTGGGGAGGGGGAGGGATTTTTTTGTGTATGGGGCGAGTGAGGGGCTGCTGTTGAAAACTTCATGTCTTGCTGTTCGTTATCTCTCTCTTGTGGATATGTAAATTTGCTCTAGAAACAGTTGCCGATAATGTCTTTTCTTTTTCACAATACATGTAGACAGTTTGATCACAATGATTTTTCATCTTTCTTCAATATTCTTATAAGTACATGTATGTTCAAAGAGTGTAACGAAAGAACTATCAATATGCCAGCAAGTAAGGAAAGAAATTGATTCTATAAGTACAGATGTAAGCACGCTAGTTGTTATGCCCAGATAAATGAGATTTTGATCTGTATGTCCACAGGTTGACAACCCTCTCTTCCACCTGACTAAGCAAGGCGAATCCATCAGATCTCACAAGGAACATCGGATTGTCGTCGGCTTTGATGGGAACGATAGTGGTTCCAAAGCTGCCGTCATGGGCAAACTGATTGTTTCTTGTGCCCGTTCCGCTGGCGGCAACTCAAATGTACAATGGGTTTACTACCTGAAGGGGTTCACACCTTAAGTGACAAATAGTGCAGTATAATTTGTGGGGATGACAGTGTGCCTTGATAATGATAAATATAAATTTCAAACAAATGTTTTGACCTGGTTGAAAATGAAGTGCATACCTTGGATTACACAATTAGGTGAGTATAACTGAGAATAACGATCAGCATTATAAGTTATATAAAGGAGGATGATTCTGTTTGTATTGGCAGTTTTATGAAGAAATTTATGAGCAATGGGATGTATGCTGTGGGATGTATGTGTTTTTCTGACAACAAATCCAACACAGTACACCAACACTAAAACAACACATGATCTTGTATTATGATGGGTGGGTTCTACGCCTATAACGGTTTAAAACATCATTCTACAACATGAAAGGAAAAGCAAACAGATTTACACATAATCCTCATCTTACATTTGTAATTCAAAATTTATTATTATCGTAGGCCTATATCCATTGCTTTTTCGTGATATTATGTTTTCTGCCCATTTTTTAAATATAATTTTTACTTTACCAAAGATATCATTCACTTTCAGAATGATTAGTTGTATTGGCTGTTTTTCTGTTGCTGGTGAATTGCTTAAATATCTGGAATTTATCTCAGAACAAAGATAAATCTGATTATTATTTGCGGTCTTGAACAGTTTATGCTATAACAGCTCGCACATATAAATAATACATGAATAACTGTTCACCTTACATAATAATGATAATGAATTTGTTTCGCGAAGCATTGTTTTCTACAGTCAAACTGAGTGTCACTTAATGTAGTTGATTGTGGAATACACAAGTCTATAAAACAGTTGTATCTTAATTTCTGCAGCATTTTCCCATGCATACTTGATATAGATCTGTTTATTCTTGTTATAGACTTGTTTATTCATGAGGGAATAATACATTTTTATAGTGGGCCTTTACAGTTATATATAAAGCAGAGGATGTCTTCAAACTAGCATACGCTAAACATAGTTAATATTTTTGTAATTTCTTATACAAAAAAAGGAAGCTGGGACTTCTCTGACCAAGAAGATATAATAGGGTTGCTTAGCTACACTGTGTCTTGTCAGCTAAGATTTTTCTATTTATAAGACTTGAGATGATGCTTTATTTATCATACAGCCACTTCTGTGATTTGCTGCCTGGTATATGCACTTAAATACATTCATGTCATTACAAATGAAAGCAGCAGTTGTGGAGAAAGAAAAACCTGAATACTTTACTCAGGGTCAAATCCGTCCATAATGTAAATTGGTATAGAATTGCACAAATGAATTATTATGGTGTTAAGTGCTTGAGCAATTTTTCTCACCTATATATAGTATAGGTCTTACTGATTCTCATAATTAATTCTAAACAAAGACAGCTTTATCACTTAGTGAATGATTTATATGTCTTGAAATTTGATTTTTATTCTCTGTATAGATTGCATTAGCAATATTCTGTTTTTCAAAATAAGATGTGATGCTAGATTTTACAATCTTTATCGGCAGTTATTATCATTCATTATTTCTTGCAATGAAGTTTCATTCTGTTGGAAGAATACGTAAGATTTGCATAAATATATATGGTATTTTGACTTGTTTATTTTTACATATAAAAACGAACATGTGTATGTGATGTATTTATTTATACTTAAATTTAGGAATGAATAAATTGAAATGAGAGGGTGAAAATAGATTTTAAATTTCAGAGCAGATTTTGTAACTCTATAAAAGTACTGTTGTCCTAGTTTTGTTGTATTTTTTAATAGAAAAGAGTCCCTTGTGAGTTATGTATGAGACCAAGTTTTTTGAATGCTATACTTAAAACAATCTATAAATTATTCTGTGATAAAATACTTGGCTTCTTACTTTATGCATACAAAATATTACCTCGAACAGTGACAAAATAATAAAGATATTGTTTGACGTGAAAAGGCCTCAGGTTTTTTTGTAATAATAGTTTATAATGTAATACATGTTTTGTCTGCCCCCATATCCCTGTTAATGCTTCTACAAATGAAAAGATATGGAAGTGCCTGTGTAGGTCACAGGGAAAGCTTTGCTTGGATAGGCAAAAAAAGATCCCACCGTTAATACCGATATCTTCAAAGCTCTGAGTAATAATTGTTGAACCACTGGGATCAATCATACTGACAGGCAAATACTTCACCAGTACCACTTTGGCAGATCGACTTTGGGAACCAAAATGACTTTAAATGGGTCAACAGTGATTGTTGCAACTTCATTAAACCAAAAAAAACAACTTCTTTTCTGTAATTAAAAAAAATTCCATATCATTTTTCAAAAATTTACCTCGTCCTGTTATGGCCTTAATAGACAAATTTGGTCATGCCAGATCATAATGATATAATGTCAGATTATCTTTCAACTCAAGGCATTTTATTATTGGAAATTATTGGAAAAACAGTATCAACAACATCAGTAACAAATTGTCAGGGACACAAAGGGGAGGACTCAGTCAGCAACTCTACTTTAATTTGACTGTGTAGAATTGATCCCAAATTTGCTCTGTAGAATCATGCAAATCAACACCAGGCTGACTTGGTGTTTCTCGCTTGTACCCTTTTGGCACAGCTCTGTCACACACAGGATCACAACCATAAAGGCACATACGTCTTGCAGAAAAACATAACAAGCAGACTAGCAAAGAATGAAACATAAAACCATACTGTTGCAGGCTTTTTCATTGTAATTATGATTGTTCATAATGAGAAAAAGTACAAAGGTACAGTGTACATAGAGTTACAAAAAAAATACCCTGTCTGGCTCAGATTCGTGATTTGTGATAGGTCAGCAATGAATGTTGTATTTTGTATACTTCTTTAATCCCATTTGGGAAAGTTGCCTTAGTGTCACTGCAGACCAGTTACAACTGGAGCCGACACGTCGTCACCACAGTGCAGTGCCGGTCGGTCGACATACGAGATACATGTATATGATTTAGATACTGAAATAAACTGCCGGGGGGGGGGGGGGAGGGTTGAAGAACTGCGGTTGTAATTTTACCATCAATGGTGTATTATGACAGTAATGTCCCCAAAATTCTCTCTGTCTTTCTTTCTCTATCTCTTTCCAGGCACATGTAACTTGCTTCTATTTTTAAAAAAAGTGTAATCTATATTTATCTCATTCTTTCAAAGGGCTCCATGTGAAATTTACCTCAAATGAAATACTCACTGACCAAAGCTGATTTACACTCGAAACACTTCATCAAACCACGGGGGTTGGCGGGTCAGAATTACACCGGCCAAACATATTTTTCGTTAGTCATAGCCAAAAGTTTACTGCTGCCATTTTCACGTCATCCACGTTTTTTTCTTTTCTTTTCTCCTTTCATTTCACTCAGCCATCTTCATCTCATCTCTCTCTTTCTTTCTCTCTCCCTCTCTAACGGGAGAATTCTACGACACAAAAGTTTGAGTTTCAGATTGGAGAAATGACGATAATATGCTAGGAAGAAGAAAACCATAGACAGGATAATTATAGTGGAACGATAGGGCCGAAGGAGATCCCACCGTACAACACGAAAAAAAACAACAACAATGTGAAACAAACGAACAAACAAAACTGAAAATAAGGTGCGGAGGGGGGGGGGGGTGGGGTGGGTGGAGTGAGAAGGGGGATAATTGAGTATTGTGTTCATGATTTGTAAAAAAAAAAATACATGTCTGGATGACACTGACAGACATCTTACTCGCGCGCAGACAACCGCGGTTCGATGGAGTACTTTCTGCATACATAGCCTAGCAGGTTTGATTAAATGATTGAAATATTATTTGTCTTTTGTTTTTACTTTGTCAGAGAGTATAGAATAAGCCTTTCGAACATTATGTGGTATATGGACAGGTGCCTGATGCCCAAGTTCAGCATAGGTTGTGAATTTCTCAAAGTTTTCCATGAGATGTTCCACCACCTGGTCAAGATTTCCAACATGTGGGCTGGGATATTCAAGTAACGTCAATGGCGGGGACGACACACTTAAGCGAACATTTTCTGCCCCGTGCCATTGTTTTTGGAAGGTCAAGGCTGCTCGAAGCTCCATTAAACTTTTGGTGACAATGAGCACCCTTTTGGGTTCGATTCCCATGCTTTTAATAAAAGCCTGTGAAAACTTAACGATCTGTCCAGTGTTGGTCGCCTCCGTTTCCATGATGATCTTGTTTCTAGGGACGCCTCGTGAAGTCATGATTTCGCAGAAAACATCTACCTCCGTCTTGTTGGGTGGCAACTTTCCTGTTGAAATTGAAATCATTATTGATTGGTGGTCATTTCAATGATTTGGGTATAAAAAATTGAATGATTTGTAACGGGAATAAACGAAAAAGGGACAGATTTTATTTAGATGTTCATGTAGCAAATACTCCTTTCACTCTCTCTCTCTCACTCGAGATGCCTACCTGCCTGCCCATCCGTCCATCCATCCATCGGTTTATCTGCCAGTACCTATCTCCCTCTACCTGTCCGTCCATCTATCTATCTATCTATCTATCTATCTATCTATCTATCTATCTATCTATCTATCTATCTATCTATCTATCTATCTATCTATCTATCTATCTATCTATCTATCTATCTATCTATCTATCTATATGTCTGTCTGTCTGTCTGCCTGCCTGCCACTTGATGTTCTTTTTGTCTGTCTACGCGACTATGTCCTGAACACCCGTGATCAATACAAGTACATGTACATGTAGCGACAGAACGGAGTTGAAAAATTCAACACCATTACAGTTTGCGGTATACCATGTGGTATGATGAGTATCGAATATTTCGAATGAACCACTGAAAAGAAAAAGAGCACAGCGTGGAACCGAGAGCCAAGGTGCCCACAAGCCGAGTTTGATCGGCCGGCCAATTGGATGGTGAGGTGACGAATTGGATTATGAGGTCACGAATTGGATGGTGAGTTTCAATGAGACCTCTGGAACCCAGCCGGCTGGTTGGATCACTCTAGAACTCATTGTCGTGTGCCTGCCAGCCAACTAATGGCCGATCAAAATCGGCTAATGTACATCTAAGGTAATACTGACCCGCCCATGAGACCGTGAAAGAATTGGGGGGTGGGTGGGGCAGTGAGAAAAGGGTATAACACCTCCACACAGTCAAGCACAAACCTCTTCAAACTCAAAGGGGCCAACGGTCTAACGCTGAGGCCAGCGAAAAGCCAAAATATCTCAAGCCCAAGCACTAATCGTTTTTTTTTGTTGTTTTTTGAATGCGTCAAGCAATAGTGCACAGTGCATGCCTAGTACAGGTCTGCCCTCGGCTCCTTACGGGGATTGCTAAGGTGAACATGACGAAACGCACAAATCGTCGCAAGCCACCGAGAAAACCCGCTGGTATTTGTAAGTTTTTTCTTTAACAAAATAAACACACAAAACCACTGTCTATGTAGAAGATATCAGCCTCGATGTGATAAAGAGGTATCAGAGAGTGTTTTGAGGGAATAAAACCAGCACCTAAAAATTATCGTTCACACGCCCTTTAAGGCGCAAATGCCATGGGGCAGGGATCCCCCGAAAGCAAGGACCTCAACACACAAGCAATCCCCAATGTTGGAGACCAACGCTCTGGGCTGAGATCCCCCTGCGTCTCTCCCCTCAGTCGGGAACAGGTGTGTTGTATGACGAATAAATGTTAAATTACGTATATGTCTTTTGTATTCTGCAATATACTTTTGTATTCTTCTTTGACGGGTGTGTGCTCTTCAATACTTATTGTCATTATACTATTGTTTGTGATTTCTTTACAATATCTCTAGCAGAAGCTATCTGATATCTATGATGAAATTTTAGACTTGGTGTGTTGTGTAGGTCTATGAATAAATGTCACATAGTAGAGTTATCATACAAATCGGATAGGGTATAGAGCAAACCTAAGAATTACGAGCAGATAATCAAGAGTGAGGATTTAGGAGAGAGAGGGAGAGAGGGATGGGGGGGGGGTGGAGAGAGAGAGAGAAAGAGGATGGGGGGGGGCAATATTACCTAAAGGCTACAGGTCCATCCAAACATTCAGTATGCACCAGTTACGGGGTCCCGACACAACACATTAGTGAGCAAACGATCTGCTCAATAAGGCTGATAATATGATTAAGTACCTAACATAACGTAACCAGCATTACACGTGTAAACATGAGACTGTCACGGCTTAGTTATTATAAGCCAGGCATATTAACTTCAGGATTCTAATAAGCTTGAGATGACATAATACATGACCAGAGTTTTTTTTCATCATGAATATCACATAGCAACTGGTATAATTATTCTAAAATTAGCACGAATGGTAGAATAATAGTAAGTATCAAAAGTGCACACATATATGTCACAGAAGAATACAAAAGTATTGTAGAGGAACAAAAGACACTACATTTATAAATTATTCACAGCCCTCACAGCTGTTCTCGACTGGGGGAAGAGTCGTTGTGGTTAGTGCTTGACGGACCGGAGGTTTTATTATAGCCTTTGCGCAGTGGAGTTCAGTGGCGTGTACTTCAACAGATCAAAGGCAGATGATTGATTTGAGGTCTTTATTTTAGGAGGTTCGCTGCCCTTGGCATTTACACCTCACTTTACTTGTTTTATTATTTCTTGTTCTGGCGGGGGGGGGGGGGGGGGGGGGGAGATGATATGGATAAATTTTAATCTATTAATTTCAATTTTGCCCGGGCAGCGGCCTTTCGGCCTGCTCTTCACGATTTCCAACTGCCAAGGTTGTCATGATTCGGATATTGTTAAAACTCACGCAGAGAGTGAGTTGTTGTTGTTTACCAGGGCCATGAGAAATTGGCTGGTGGCCTTGAACGGTCCTCGCCAAATTATAGTTGGTGAGTAAATAAATGTAAAGTTAAACTGCTGGAGTCACGCTTGTCGGTTTTAATGTTCGTGATTAATAAGTAATGGAGTAGGGGTGAAACAAGGTGGGGACAGTTGACATTGTTAAGTATGACTAGACAAGTTTTGCACGTTAACTGGCTGGTAGAATAGTGCAGACGTATTACTACAGTTAAAATGGTGGGAGGTTTCGACCTATGAGATAGCTGAACTAATTGGGCCAGCGGACTAGCACGCTGGGTAGTTGGTTAGTATATAACATCGTGTAACGTTCAGATTTAGTGAATAGGGGGACAAGGTGGTCTAGAGGCAAGGTGCTCGCCTCTCATGCCAAGGGTCCCGGGTTCTAAACCCGGGCAGTGCAGGCTTGTTGGAAAGTGGATTTTTCTCATATTTTCAAGTCCCTGGTCCTATTGGGGGGTAGGATCGAGTAGTTCTTGGAAATTGGATTTTTCTCATATTTTCAAGTCCCTGGTCCTATTGGGGGGTAGGATCGAGTACCTAGTCTTCTCGGATAAGGACGAAAAAATTCGGAGGGCCCGTGTGCACGTTGCGCACGTTAAAGATACCTTGGCAGTTGGAAATCGTAAAGAGCAGGCCGAAAGGCCGCTGCCCGGGCAAAATTGAAATTAATAGATTAAAATTTATCCATATCATCTCCCCCCCCCCCCCCCCCCCGCCAGAACAAGAAATAATAAAACAAGTAAAGTGAGGTGTAAATGCCAAGGGCAGCGAACCTCCTAAAATAAAGACCTCAAATGTAGATTTAGTGAATACAGACGAGAGAAGCATCGTTTCGTGAAGTATCTCCGGTTGGCCAGTACCTGAACTGTGTGGTCTGAAGACTAAGAAGTCCTTGCTAACGGACTGACTGAGCTCTAGAAAGAAAGGTCTGAGTGGGCTGACCTTTGAAAGCCCACGCTGCGCTATTTTGATGTTCGCGCCTCTCAGTAGGCGTGAGCAATGGTAATATATCTTAATTATTCAAGTATAATAGAGATCGGAGATAGAGAGAGAACTACAGCCTCATAGGAAGACTAAGGAAACCCCAGCTGGCACTCGACCACGAGTGTCCTGTATGATAGATCTATTGCCATAGTATGATTGGAATAATATAGCACATTGTTGATGAATTGAATAGTGATTGTGCATAAAATATAGTCTTTTGGCAACTGCTTAAATTACCTACAAGCCGAAGAGTGCTTCTGTAGGCTTTGAACGTACTGGGCTCTCCTAACATTTAAGCCCATATGATTTATGGAGAGTTTGCCTGGCGACTGGCCAGTGGCGACTCAACTGTCACTTTAAATTGATATCCAGTTTCGTATAATATACCTATTTACTATTGATTGCAGTACCTCCATAGTTACATGAATATCATTGGTTAAGTTATTAATTAGAGTTTTTGGTTTGAATATATACCTCTATTGTCTTTTGTTTTGTTATTAATATTTATGTAAACTATGGCCTGACCGGCCTGACATATATACGCTCTAGTTATTTAGTACTTTTCTTGTGTGGTTGTGTCCGAGTGTGAGTTAGCTGCCTCTCGTGCAGTCGTAACATCCCCAAGACCCTAACTCTGCTCGTGACAAAGGTATCTTTAACGTGCGCAACGTGCACACGGGCCCTCCGAATTTTTCGTCCTGATCCGAGAAGACTAGGTACTCGATCCTACCCCCCAATAGGACCAGGGACTTGAAAATATGAGAAAAATCCACTTTCCAACATGCCTGCACTGCCCGGGTTTAGAACCCGGGACCCTTGGCATGAGAGGCGAGCACCTTGCCTCTAGACCACCTTGTCCCCCAGATCAAAGGCAGTATGGCCATGTGCATTATATAATATATTACAGGACCTTTAGGTAGTGTCTCCATGATCTTTGTTTCATAAGGGCTTCAGCCTGTTGGCCCTAAAAACGTATGTGGTAATCAACTACATATAGGCCTACAAGTACGGTAGCCGTGGTCAACAATTTAGACGTAGAATGTTCAACCGGGGGATGGGGGAGTACCGAGGCGTTCTCACTAGTGAGAACGCCTCGGGGAGTACCCAAACTAATATCCCCCCATGTGTTTCTATCATACCACACACAATTCAGTGGGTTACCGCAGTTATCAGATACATGTATAGAAATCAGCGAGTCCAGTAGTTCATAAAATAATAATGATAGCAATACTAATAGCCATCTGCATTCAGATAGGTTCAAATTAATCACCTGGGATCAAGCACCGACCAGTTGACTGTCGGTTGTGCAACTGGCAAGTTAACAGGGTTCATACAAATGTGAGAGGATGAACGATTTTCTATTTTTAATATGTGCTTTCATGGTAACTCTGGTGCGTGAGTGAGGGACGGCCACTCATAGTAGTTTATGGACACTTGGCCGAGTACCATTAATTGGATTATTTCCCTTGTAATACTAGCGCGGGACCCGTTATTCACATCACGGTGAAAAGCGCGCATTTTGATTGGTCAGTTGGAAATGTACCGGGCTTCCAACTCTTATATCATGGCTTTGAGTTTCTTACAACTCGCTCACTCGTTGTTATCCACCGACAGAAAGACGGGAACCCGAATTCATTTTTGAGAGTAGACAATACCCTATCGGTACAAAATAGGTACTCATGATAACGTTTGTTATCAATGGAGATACGTCGTATTAATGGACGAAAGTATCCCGCACAAAATTGTCGAATGTTGTTAGTCCTGACACTTTGAAAATTTATATTAAAACTATTACCGGGTTTCTGGTAAAAGTAGTCAGTTAGAATTTTAGCAGCAAGTTTCCAATTTATAATGGTACCAATTTCGTTGTGCTTTGATGCACAGGTCCTATTGAAATAATTAATAAGAGGATCTCGGATTTAAAGTAAACCACGAGTTAGACGCATGTTATCCCCGATAAATCCAACCTGGGTCAAATTTATTCAATTATTGCTGGAGGGGACGTTAGAGTAATTTCTGCAGTTTACTGGGATACCTAATTGACTTTTGTGTGCACCCTTTTAACCGTACTGTAAATTCGATTGTGTTAGGACCCTAACCGGTTATGTTGTCGGGCTGGACTCCATGTCCGAGCCTTTCACTTGTGCAACACGGGCTACGTAATAGCTCTCTCGGACGTCCGCGCGGGCTCATAAATAAGATGCGGTTCGAGTGGTCAACACACTCCATCATAGACGCAGGAGACAAGAGCCGACATCACAGTGAACCCAGCCCAGCAACCCGGGCCCGTAGCAGCTCAGAGGCTTGCCGACGCTTGCCATCGCCACCCCGCCCCATAAGGCATGTAGCGGTAGCGCAGGACCCGGAGAAACTTTGGGTAAGTTGGAGACTATTATATTAGAAGTGACTTTAATTTGCGCACCCCCCCTCCCTTTCTTGGATGCCGCGTAGAGAATGCTGATCTACAGAGACCATTATGAGTCCGGCTCAACGGTAATTGCCATTGTCATTAGTCGTGTAGGATGCGCGATGCAGCGCAGTGTCTTGATATTGTGACTTTATTGTCAAAGTTAACGTTTGCGGTGCTAGATGATAATGATGGCTCGCTAACCAAGCTATCACGATTTGCTTGTGTGCATATATATAGTGTATGTGTAGCATTGCCTTGTTGTGGTAGGCAGTGAGGATTTCCTGACATGTTAATGTGGATGGCTTATGTTACAGCGAGCGGCACTATACGCTTGATTGTATTACGGGTATTTGTGTACCTTGCCAGTACCACTATGCTATAGAGAGCAGTGTGATTGTGATTGCGTGTTTAGTGTTTAAGATGTGTAATTAATTACATGTATTGGAGATGTATTAGTTGGGCCTCACATGGGTGAGCCCCAGGATTGTTCTATGTGCGGCGGTGGATGAACAATGTTTCAGTGAGTCTACACATGTTGCAATGAGTCTCGCCGACATATATATATATATCATGTGCATGCATTATAGTTATCCAGATGTATTATGCTTCAATGAGTTTCGTAAGTGTGTGAAGGACAGTTTCATTTTAAGGAATGTACACATTACTTTATGTATCTAGTGGTGTGTCATACACATGTTAGCCTGGCGGCATAGCTCCGCGGCTAAGGTCAAAGGGCATGACCCTTCAGTATCGATTGGGAAGGGAAGTAACCAATACAATAGCCCTGGGGCGGGTTAGTACTAATAATGGGAGTGGGCCTATGAGGATGGCCTGCATTGGGATGCAGCGTCTGTGTTATGGACGGTCAGTGGGCCATGTTGGCCACTGCGTTATTAAATGGAATGGCCACTCTGGATGTGTTGTACACCGGCTCAGTGGAGCGAAACTATTGTGTTCTTGCCCCTTCATTTGTTATGTCCTTCATACTTTGATTAGTACATTAGTTTATGTTGCCAGTGTACTAGGAAACTCCTTGTGTATATGATATAGCCTCTTGTAGTTGTTATTCATTAACCTTAGCGCTATTTTATTCCATGCATACATATCCAGTTGGTTATTGCTTAAATTCTATATTATATTGTTGTTGTTTGATTTAATACTTAATACTATTACTATGTATGTCCACCATTGATTGCCTGATTAATGTTGTCATTATATCCTAATCATATTTTTGTCTTTTTCTCTTGTTCCAGCTTATGGCTGGTTGGGCTTCTTTTGTTGGGCTTCTTTTTCTTTTCCTTTTTTTGTTGGTAGCGATACCTTTGTTAGGCTTTTGAATAAATAAGATTGCCAGCAGAACCCTGTGTTTGTTAATCCTGTGTATCCTTAAGGGAGTTACTATTGAACCCACGCAGTAACCACATTAGCCACTCGTAGTTCATCCAACACAAAGTCTTAAGGACTTTTTAAGGACTCACAGTCAACAAATTAAGGACCTATGTGCCTGTGACCAAGAAATATTACATGTACGCAGCACTAAAAGACCCATGCGCAAGAAATATTACAACTATCCAAGTACACGGTTTGTGGTGTGCAGCAATCATTGAAACGGGATGTTTCTGTATCCAGAGTTCAAACATAGTAAATTGACTCTGAAAAGTTCAGTTATTTCCACGTACCAATTATCCAGTGTGCAGTTGGAAGATCTGAACCTCAAATGTTTCAATTGAAACACGAATTTTAAGGACTTTTAAAGGATTTTGATATCATTTTCAGAATTTAGGGACTCTTTGAGTACGGTACTTATTTTTTCTTTTATGAAAATCAAGGACTTTAAGGACCCGCGTGAACCCTGCAAGTAAGGGATGAAACAGACCAAGACTGGCGTAGACGCCAGACCGATGACTCGCAGCCCATAAATTCTGCTTCACCCCAGCACAATACTATTAAGCACTGCCCACATCGCACCCCGGCGGTACACCAGTATTGGTGTGTTTGATCACTAAAAGGTGTGAACGCCTTTACCAGTGTGCAAACTGACACAATTTCCATGGAGCTATAAACACTTAGAACTTACAAGATCAGCATTGAATAAGCGTTCAGAATCCTTGACACCCCTCCACTCCTAACAAAAAAAACAAAACAACAACAACAAAAAAACCTTAGGTCTTTCAGCTCTGATACATGTATAAATATATAACTTTGCAGAGGTCACGAGGGATTGAATGTGATTATATCGACACAGACTCTCAAAAGAAATATATTTATAATAATTAATAATAATAATGTAGAAAATGTTGGACTCACACTGATACACACTCGCAACGATATATATAGAACAATATGATTGTGTACAGTGGAACTCGGGTACGACGGCATTCATGGGACCACTGCAAAACTGCCGTTCTAAGCGAGGTGATGTTATAGGCAAGGGTAAAGGGAAAGTACTTATATTTACAGGGTTTGTCCCGGAAGTAAAATAATTTCATTGTCTCTACAGATCTGAGCCTTGTTTTTAACACCGTTGTTCCACCTCTTCAATTAATTTTGCCTTCATTTCAAGAGAAAGGCATTTTCAGTTTCTCTTCTTTGTTGCCATCATTATATCACAATGCAGTTTCTTTTTCTCAAAAAGTGAATGTTGATGCGTTCGCCCGAAAGATAGCGCAGCAACTTAGCAAGTGACCACTGTGTGACTGTCATATTCGGGCATAGATCTACACAAGAGGCGCGTGCAGAATACCACTACCTTACTGTTAGTTTTAGGGGGACTGAATGTGATTATATCGACGCGGACTCTCAAAAGAAATATCTGTAATAATTAATAATAATAATGTAGAAAATGTTGGACTCACACTGATACACACTCGCAACGATATATATAGAACAATATGATTGTGTACATGTATTTCGTTTTTCACCACGTAACTTATGTTTCACTATGTTCGCTATTAGGCCTATAAATTGTAAATACATGTAACTCTGTTTCATTTCTTACTAAAAATTTCATTGTTGTGAATTTAGCCCAGAGGGATTTTTGTCCGGTAAAGGTGGGCTTTGTGTCAGCGGGGCTTTTGTCCAGGGATTATTGTCCTGGGAGAGTTTGTCAGGCGGAGTTTTTGTGAGTAGGCCTATCCCTACTATAGCAATAGGCCTCCACACACGGGGTGTGCTGTATCTCGGGGTGGCGACATTAATGTAAAGCTAAAAAGACCCAACAGTTTCGTAATACATGTATCCTCGGGCGCTCATAGTGCACAGCATAGAATTAAACAATGATAATCCTTTACCCTTAGTTCCTGATCCCTCCTTTCCAGAGATGACCACCAGCGGAGCCCAGCCCTCGTGGAACAAATCTGCTGCATGCTCGGCAGAGCGAGGATCGTCATTCCCGAGAACTATCATGACATCACTCTGTAATAATCACATTATGACATGACAAAATTTTAGCTACGGTACAATTTTTAAGTCTTCATTCATTCTACAAGTTTTGTGTTCAAAAACTGTATGTGTGTGTATGTGTGGAGGGTTGGGATTGGGGCTATGGTGACCATTGCAGTAGATCAAAATCCCTGGTGATAAATGATGATAGCTCTGTGGTCCAGGGCCTGAAATCAAGAACGATTTGCCACAGTGAGTGCAGATCATGAATTTATTGGTGCCATGTGTTTAAAACATTACGAGCTGTAAGACCTATATTTTTTAGTCACGTGGTCCGAGAGTGGGACAGATCAAAACTGAAGTTAAACCAAATTTCAACCTCATCACGTGTATTTAAGGTTCTATGAAACATTTTGGATATCTTAAATATAATTTGTACACAAAAGAAATTATAACCACAACAAGAGCAACAACATAATAAAAACTCAGACAAATGCTCAACACAATTTGTCTTCAAGGAAAGAAAAAGACCGTAAAGTTAAAAAAATTAAGTCACACAACAGGAGAAGAAAAGAAGAACAAATGAAAAAAGCAAAATACAGTATGCATGTATATAGAGATAAACAAACAAGCAAAGAGATAAAGTGAAAGTGTAGTAGAAATTGTATACATGTACCTTAAAGGGATAGACAGAAAGAAAATTCAGCAGAAAAACACTTCATATTAAATTAACAATTCAAGAGAGGCTTATTTCAACTGAAACGCAATTTAAATAACAGACCTTGGTCGGAATTTGGTTAAGTCTTGTAAAATCCCATAACACTTTAGCACACTGTAGTAAAAGTTCCCTCATCGTGACGAGATCGGTGAGGAGCAGTGACAAGTGAATGTGTCCGATTTCGCAGTCCTCGTCCTTGCGCTATGGACACAAAGAAATGAGCATGCCACTTTTGCCTCTATTACTCCCCGGACTATTTCTCAAATGGGGTTAAAATTCCCGCATTTATCTTATGTATTGTTACACAACTATTGTTTACATCTTTGTCCCCTGAAATGGGGATTACAATGTTTATAATTATCGTCACTCTGCATAATATTTAACAATAGTTATTTGAATTTCCGTGTCAGTGCCCTAGTTCGTTGTCACGTCACGTGCGGATTATAAATAGCTACAGCGCAACAGGTGGCGTTCGGCTGTCACTATTGCAACCACAGTTGCATAATTTCCCAGGTGATGTCATGGTACAGATATAATGTCGTGCGAAATGTTGGTCAGTCTTGTTTTCATTTGGGATCAACTTGTCTCCTCTGAATCGTCCTAACAAGGACTTAGCAGTGAAGATTCTTCGTTTATCTCACTTGGTGTGTAATTGGCATTGTGGTATTTGATCCACCACGGTGTCTGCGTGAAAGGCTCGAACTGACGGCCACGTGAAGTCCCAAGACAGTGTAAACTTGGCTGCATTTAACGTTACGTTTCACAACCAGGAGGAATTTTATCCCTCACGGAATGAATGTTTGGTTGTGAAGGTATAATATACAGTCATGTATATTGATAGTAGTTCATTAAGTGAAATAACATAGGAGGTATACGTCATTATCATTTTTTATTTGAACTTGAACTACAATGTTGTAATGCTATAAACATTTCAAAATTTTCCCCTAAATGGTTGCTTAATTATGGTTAAAGGGTGAACTCAAATTACTGGGCAAAGCAAGTTGTGGGGATAGAAGGGTATGGAGGGTAAGTTTTGGATTAAGACAGGGTTTAGGTTTAGTACTGATTAAGCATTCCAAAAGAGGTAGCAGTTTTAGTGGTGGGTTAATCTCAAATCTTCTAAAATGTTAGATTAATACTAATAATAGATTAATTAACCAGAAACAACCTGAGTGAGCAAAAGTGAATGGAGCAGAGGTTGAAGAAAATAATGAATTAAATTCGTGAACGGTACAATGAAAGGAATTTGGTATCCATTGTTGTCTCATTGTAACGAATATTTTTAATCAGGATGAAGGCATTTTGCTGATCAATAAATTGGATGAACAAACGGATTTGTGGAGAGAGATACGTACAGATAGATTAGATAGATGCATGTAGATAGATAGATTAGATAGATAGATAGGTAGATAGATAGATAGATAGATAGTTAGAGAATGAAATGTGGTGGAACGACAATATAAAAAGCCGATCGTAAGTAAAAGACAAACCACTTCCTGTTGGGTGAAGCCAAGCTTTTAAATACATGTAGCCTAATGCAATGTTTCACGGGGAAAAAGTTAGTCCTGAGTTACACAATATGTGCCAAAATATTCAGTTATTTTATGAAAAGGATACAACTGTGTGTGATACACTCTAATTTGCCAGATGGGCCCTGCCATGAGTTTCCATGCTTTGAAACAAGACGACAGAGATGGGCGAATTATTCTCAGTATCCTATTTGTACTTACATTAACTCAAAAGTGATCGTTTCATCTCGAAGAAGTTATAAGTCCACTTGTATGACCAGTCTGGAGTAATATTAAGTTTGATCATATTGATTTTTGAGTACAGCATGCTATTGATCAGTTGGGAAATGGGGTGGGGTCCGCAATAACCAAAAGGCCTGCGGGTTTTCTTCAAACTTGAATGAACTTTTGCTCCGCCCCCTTAACCCAAGTATTGATGACGTTTAATGTAGTTTGAAGGGTAAATCCGTTCCATCTCTGCAGGGGTTTCTAAGGTCTGTCTAATTTCTTTCTAACCGAAACTCGATTTGTCTTCCCTTTTTCTTTGAGTTTTGTTGCATCGTTTCGGTAATATTTTTCACGCGAGGCTTTGCTAACAACTTTTTCTTTTTGCAAGATTTTGACTAATGTCTGTCAGTCTTAACGGAGAATAAACTTCCAACTGATACAGGAAGAGGCAAAACTTCATGCCAGGAGGTGGAGACGTTTGATCAACCGGAAATCACCACGTGATTTTATCCCGACAAAACCATTTCACACTGAATCAGCAGGGAATTGGTGAGAGCACATTATCACGTGGAACTGAGGAATTTGAAGTTTCATAGAACGAAGAGGTCACTGCTGCAATGAACTGTAACAGTTGTACTGTGTTGCCAAGGATGGAAAAGTGGCGCTTAGACTACCAAAGTTGTTCCTTTGTTCTAAGCTTTGCCAACTTTAAATTGCACATTTCCCTGTTTTTATTTTGGACCATTACTATGCTCAGGGTTCATACAAAGTCTTGAAAACTGATTTTAAGGACTTTTTAAGGACTTCCTAAGGACTCGTAGTAAACGAATTAAGGACCTGTGTGGCTGTGACCAAGAAATATTACAACTATACAAGTAGTGTGCAGCACTCATCGAAACGGGATGTTCCTGCATCCAGAGTCCAAGCATAGTAAATTCACAATGAAAAGTTCAGTTTTTCAAAGTACCAATTATCGAGTGTGCAACTGGAAGATTTGAATCTCAAATGTTTCAACTGACACACAAATTTTAAGGACTTTGGCATCATTTTCAGAATTTAAGGACTTTTTGAGTACTTATTTTTTCTTTTATGAAAATTAAGGACTTTTAAGGACCTGTGTGAGCCCTGTATGCTTCTTAAAAAAAGAACAAAATCAAAAACAAACAACAAACAACAACCAAAAAAAACAGGCCCTCTCCCATCCAACAGGGTGCATGACGAAAAGGACACAAAGCTTATGTCCGGCTCGAAAGCGCCGGCAGCCTAAAACCCTTGTCAATCCCCCCTTCCTTGCATCACTAAATGATAAATCTCTGTCCCATTCATTAACATCACCCCCTTTTATTTTTTTTTTATTCTTGAGGCATACTGATACCTTGTAGTAAGACAATTCTGGTACATGTACAATTCTCATAAGAAAGTTTGGACAAGCTTCTTTTGTATCACAATCGACACATATTTATTCATTAGTTTCCAGTCAACAAATGAGGTACAAGTAGGCCTACTTGTATAGGATAAAAAAAAACCAATCCCAAAATCCAGAGTTAAGACTAGAACTATAAACTTTCAAGTCTCTCCTAGCACACACATAATAGTTCACATCATTCAACAAAGGGGATTAAGCCTTTGTTCTCAAGATTAAGTTTTCTTCAGTTTGTGCCAAAAAATTATCGTCCACATTGAAATTCTCAGCGTTGTTCTTATCATGGTCTGACTGAGGTAAATCATGCCAAATCAGCCAACGATTAATGTTTTTCTTTTCATAAACATATGAACGAGAATGTGTATGTGATGATAAAAATGCTTTACAACATTCATATTTTATCTGAGTAAAAAAAAAAGATGGAAGTTGAACTGCCTTCTGCCATTTTTCCTGCCTTCAAAAATAGTTGCATGGTAACCTTACCATACAATGGTTAAAATGTTGTAATGTGTGCCAGCTGTTTCACCTGTGGCTTCTAAATTTTGAAACGCGCAGCATTAATTTCATGATTATGTACACTGAGTAAAGTATCCAGAATGACTCAACATAACTTGGACAAACTGTAAGTCTGTCGCAACATGTCTTTACTCATCTGTAGAAGTTGCATTGGAATTTTGTGGCATTTATCTCATTTCATAGAAGTCACAATGCATGATGTACTTTACTGAAGAGAGAAAAAAGTCCCTATTAATAGAAACCACTTTCTATCACTGATAGTTACTGAATGCAAATGTCTGTTAAAGAGTGACCTGACAGAAGTTGACAGGAAAATTGAAATACTATTTTAAGCAAAATTCAAGTGCACCAATAACAATACCCCTTATAGTTCTGAAAGAAGTGAAACATTTTGGCTAATTTAATCTGCAAGCTATATTATAAAGCAGCTGATGTGACATGTAACTATACAGAAGCTGTTCTAACTTGCTGCTGCCTGAAGTATGGTTGGAATTAAATAACACACTTCATTTGATGGAAGTATGTTTATGCACTTGATATACAAAGCTGGACTTACTACTCCACAAGACACGCATGTGGCACACAACATAATCCCAGGATACATAGTTCCATGGAAATCTCTCAACCCGAGACATTGACATTTCTAATTTCTGTGATTGTCCACAAGCTACAACAGAATGAAAACTGAACACTACAATTTTGTAAAATCCATTTGTAGATCCTGAGCACAGACTCAGTGGAATGTCTGCCAATTGTCTTGCAAATCAAATTTATTGATGAGAAAAAGAAGGGGGGGGGGGGTGTTTGGGTTAACCAACTACCCAACAATACATGCATATTTCTCATTAGTCACAACACAAAAATGTACACTTCACGAGGGCAGATAAGCCATCTACTTGAAAAGTTACTTCATGATTTCCCTGCACATGATATTTAGATCAGTGTCTAAAACTGCGGAGAAATCCTATTCTTTCTCATGAAATTATTACAGCTCTAGAAGCAACCTGTCATTGATCGCTAGTTTAGCTGGCAGTTTACAATAGAATATTATTACTTCCGATATCTTCACTTATCCAATGAACTCTTATAATATCCAGACTTTCATTAATCTGAACAGGTTTAGAATTCATTACAAAATATTGCAATTTTCATTCAGATAATACAAAGTTACTGTTTTTTCTTGTTCTCCAACAAACAACACAATTGCAAAGGGCCAAAAGCCTTATGCTATTTACATTAGATGTATGGTTCTCTTCACAAATGGCGGAAAAGCATGCATCATAATATAATAAAAAGATACTAACATAAATGGAGCTTTCCCTTGTCGGCAAGTGCTTATGATCATAAATTAATGTCAATATTCCGTAAATAAATAGAAATTGAGCATTGTGTGATGGCCAATATTTATGACTATCATTGCACACTTATGATTCAAGGTTGATAAATGCCATGGTCAAAAGTCATAAAACGGGGACATTTGTATTTCAAAATACTGGCAATTACATCAGACTCTTAAAATTCTGAACACAGATTTACACAACAAAACTATTTATGTCAGACTGACAATCATCTAAATATGCTGATGAATAGAAATGGTAAATTTGACCAATGGGGATATGTAATGTTTCTTTGGTTTTTACTAATGTTGCTCATTTGTAATATATTTAAAAATAATTTTTTTTCATAATTTCATTATAGAAGGTATTTTACAGTTTGAAAAATGTTTTCCGTAACAATTCAGACTTTTTATACCATCGGGGATTGAAATATTTTCTTGGCAAAGCAACTAGGTAAAGCTGTAATTAAAATATATGTACATACAGAATTTCATAGATTATCAAATTTTACTAGCAATAAAATAATGACCACAACCTCGTACAACTTCATAAAGGATTTCACATGAACAACGGCAATAAAAGAATACTTTGAGACCAGATTGATGATTTAAATGCAGATTACATGATTGATTATGCAAAACAAATTAAATGGGAGCAAAAATGGGGGGAACACATACCTTAAGCTTATATCACAGGCAATGGACATAGACAAAATCTTTTACCAAAATGTTTCTGTAACAAGACCTTGTAGAGAAATTGAATACAACTCAATATCAATAAACTGCACTTCCATAAACTATAATAAAATTCTTTCTCAAAAGTATATGTACAGAGAAGCTGTCGGTATAGATTTCTTCACACTGGAGCTGACCATCTTAGTTGGCATCCTTCTGGATCACAATCATGAAGTAATCATGGTCTGCAAAGACAAGAAATGACACCATAAATTTACTCATTGTCTTAGGAAGACTACACATATGCAAAACTGTGGGTTAACAATCTGTTAAAGTTGGCTGATTTTGGCCCATGATTATTGTAAAATATTCTTGAAATAAAAATTAAGTTTTGATAAAATATATTTTCCCTTAAGATGGAGAACATGGAATTTGATGAAAGGGTCTATGACAAAAAGTATGCAGATTTAATTTTTTAATAATTTTCTGCCTTAAACTTTAAGATTAATTTGTTTCTCATTATGTAACGTTTGGTAATCAAGCAAGCCATGTACCATTGTTATTTAGAGCACCTTCACACATAAATTTATCACTGGGAACTTATACAGGCCCACCTTCTGAAAAATATCAACTTGAATGTTTCGTAAGGCATAATGAAAATGTACTGAAGCATGCAGGATGTTTCCAGATTGTATAATCCCATACTCTATTCTCTACGCGTGCATAATAATATTTTCAAGCTGTATCCCATACACTGTGGACAGGTTTGCAGTGTAAAATAACTTGAGTAGACCTGGAGAAAGCCCATGCTAATTGGTCTAAGCTCACATCAGAAAATAAAACAATTCTATTACATTTTTGGCATCCCCACTCATTCATGCACGGTGATTTCAATATTTCATTTGAAAATATAGGACTTTCAAAAGACCGAACCTGAACTTTGGTTACGTAAACAAACAAAGAAACAAAATTTAAAAGCAACACCACTAGACTGCTCTCCTTAACCCTAGTCCTGCGGGAGGCCACTATATTGGCCTCCCCGCGCAACACGCGAGGCCATTATTTTGTCCGACACGCTCAACCGCGGGTCCTGCGGGAGGCCACATTTTTGTATAGCAACGGTGCGCCTCGCGCTCTGTGTATTCGGTTGCCAAGACTGTCGTTTTTTTTTTTTTTTCCACACTATTTTCGCGTGTGTTTCTATCCTGTCACCCCTACTATATCTAACAAAATGGTATCGTCCGATTACGTTTATTAAGATGCAACTATTCGCCATACTCGTGTAATAGTACTGACGGTCTAAATGTTGAACTGGGGAAAATCTTGGGGAAACTTTTACTTTGATGCTGGTTGTCGTCTACATGTGAAATGAGAAGAAAGGGGCCATGTGCGTATTTGAGACGCCGTTCTACGTCTGTAATTATGAATTCGGATGTAATATTAGGGCATGCTGCATAAGGGCGTCTGTCAGTAGGTTTTTCATCAGGGAAAACTGGGAGAAAATGACCGACTTTGTTGTTGGTCGTTGTCTTTATTTGATGTGGTAATTAGAGAGATATTGTGTTCCTTTGGTTAAACCGCTTTTCAGTACATGTATGACTGTGCTCTACGACCTGGAACTGGAAATCAAATCTCTCGCTAAAACTAACATCATAGTACGTGGAAGCTTTACATAGTAGAGGAGGGAGAAGGCAATGTCACGATACATGTGGTTAGTAAATGAAGCGAATGGCTTAAAAAATAATTTGTTCACCTGAATGGCCTGACGTAGGGACAGAAAAAGCGCAGAGGTCTTGGGAAAATGATAAAACGTGTGTTAAACGGCATGTAAATGCAGAAAATTCTTGATTTGGGCCTTCCGTTTCACAATAAAACCTACTGCATATCATCACAAGAACTTTATCCAAATATCATAGGGGTCCCTTACGATTTATCCACCACTATTGCTATTGCGTCCTGAAGTATACGCAATACACGTGTTCACAACGATCCGATTGACCCGTCCGCCGAGGTTATCGGCAACACGCGAAAGATCGGCTGACTGGCCCCTGGCTATCCCCGCACGGGACGTTACGTGGACGAGTTCACTCAACGCGGGACGAGGGTTAATATTTAAGTGAGATGGTACTACTTCAGTTTTAATCAACCTGATAACACTTAGACCGCCTTAGTAAGGTTATCAGGTAAACTCTGCTCATAGGAGCTAATAACATGTAAGTAGCATCCCAGCCAGCAACCCTATGTCAATGTGACCTCAAGTTTGCTCACAGGAATGACACTGTTCCTATAGGCACCTATTGGCTATGACACTGTGCCGCTGTTGATTTCAAGTAAGAAATCTGCCCCTGTAGCAATCCTGCCAACCCTATGGAAATGCTACTGTAAATCTACACCAGACTTATGTAGGGATGCCTCTCAAGGCACCTGGCAAGTTCAGATAGGTAAATCTGTTGCCACAACACTCTCAACTAGATCTCATTACCTGATACAAAAATTTATTAGAACTATCCATTCATATCTGCTACGAAAAGTATTCTGTTTCTTTTATACAAAGATTTTGCACAATACCTCATGACATTTACCTGGTGCAACAAGGATTTCATGTTTTTTAGATCTGACACGCAAAAATCTCAGATCATTCGATGAATCAATTTCTCTGATAACTGCCCGAGCTTTGGATGCTAGACTGTGAATTTGGCTGGCATAATGTACAGATGTTGTGTTGTCTAAGGTCGACTTCAGAGGGATGCCTGGATTGAAGAAAATAGGATAAAACGAGTTAAAGATGAACCATCTTGCTGCTAGAAAAGAATTATCCTTCCTTGCCAAGGGATTTTGAAAGTTGTGCAAGGGATAATCTTTTAAATCTGACACAGTGAAACCTGGTTATAACCTGATGCAATGTCATACTAAAAATGTCTTGTAATACCTGAAGTCTGGCTATGCCAATAAATAGGGCAAACAACAAGGCAAGGAATGTACCCATTTTTTTCTTTATTTGCATGGACATCCCTTTTTAACACATCAAATACTTCAGTGTTACATCAAATTGTCTGCAGATCTCAGATCATATCATATTGATATGAATTTATTTTCTTTTGCTGATGAGTAATATTATAATGTACTAGGCTGGCGGGAATGTTAGTGACAGACAAAGAACAATATATGTCAAACTCCCAAACAGCTCACTGGATGCCCCCAAAATTTACCACACTCACTCAGAATTAATTCTCTCCCTATTGCGGGTGTTTAGATTATTGATTGTTATTATTTAAGTAATTTATTATATATATATGGAGTATATATAGCAGAAAGAAACAGGGATTTATAATTTTTTTGTTGTTACCGAGATCTCATTATTATCAGTGTCGTTATATATGATGATTCAATGTGGTTGTGGAACTTTCACAGAGCTGGTAACCTCAACAAAAGATATTTCTGAGAAGCTGATTTCATTGAGTCGGATAGGACATTATCTAAAACTACCTCAGTTCAATTGGCTAAACACAATAACAGAGTTAAAGCTGTTTCTTTGCTAAGTGTCTTTCTCTGATAACAGACTAAAGAAAAGCCTGCTTTGTCAGTACAAAAATACTTCACCCATAAATATCAAAATACAATGTAATATCATCGTCTCCATACACCGTACAGTTCTTTTTCATTGACAAGAGAGTTTTGAAGAATCTGCAAATACCCAAATCCATTGAACAACTTCAAACAAACAAAACTGTGACTGTAGGCCTACATGCATGTTTATCCAGGTATTCCTCGCTCAAACAGCCTCGGTCTTGTAAGCAAACAAAAGGTTGCACATGTAAATTTATCATCAATGTGGCAAAATTATATCACTTTGCAGTGACCACTATTGGTGAATGAATTGTCCAAAAACACAATGAATAACTTACATTCAACAACAAATAAAACTCACCATCATTGTTGACAATGATAACACCTATTACACCCTTATGGGCTTGAATTCTTTTGATAGTTTCATCAATTTCTTGTGACTGAAAAAGATAAAAATCAAAACATTTTGTTGGGCTCAATAGGAAATACAATGACAGTCTCAGATAGTTCGTTAATTTCTGAAAAGCCATATTTATCTTCATGGTTATGCTGAAATATTTCGGATGAACCTCCTCCTCAGTAACCAGTCTTAGAAACAGAAAATGTACTCTGCCAAAATTATACAAACTTCATAGTAGTTACTTTCATAACTTCCGAGCAGTAGTGGGCCATGGCATAGATCTATGTCTGGCCATGTACTGATTTAAAAAAAAAAAATCTTTTTTAGGAAGAAAAGTGGTCATCCCTCATGGTTTTCTCTTCTTACCATTTCAACAATAGTGTTAAGCAGTGGTGTATAAAAAAAAGTCCATTCTATCCATGATGAAAATATAGCCTACATTTGTTTCGGAATTCTGCTGTCTTATGTGTGTGTGTCAATGAGCTACCGTAATTAGGCCTAGCTAGAAATAATTCTGTTCTTCTCTGCTCCACATCAGTCTCACAGCTGCACCATCAACTGTATGCTATAGCATACAGAATCTAGTCTAGATTTAATCCAATTCACACTGAAACTAAAGTGCGATTCGAAGGATCAAAACCTCAGTGAGTCATCACGAGCATGGAGATAAAATCATTCCAATGTCCGAAAGAACCACGAGGACAAAAGAGCAATCTAGACATGTGGGACAGAACAATAAATGTCATGATTCATTTTGACTGACGTGTATAGATACTCACCATTTTGTAAGCGGTGAATGCTCAATTAGAGCTACAGGACAGCAAGCCAGATGTTGCAGTGGAGGGTTTGTTTGTTCGTCGTTAATTTCCGGTACATACCAACTGCGCATGTGCAGCGATTCAGATTGCCCTAGCAACACGATGAGTGCAAAAGAAGGATAATAAGTTCCAAAACAAATACATGTAGCTGCATGAATGGCTATTGCGAGACTGAGAGTATGGGATGGTGGTGGTGGCGGTGGTGGGAGAAATTGATCCAAACAAACGAGTAAATACATTTTATACAAACAAACTTCAAAGAAAAAGAATCAGAATAAGTTCGCTTTAATTTACCTCAACTCACCCCTGCACTACCACAATTATCTTGTATACTCATATTGTCTTCCCCCCCCCCCCAACCTTCTTTTTCGATCACGTTTTTCTTTTGTTCCCGCTTTTCGTGTCATGAGTTCAGCCAATCTATAGATGCTCTGCCAATCCATTTATTTATCCACTCTTTCTCCTGCTTTCAATTGTGCGTATACGTACTTGTGCGTGCCTCTTTTTCTTGCATTAAGTGTATGCAGGGATGGGAACTAGTGACAGAATATTTCCTGAACTTTTGACATAATGTGACACTGCCAACCACAATGCAAACATACACTAAAGCTGTGTTTTCATGAGTATGGAAACGAAAGCGGCAACGGAAACCGATAAAAATCCATCAAGTACTGAAAAGAAAGAGCGTTAATTTCCCTGTGTGCAGAAACGCCCTTTTTGTGCACAAGAACATATTTTTTCTATTTCACAGCTTGAAGGGCTTTTGGTGTTTCCATTGCTGTTTCCATTTCCGTGCACATGAAAAGACAGCTTTATGTCAATATTCATATGTGAGTGTGCATGAGAAAACCCACAATAAGTCGGCAACATGACATTTTGAGTTCTGTACATAAAATAAAAGACAAGCCATTTCTGATAAATTAAAGTCAGTGACCCCCCTAAAACAAGATTTTGAGAAAACGGCATTTAATCCTAAAAGTGGCAATAGCTAATTGACCCATTGATATTGGAGTGATTGCTGTTAGGAGACCGTAGGCAAATAACTAAGCAGTTATAGAGATCATAGTGAGTAGTGTTCACTGCTCATCTACAGTTTACCCTGTAACATGCCACGGTCCCCTAGCAACAGCCAAGTCGGAAGTTTTTGGATCTTGTTAGGAGACCGTAGTCTAATTACAAAGTCGTTATAGAGATCATAGTGAGTAGTGTTCACCGCTCGTCTACAGTTTACCCTGTAACATGCCACGGTCCCCTAAACAACAACCAAGTTGGAAGTTTGTGTCGGACCCATATTTTCACTTCAAAGCCGTTTTTCTCAAAATCAGCTCTGCCAACTTATACCGGGTTTTCTCATGCACACTCACATCTATTATATATTTCAGTAACTTGCAACCTTTGGCATGACTAACTGACCAAACTATACACTCTTCAGGCCTTAAATTTAGCAGGAACGTGGCAATTGAGATAAGGAAGATGATGGCTATAATTAAAAGTTGTTTACTTCAAGCACGTATTAAAAAAAAATAACAATGTTTATTGCTATGTAACCTCTGTATATTTGCATGTTTGTTTCGTAATATATAGTACCGTGCATGTCATAAAAAGTAACCATATCAAGCGTTCAGTTTGGTGCGTAGTGTCCTGGTGCGCATGAGTTCTGAAGCAAGACTGTAGTTTATTACTTTTATTATACTGGAGGGGGGGGGGGGGATCACATGATTGTTTATTCTGGGCAATGCCCGGTAGGTCATCTAGTATACTATATTGAGAACAAACAAAATAGTGTTTACTATGGAAAAAAGATTTTAAAATTCCGGATATCAGGAAATTTCCTGAGAATTCCCATTTCTGTGGATGTAAAAATTTGCAGAGACCGTAATTAGTCTACATTCTTTCTAAGGGCCACATATAAAAAGTGCTGGTAAGTCTAGTAGCTAACCCTGTTACTGCAACACCGGGGCTAGTAAAATTAACCTATTAACCTTCGTAATGCTAATTTTTATATACGGCCCTAATTAAGTGTCTTCTTTCAACTTTCATGTTCTCGCCCACTCCTCTAAGAGTCCACAAGTAATTTTTTGTTTGTTTTTACTCCACTGTAATCTTGCACCTATTACAGTTGCAACCCATCGCCTGTTTGTGTCCATTGAAGGAAAAAAATCAACACTAGCTCGCTCCCCATACTGACGCACACCATGAAATTAAAACAATGGGTGAAACACATCCGATTCCAATGCATTGCAAAGAAATTTTATTGTACTGGTTTAACATCACCACAACTACAAAAGAATGCAATTGAATAGACCTCAGGTAGTGGAGCTTTTTCCAGTGAAATAGAACTAAATCACAGAATAAATTCAGCAGTTTGATTGAAAAAAAAATATGTAAACTCTTGGACGGAATGTGTGTTAATAAAATTTCTGATAAATACAGCTGCTAAGTATAAATCACAATATTACACGGTGCTTAAATAAGGACAAAATAATGAACATTCAATAATATGTAATATCATATTCATAAACCTGGTTAATCACAAAGGAAAATTCAGTCTGTAAGCACCTTTTTGTTATTTTGAAATTCATACATTTTTTTAAGCGGTCATGTGACAAGAGCCAGTGGACTACCAAAGACCGTCTTCCCGGGCACAGTTCAGGGAATGAGGAGACGGGGCAGATAAAGAAAGAAATGGACGGACAATATTGCTGAATGGACAGGGGAAAAATTTGCCACCACTCATGACCTCCAGAGGCGGAGGCAGTTGGAGCACGCTCACTATAATAGTACAGCATCCCCATGACTCCAGAAGGAACTGACAGATCCATAACCATAACTACCACTATCAAAAGCTCTCACTGCTTTAATTTTCCAGAAGAATATCATTAACAACATTAATCTTTGATACTATTGTTGCAAATAACAATTTCACAACATAAAATGCATGAAGACCAGATGAGATAGAGAAGGAGAGAATTACAAAATACGCTATATATGAGAAACATTTCTACATAACTTCATGGAATATTTGCGACACTTGGTGCTGCATATTCTAAATCACACTGATATTTACTTGAATGGAGTTGAAATTTGCTTATATGTAAATTCCCTAATTATTTCAGTGGGTGGCTTTTCAACTGATGTAGGACATTACAAACTAAGGCTACTCTTTAGAAAAAAAAAAAAAAGAAAAAGAAAAAAAAGAATTACTCATTCAAACTTTTAATTCATAAACTCAAAACAGGTCAATATTCTTGATCTAACACTCTCAAAAACAATTTGTAAGCTTTCATTTTCAAATGTCAGCTGGGTGACTCGTATTCCACAGAAATGGGAAATTAAAGATTTTAAATCTCTCAAGCAACCATGTCAATTAACTATTACTTTAAACTTGTGGATCTTAGGCAAAAACAGTTAAGTGGAGTGAAGACCAGTAAATATCAGTGTAAACCTTTCTTTGCTGAAGAAATGTTCTCCTGTTTTACGGTTGAATGTGCGATAAATTTGTATTTCATATTTCACATGAAAATGTAACAGAACATCAATTATTGAATTATTCATTGCATATAATTCTATGTGAACATCAACACCACATGGAGAACACATTACTTCTAAAATATTAAAGACTTTATCAATTTCCACTGAAATCTTGTCATTATTATACTTGGTGGTTCCCCAAGAATAGCAAAACAACATAAATAACAGGACCACATCCAAAAAGCTTCTTGATATAGACAAAAGAGATAAAAATTAATTTTGAATGTCATATCCATTACCTGAAAATATTTCAGTTTGCACCATACATTGGATTTTATGCCTAAAATTCGACAAGATAACCAACATAAAAAACATACAAATGAACAGACGGAGAAACAAATAAACCAATTAACAAACAAACAAGCAATGAACACATGACAAAAAACTGACTTGCACATGAAATCTAAATTCCAACCCAACTGTTTGCATGCAAAACGTGAATTCCAAATTACTACAGAAGCAAGCTCAATAACAGTGCTAATAGTAATACATGTATTATCAAAAGACTTTTTGTCTCTCTTCATGATGCTCTCTATCTCCACTAGACAGAGTAATAATGTGCATGTACAACCTAAATTAACTCACTGACTGCCGGAGGTTTGAACATAGACCAAACCGTGGCTGCCGGGCATTTTGGTATGTTTGAAAAAAAATCACTACTCAGTTATTTTGAAATATATTATATTATTTTGTGCAGAAATAAAAGCTGAACAACATGAAACAGAATGAAGATATCACTTGAATTCTTTTTGATTTATGAATTTTTGAAAATGTGCCAAATTTTGTGAAAAATAAGAACTTTTTGAAACAACATGTGCTGTGTTTGAGTGTCTGTTTTGATGGATGTGGAAGGGTGTTACAGCCTCACTAGACGTGTACTCCCATGCACTACCTTCGTCTGACAAGTCTAGATCTGATCCGTCTCCCCGATAAAAGTCTATCTCGAATATATTTTGTTTTCTTCTAGATCTACTTGATGCCATTTTGATTCAAAATGTAAATGTGGGCTGGGAGAATCTCTTTGACACACCTTGCTTCAACTGCTTCAGCTGACTAAAATTGGCCCATAATTTAAAAACTTCCGGTTCCCGTTATGGTGTAAGATCACGACTGTCACCTCGGCAAACTGCCATGCCCGAGTCGGGTCGGTACTAAGAGAGACAAAGAGCAAAAAACGAACCTGACTATAGTATCGGCAGTCAACCAGAAATTCGATATTAATGACTATAGTCGGTATCGACAGTCAATGAAGTCTGCGTTCTCCTTTATCAACTAACACAAAAGTCTCAATTCAAACTGAGATAACAGCCATTCTTTTTCAAGGATCAAGTCCAGATTTCACAACAAAGATTGGTTTGGGGGCAAAGAACAAAAAAACTGATATTAAAATCAGGAACAAGACCTCCTCACTGATAATGTGCCTTGCAAAGTGTTCATGAAAGTTTCTAAAATCCCAGCACAATTTATCACATTGTGATATGATTTCTTGAAACACTTCAAAGAAAACACAACTCTTCATGTCATTACTTGAAATTAGCATGCATAGATGTGAGTGTTAACATGTAGATAATCCAACACAAATATATTCAAAATCTGTCAGTTTGGTGAGGGAGTGATCAGTAGCAGCCTCCTTTGGTACACACTGAGTTCAGGACTTCATGTGCTTCCTTCACACCATTGGCTGCAGCGTGTGTGATCAGCCGATGAGATTCTCTGCAAAAAGGAAGCACAAAACAATTGGCTAAAAAGGAAGCACAAAACAATTGGCTCATAACTAATTTGGTACTGAAATGCGGCAAAGATGACGATTTTATTTTCAGCTAAATGCATTGATTATGAATGTTTTCGAAACAGTTTGACAAAGAAGTTACATCAATGGAAACGTAAGCACAACAATATTTCTTTTTCATCCCACATTTTCTCATTATTCGGTGAAAATACGTTTATGACACCTTTTTTTTTTTTGGTTGAGAGCAGAGAAAATTGTTGATTTCACCAATCTTGATCTGTTGACATTTTATACAAAATAACATCCAAAATATGATTTGGATGCTGAAAAACAGTCTCCCCTGAACTAAATAAACAAAATTACATGCATACTGAAACACTTATGAACAAGTACCTTTTCCACGCTGAAGAACTGATGGAATTTTGAATATCTTTTCTTCACAAAATGACCAAATTTATGTTGAAGTTTATATAAATTTCAGTGGGATAAAGTGTTAACCCAGCTGCGCACCAGCTGATTCTGATTGATTGACTAGTTGGATGATGATATTATGACACTGCGTTTCAATAAAATTGGGTCGGTATCCAAAATGATTGTAAATGCTCACCCTGGCTTGAGATCAGTCTTGTAACCTTTCAGATGCCCAACTGCCAGATTGTAAGCCGCATGAGGATGACCTTGGTCTGCAGCTTTTCTGTCAGAGCACAAAAATGTCTTGCATATTAAAATGCCTACAATCTGATGCTCAATCAATTGTTCTGAATTTAAACATAGAGTATCAATCTGCATGATTGGGTAATTTAATGAATTATGAGCAGCCTGTCTTTGTTCCTTACCCTGAATGAATAAAAAAGCTGATTTCGTGAATTACTCTGATAACAAATTGCGATGCTAAAATGAAATCTATTGGAAGCAGTTCTAGACTGAAATCTAGAACAAAATCTATGTTCTGTGCCTTGATGTTTCAAAAGAGAAACAAATGTGCTTAAAGATAATCACTCCCTCTTACCGATGTTCAATCAACAGTGTCACATATATATTACAGCTGTAATCTTTCATTATCATTTTACCTGAAATACAGTACAGACATATTTGCATCACTTCATTATCATTAATTTGGTAGTTCTGCATCTTTGCCCATACTAGCATGTCATTAGAAACTGTCAGCAGACCCACCTGAACCATTCCATTGCCTTCTCTGTATGTTTCTCGACTCCTTTCCCTAAAGCACAGAAAACAGACTGAGTGGCATGTAATAACTTTATTTGGGAAATGTCACTGACAGCAAATAAGAACAGTGTCTTTCAACTAGCATGTTTGATGACAGAAAACAGATAAAAAGAAAAAATATCTTTAGGTAAGATAAAGTTTTATGGTTTGGTTTGAGATGGAAAAGATCTCTAGAACATTTCTCTAATTGTTCTCAGGAAAACATTATTTATGTTCCCTTGTCCTGTATCTAAATTTTGGGAAGGACAAACATAAAAGGTCAATATCTGGGCTGTAAAGGTAATAATAACAATGAGAACACTTTTGTTTTTTGGTTTTAACATTTGAAATTAATTGGGCTTTTACAGCGCTGAAAACATGACTTATCCAACCATGTAAATAAAGCCTTGCCCTTCTGAAAATATAGCTTATGAAGCAGTCTGCAGTCTGTAGGCCTACCTGGGTATACAGTTTGGGCTGAATACAGTGGATCTTATAATTCACACTCACCATGCAGATATCGTTGTCCAACTTGATGTTGAGCAACATCATAGCCCAAATGCGCATACGCATGTGTCACATGGAAGTGGACATTATCAAAGTAGAACCAGCAGTAGAGTGCTCCAACAACGGTAAAAATCACCATAATAACCTGCACATCAGAAACAATAACAATTAGCCTATTATGCTCGTTCAACGTTTTTCGTGTATTAAAATTTACTAACATGTCCCACATGACCAAATATTTTCCACACAGAAGTTACTGTAGCTCAAGTTATGATTAACTAGCACTCGACAATCTTGGCCACATTAGTGCTGGACCCCTACAGTTACAGCTGTTAAATGTAGATACGACTAGGCCTACATTGAAAAAAACAAAATTAGATCTAGACCTAGATCTAGATCTAGAATAGTTCTATTTCTTTTTCAAACTTACTTCCACTACTCCAACCCATGTAGGATCCTGTTTGACTTTACGAGCAAGTTTGAGTCGCGTTTTTAATGGCACAGTTTCAGCGTCCCAGCGTATGCCAGCCTCCGCGGTATCAGGGAGCAAACGCTGGCGCAGTTCTGAGTCGGCCATCTTGTTGACAGGATGCGACGTGTCAGCATCTCACCAGAGGCTGCTGTTGCTATGGCATCCACCAAAGGGCAATAACCAAATAAATTTTTTTCTGAAAGAAAAATCTTGGAGCTTATCGAACTTTACTAACCACAGCGAAGTTGTGGGCCACAGCTGGAGGTTTGGATCTCGGTACAATGTTAAACTGTAGCAAAATAATAATAATAATAATAAAGCTCTGCATTGATAGGAAATAATTAAGAAACTGAATAGTCCTAATCACTCTCGACACCGCTAGTCTTTCATCCCCCAATGGTTTCATTTTCTACAATATCCAATCATCGGGAGGAAATGTCAGTTTTTAAGTTCTCCCTGCCTGCCCACTTTCCACTTTCTTTCTCTCCTTTCACAATTCCTAGACAACCAGTCTCCAAAATGGGAAGTGTAGATCAAAGGTATCTTACACTAACATTAATGTAAGATATCTCTGGCGTAGATTGACAAAATGTACTGGCCATACACACAGAGTTACTTCTATTTCTCTTGGTTCTTTGTTGGAAACCACTGACGTTCGTCTGTTTTGGTCGACATTAGGAACTAGCGAAGGGGACTGAGGAAGAAAATCTATATTGCAGATTCTAGCAGCTTCACATGCCATGAGCCAGTGGAAAAATTGTGGAAGATGAGGGGAAACAAATTTTTCGTGGGGAGAGATCGAATTTGAGGCATTATCTTCCTTGAGTCGCAAGTCTCGTGTCCCTTTTGATCTCTTCACACATTCCTCCAACAAGTTTATTTCTTAACTGTTTAATGTATTTACTATCTGAGGTCCCGGCGTTGCTCTGGATAAACTATTTATTAGTTTCAACTCTGATTATCCTGGATCTTCGGCTCTTTGCCCGCCCTTAAATTTCATTTCATTGTTGTTTAAGTCTTTTTTGGAACTACCTTGTTCATTAATGCTCCACGCATCCCGTATTCCAGGCGAAGCTTGCCATGAAATGGCAGTATCTGCAGTCTTCTTAGCACAAGAGCATGGGCACTGGGCATTAATGTTACTTCTGAAATAGTTAGCAATATTTAATCTTCACAATGTATTGAGTGTTGTGGTCTAGAGACAATTAGGTGCTCGCACCTCTCATGTCGAAGGTACCGTGTTCGAATCCCGGTCGGTACAGGGATGTTGGAATTTTGAAATTTTTCTCATATTTCCTGTCTCTGTTCCTATGGTAGGGAGGATCGAACACCTAGTCTTCTCGGATAAAGACGAAAAACTCGGAGGGGCCATGTGCACGCTGCGCACGTTAAAAAGATAGCTTGGCAGTTGGAAATCGAGAAGAGCAGGGCGAACAAGGCCAATGCCCGGGCAAAATTAAAAAAAACAACAAACAAAAAACCTACCACAAAAAAACAAGAAGAAGAAAAGTGAGGTGTAAATGCCGATTAAGGGGCAGCGAAACCTCCTAAAATACAGACTTAAAAAGTTAACATGGGTGTTGTGAAACAGCTTGCCAGATGTCCCCCCCCCCCCCCCCATAGTGAAACAGCTTACCAGATGGCCCCATATTGAAATAGCTTGCCAGGTGGGCCCTCGATAGCTCAAAGCTCAAACATTTCCCGCTGTCTAATACTTAAAACCACCCTAGCAAGCAACCCTACAAAAATCCGACGAATAGGACTGACGTCAAGTTTGCACATAGAAATGACGTCGTTCCTACGTAGATCCGCTGGTTAGGACATCACGCGGATGTCCGTTTGACGTGGGGGCCCCGCCTCTGTGGTAACCCTATTAATCCTACGGAAATCTACGTCCAATTGCCGTAGGGATTGCTGGCTAGGACAGGCTCTGATAAAATCTTACTGCCGTACGCTTATGAATCAACATCGAATCAAGATAGAGGGGTAGGCCAGTGCAAGCGGAAAGAAAGGTTACCGGTATGCTAATTTTTTTTCTAATGAAAGCAACCATGTAAAAGACCACCTGGCAGGGGCCCATGAGCCTCAGCGAACTCCTTACACGGACGCTCCTAAACTCCGCTCCTCGAGTGGCCTTTTATTTCGATTAACAGTTTCTAATGGGAGGGCAGAAAAGTTGAATAGGATAACAAATTTGAGTTTGGAGAGAGCAGGTCAACACGACAGCGATCACAGTCACACTGTTGCTGGGAAACAGCAAGAGGACAGACAGAATAGTACAGATCGATAGGATAGGGCAGGAGGGGTCCCGACCAGAAGCGACCTCCAACCATCTGCTAGGATTACAGAACAGATGGAAGAAAAGGGTTGGTGGTGGTGGTGGTGGGTGCGGGGGGGGGGAGGGGTAGAAAATCATGAGGCATGCAATTATAGTTTATGCCAAGTGGGGGGTGGGGGGGGGGTAGAAAATCATGAGGCATGCAATTATAGATTATGCCAAGTGGGGGGTGGGGGGGGGGGAGGGGTAGAAAATCATGAGGCATGCAATTATAGTTTATGCCAAGTGGGGGGTGGGGGGGGGGGACGAACGAGAGAACGAAAACATACACGAAAAGCGCAGGAAACGTGTAGATAATGATCAGGGGGAAAACCCCAGCTTCTTCCCTCCCTCCCTAATACGAAAGTAAAAGATGAAGTTGGATGAATCAGTTATCAAAGTAGATAAAGACATGATAATGCCATTATTTTGAGTGAGGCTTACGTTGTCAAGGAAATAACATAAAAGACAAAAAGGGATGGCGTCAAATTTAACAACAACACCACAGGCCTCTGAAAAGAAGAATATTGAAACAATCGGGCATTCTCAACATACAATTTGTTACTTTCAAAATTTGCTTTATTGACAAATAATAATCTTTTTCTTGCTAATAAAAAATATTTTTTCCTTACAAAGCTCATGGAGCAGTGAATTCGACAGACATCAGTGGCAAAGAATTGGTGTATTTCAAATTATATCGGTACCGGTAGTTCTGACAAAGGAGACAAGAAAGGAGTCAACTGTAAAGGTTGGCAGGCTGGCTGAACAAGCAACATTTAAGTGCCTTCATACACGTCTTGTCCATATAGATGTAGAAATTATTAGATCAGCACATCCACAGAATAAAAGAAATAAATTCATTCACAAATAATGTTCATTTTTCCGAGATCAGTACAGACAAGGCATTAATGAATCTTAACAAATACCTATTAAGATAGTTTAAATGAATTGCCGGTATCTCATTCATAGATGAGCGAAATGTTTACTTTATTGGGTATCAAAATAATGAATCGACAAGTGCAGTTTTCGTTAACATCTCCTTCAGTATTGCCAAGAAGTGTAGAGACACCCCTAGAGGGCAGGGCAAGCGTCCCAATTTGCAGTGCAAGTATCGATCCATGACTGGTAAGCTGGAACATCCATGACCACAATGGGCAGCGCGCCTCCTGCATTGCAGTTATGATCTGAAATAATGCCACGCAGGACGTATCTTCCATTTCTCATACAGATCACGATATCGCCCCAGTCCAGCTGAAAGAACGAGATGCTCAAACAGTTAATGTGTAATAAAATAATGTTCAGAGGATTACTGTGCAATTATGCGATGTCCAAAGAGTTAATATGTAATAATAAAATGTTCAAAGAGTTCATGTGTGATATTAGTAGTAATAAAATGTTCAAAGAACTAATGGGTAATAATAAAATATTCAGAGTTAATGTGTAATAGTAAAATGTTCAAGGAACTAATGGGTAATAATAAAATATTCAGAGAGTTAATGTGTAATAATAAAATGTTCAAAGAACTAATGTGTAATAATAAAATGTTCAAAGAGCTAATGGGTAATAATGAAAATTAATGTTCAAAGAGTAAAAATGTGGAAAAATACAGTGTTCAAAAAGTTAATTTTGTAGTAATGCGATGTCCTGAGAGTTAATGGGTAAAAATAAAACGTTCAAAGAGTTGATGTGCTGTGTTGCGATTCCAAAGAGTTAATGTGTCACCGGTAATAGGATGCTCCTAGGATGGTCAGGTTAGGAAAGCAACCCATTATCTAACTTTATTTTTCAGAAGCTTTTCTGATCATCTGGGTTTGAGTTTGAGTTTGGCCATTTTGCTTTCACTGCCTGTTTGGGTACTTAGCTAGTTTGGTATTCAGAGCTTCATGAATTTAAATTTCGCAAACAGAATTAAATAGTTCCGTATAAATTTTATTACATTGGTAAACTTCTCAAAAGTTATTTTGTATAGATCTGAAAAGAATTTTGTAAATTTGTATAAAAGTGTTGATTTTTTAAAAATCAAATTGTAGATATCCATATTAGCCTTTGTCAGGCGGGACAAGACGGGCTATGGGTCCATGTCAGAAAATATTTCTCTCATGGATCAGCAGGCACAAAGATAGGCATGAAATCTATCTGGGGAAGGACATGATATATGTTATTGTAAATGTATTGAACCATGTTACTATAGAAACATCTGAGTGCCTGCAGACGATAGAAAAAGGCCTACTTTACAATACATATAGTTTACAATAGCAACCTTTTTCTGGTTAGTAGATCTTTTGAGGTTAAAAAAACAACAACAACACGGAGTGACTATTGATGTGTTTCACTTGACGTCACTGAATTCTGGTCCTGCCAAATTTTGAATTTCAGTTCCTCTTTCCTTGGAGGTTTCAAGGCCATGTTGATTTCAAGACGTTTCAGTTTTTCTTTTTGGGTTACAACTAATCTTCGCACGTGCGCATGCCCAGCCAGCAAATGCAAAACAACAACAACAACAACAAACTTAGCCAAAGTGCTTTCTCAACCGCCGCCACGGGAGGGCGGGGATGCCAAGCAGTCCAAATAACAGTTTGGATGACGTAAGCGAAACAGCCCAAGTTGACCCCTTTGACCAGATTGGGTTTGTCTGCACGATGAAATTTTAAACCGAATTTTAGGGTTAGGATTAGGCACAGCAAATTGGCCACAGCAACCTTCTCGTTGGTCACAGTAACTCTTTTAGAACTTGATCACAAGTCATAAGTCGGTACGGTAATAAAAATATCCTATTGTGAGTATTTTGATGACAAGACATAAAATCTTTTCAGATCTATACAAAACAACGTTTGAGACTTTTACCAATGTAATAAAATTAATACAGAACTACTTAAGTCTGTTTGTGAAATCTAGTTCTAAGCTCTGAATGTCAAATATGAATAGAGTACCAAACAGACCGTGAAAGGCGCAAAGTGGCCGTTATCGTGCTGAGGAGCCATAAAACCTAAACTCAAACTCAACTAAAGACAATGAGGAGTGTAGAATTGTCACACCAGGTAGAACAAACCCAAGCTTGTTTTGTGGCACGATAGAAGAAGTGCCAAGTGCCAAGCTACGAGAAAACACCATATACGCCAGGCTAGGGCAAATTCACATTTGAAACATCATTTTAAAACTAAATAATACGCTATCGTTCTATCTGGGTCACATTTGGTTCTAAAGTAGGCTATCATACAGAGCCCGATCAGACACAGCCAGTTGCTGCCAACAAAATGTACCGTACATCAAAGAAATGGTGCCAGACGCTGACTGTGTCTGACCGGGCTTAGTACGACAGGGTCTTGCCGGATTCACTAGAGATTATAGGTTGAACGCGTTTAGAATTGAACTTTGACCCGGCAACCAAGTATTCCGATTCTCTTTGATCAGTTCAAAGGAACTGGATTTTCTTGTGATGGCCGAATGAATGTAGTTCTTTTTCAGAGATTATTCATCATTGGCTTTGGACATTACTATCCGACTCCACAGCTTTGTTGTTGCTCAGTAGGAGTACAGATCTAGATAAATATCTCCGTGATTCACTCCGTGTGGAGTGCGACTCGTCCGACCTTGATTTCGACAACCAAACACAGCACAAATGATAGACATTTTTCGCATCACGTACCGAAGCAATGGTGGGCGGCGGACGTAAGTAAAGCGAACTTGTGACGTTACATTCGTTCAGCCAGAGAGTATGTATGTATAGACCCTTTTCATTTACCGTCCTCCATATCACGTGATTTGCAAACAAAATGGCGGCGTGCCCCACTTGTAGGGCGGAAGCGGTGGACAACGGTCGAACGATGCCATCCTCTTGTTGGGCACCCAACTGTACAAACCGTTACGTGCTGGTTCTGGCATAAAAATGCATCTTTGCTTAGACTGTGCACATATTCAGATGCCATCACTAAGGCAAGTGGAGGTTTTTGCCCTACACGGTGCTTTTCGATGCTGTGCGGCTCCCCGCAAACAACCGTAACGCGGAAGTGAAAAGGGCCTCCCTTTGCGCATATCCGCAATCTTTGTTGTAAGGACCGACGCATAACCATGGCGATAGTAGCATTGATTTTGATTCGTTAGCTGATTTGGACTGCGAGCACTTGAGGCGTCGCTAATCAACAGGCGGCGAGCTAAAATTAGTTCACTACAGTAAACAATGGCACGTGTGTACATGCACATGGGAGACGTTCGGTCAATTCTTTCCCTTCCTTTCTCTTGTTTACACGGATGGTAGGGAATCTGACCAGCTTGGATCCATCCTTTCCACCCCTGTCATAACAATCAACTGCAATGCAACCAGCAGGCATTTTAATCGCTTAGACATATCTCGAAGTTACACTCATCAGCTGATCCACCGGCCATCTTAGGTGTCGGAAGAACAAAATAAAAAAACACTCTGTGACGTCATTCATAATGGGCCTATAAAGAGGTTTCACCATTGGACGATTTGCACTGCGATACACTGGAGGTTCTGTGAAACCACTGTAAGCACAGAGCGGAAAGTAGGTCGCTGCGGTAAACTATCCGTAAGAGCTTACAAACGGTTCTAAATAGTTTCAGTTAACCCAAAAATATGAACAACAGTAAACAGATATGCAAACTATCTTTGGTGAAGGCAGTCTCTTTCAAATTTTCAATTTCTTGTTTACCGCAGCGACCTAGTTTCGCGATTTGGCGGAAGTGAGATCTCTCTATAAATACATACTCTCTGGTTCAGCCTATAGGAAATTATGGTGTGATGTCTGACCGGCTAAGTATGATCTTGGTATGATACCTCCTTAATACTTTCTTTTGGTGATCACGTAATGGAAAATGAAAACACAATAAAACTGAATGCAATGCCAAATGGTTTTTTGCCTCCAGTAAAATTTTGTTTTTGGCTTAGGGCCTTTTCCCATAACACGTCAGAACAACTGTAGGGAAATCCGTGACTCACGAAGCAAGCCTTGTGATTTGGGTTGATGCCCTCAGCATAGACAGAGCCTATGGGTCGACTATTGCCTTGTCTGAGGGATATGATGCTGGTCACAACGTCTCCGTACACGGTCACAGGGGCGTAGCGAAGCAGGCGGGAGTTGGTGGGCGTTTCATTTTCTGAGGGAATCAAACGTTAAGTTAAAGTCATGGATTACTCCAGAATTCAAGAACAACGGTAACATGAGGTTTTCATTTCTCGTCACATTTATACTAAATTAAACCTGGCAGGAGTCACAGGTCAATCTGGGCATGGTAAAACATTTTTAAAATGAGTAAAAAGTGCGCGCGCACGCACACACACACAACATAATGTATATGAAGGTATGCCCCCCCCCCCCATACACAAACAGACGACATAATATGAAAGTTTGCACAGAGAAAATTCATGTTACCGATCACACACACACACATACTCACACACTAGGACACAACTGGTGAAGGCATGCACACACAAGCAGGTCACTCGGGATGGTCTCATTATTGTAAGAAATGAAAATATTTCTCTCATTCTTAAGTTATTGGGTTTATTTATTGACCCCCCCCCCTTCCACCCCATCCCGCACCCAATGAGTCGCTTATGACTTCAAAGACAGAAAACGCGTGATGCCCGGTGTTCTATATATTTATTATTTGGAAAACCTTATATTTTGCAACGAATGATTTTTCCGCGATAATAATATTTAGTTAAATGTAAATGTTGATAAATCAATAAAACAACAACACCAAAATAATTTAATATGGTAATTGGTACACAACGTACCAGCGTAAGGGCCCCAACCAGCCATCAGACAAGATCTGTCTATATCAGTACAGGCTGTAGGATCATCCTCCATGCTGAGGGCTGGCTGGACACAGGAGCTGAGTTGTGCTGGCTGAGACAGCTGTACAAGAGCAACGTTGTTGTCTACAGGGAGAGGAGTGAGAACATGGGCTGTACAAACACAGTTATAGCGACCAAATATAGATTCAGCCAATATTTCTAAATCAAATGTTCAGGTCACTGAGTACCTACCCATCTACCCACACACCTACTAACCTAACCCACCTGCCTGCCAATCTGCTTGTCTACCTACATACCTATCCACCCATCTAACTGTCTATCTATCTGTCTCTCTATCAATCTATCTATATTTGGACATTTGAGTCCAACCCATGGTAAAAGGCAAAAGCGGGGGACTGTACAGGTCTTTTCATCATAAACACAGATAGCATGACTGGTTTAGAATATCTGTGAAAATGGAAACTGAACACAAATTAACGGAGTTCTGATATTCGCAGTCCTTTCCTGGGTGCCATGTCTCTGACACAAGTCCAGGGGCGGTTTGACGACTTGCATGGAACTGACTAGGTTTCTTACGGTGAGTAACCAGAGATATCAGTCACATACAACATTATCCTCCCTCCTCCCCCCATACAAAAAAGGGAAACTTCTTGCATTTTCTGGGACCATCGATGAAATATTTGTGTTCCATTTTTGGCAAATTTTGACTCACCCCTCCCCCATATAATTATGCTTATCGTAAGCATGGCTTCATCTTCTGCCCCTGTGTAAAGCTAGAAGAAATAGTGAACGTCCATGATGAGATCTACATGGTATTAATAAACTAATTAAGTGGGCTTTTGCATACGGTACATTCTTTCGTAAGAAACAGGATTATTATGTAATACTACAGCTTAATTTTGTTGAAAAAAAAATGATTGAAAGAAAAGTAAACATTTAATTCAAAAGCATCATTTCAACACCCCCCCCCCCCCCCTAACTTTCCTCCAATGTGTGCTTTTCACATACTGACCACCTTCTCCTGAGCATACATTCTCTGCCCTTAACTAAATGCACTATATCACTATCAGCAAAAATCGTACCATTAAAAAAACAAAAACATTACATGGGCCTCTTCCTGTTATATCTATTTTGTGATATTTTAATTGATCAAGCCCTGAGAATCAAGCCGTAATATGATTGTACCCCTTCCCCCCATCCCCTCCGAAAAAAAGCGTGAAAAATTCAAAGTGGCCGTCATCGTATCGCACGCACCGTTATCGCACCACAGCCACGGGTAAACAGGAACTCAAAACTCAACCTGAAGGCCAATTCTGTCTGAAATACTCTTCCCATTTCATGTCAAGACCTGCGAGTCTCAGTTTGATTTTAAAGATAGCAGGCCGACACAGTACCAGTAACCGTCATGTGGTGCCGGGAAGTAGCTAGACCAACAGACTGACAAGACAGAAGGAGAGCCTACCAGAGGCGCCCACCAACCATTAATTTGCAATGTCATCACAAGTTTGATCTCGAGTTCAAAGAAACTTGTCTTCGCGGTGACGGCCATCATACCGTGCTAGGACGAAGCAAGACGAGAATAATAACAGAGCAGCTGTGAACCTAATGTGGCGGATGGTTCATGACCTGTCACTGTTTTGTGACGACACACAATGGGCTCATCCAGTCTGGGTATTTTATTAGTCTCTGTAGCCACCAGTGTTGCCACGGGAACGGGGAAGTACCCGGGGTAGGCGAAAACACATCTTCGTAGGGGATACCTACCGGGAAATCAGATTTTGTAGAGGGTAGTATGTGAATCTGGGGTTGTGATTTACTATTGGCATATCCACCTACTTCACCCTACAAAATAATTTTTTCCCCCTGAGATATCCCCTATAATCTATGGATATGCGTTTTCCCCTACCGTAGGGGAATACATACAGTACTTGAAATAATATTAAAAATGTTGACCAGTTACATGTACTGAGGTGAACACAGACTCATTAAAATTCTATACTACATTCACATGGTGTTGTTGGTATCTCGGCCCCCTCCTCCTGATCCATTTCCTGTTCTTGTGCTTGGTTTTAGCCAATAAGGCCAAATTATAAATTAAAAAAAAAAATTAATAGCATTTAATAGTAATTAGTAGCGAAACACTAAAACGTGAATTCACGCAAGCCCACGTAACTGGTTAACATTTTTAAATGAGTTTCATGTTCTCAGGCCGACGCTAGCGCTTTCTTTTATCACTTAATAGGCGTCGAAGGACGAAATCAGGGGGAACTGGCACCGGGGTGTGGCAAGGCTGATTACCACCAGTCCCTGACTAGCCCACTGATGGAAGGGGACACACACACACACAGTTTAGACAAACACAAGTACCATTTGTATCCGGGTTGTAG